>VZTB01001717.1:384838-505165 GCA_013397245.1 Thryothorus ludovicianus
GGCGGAGGCGAGAGCGAGGAGGACGAGGAGGAGGAGGGGGAGGACGTGTTCGAGGTGGAGAAGATCCTTGACGTGAAGACCGAGGGGGTGAGTGCGCGGGTCTCCTACACTGGGCGAGGGGCACGTGAAAGGAGCAATCCCGTTACAATCGCCATGTGAACCGCGCTCTGCGCAGTTGTGCAAGGAGTCTTCTTGTCCCTTGTTCCAAATTCAATCTCCTCAGCCAAAAATAAATCTTTAAGTCTTTACTGAGTTGTTGGGTTTTGTCTGCTGTTGTTAAACTGCTCTTGGCTCTTGGCTGAACTGCGGTACTGTTTTGATGTGAAATGTTTTAGTGCGGAGATGGGCAGGGTCGAATATAACAGAACTGAGAGGTGTTTTCAAGGTGTGTTGCCAGAGACCGCCTTCACAGTCAGAAAACGGGGGAATACCTCCTAAACTAAGAGAGTCTTCTCCTAATTAAAGTAATAAGCTGTAGTGATCTTGCATTGTTTAAACTGAAATACCAGACCTTAATTTGTTTCTTTGGACACGACCTAGACTGGTTGAAGTTCTTGGATAATGTTCCTAAACCTCAAATGGAAAAAATAACTAACACGGCGGGAGGGAGGGGGTATGATTTTGTGCCAGGAAGATTTTTATTTTAACTAATTTATGTTTTTTATTTTAGGTTTCAGTACATGACACTATAAAATTCTGTCAATTCCATGTAAAAGATTCGAGTCTTGAAACTCTTAGGCTGGAGAACTTTCAGATCAGCATTTTCTTCTATATTTGTGATGTTATTAAATTGCACCTTAGCTGAAATATGTTGATGTCTTAAGATTATTTTATGCTTTCAGGGTAATACTGTATTTATCTTTGCCTGTATGAAGTGTTGGTCAACATAAGTTAGGCTTGAAAACAAGAGGATTCTTTTTTTTTTTTCCATTTGCTTTCCATCCCCCTCCCAAGTGATGGAAACTGAAATCTCTAGGTTTAGGTGGTCGTGAGACAAACCATTAAAGAGTACTGGAATACATCAAGTACCATCTCTTAAAAATGTCACTGGCACGTGCTGGCAACAGGGTGTCTCTTTTCCATCCCCCTCCCAGCAGCTCGTCCCACAGCACGATCTGAGCTCTCTGTGCTTGAGTTTCCCAGGCTGGGTCAGTACGGTGAGCTTTGTTGTGTGCTGCCTGTGCTCCTGGGCTCCACAAGTGCAGGGCAAGGCGGGAGCTCACACTCGGGTATGGCTGGGAAGGGCCTGTGTCAGCACAGAGTGAATGAGCCGCTGTCCAGCGCGGCGTGAGGCTGGTGGGGGTGTTGTGTGTCACAGAACAGGAGTGTGGCAGCTGCAGAGCCCTGCACAGAGATGCTCTTCCCACACACAGTACTGGTGTTGCTGGGCCTGGGCAGTAGCAGTTGGATAAGAGACAGCACTCTTGGGTGGGGTTTGGGCTGGGGAGTTAGACTGTGGATAAATAAAACATTAATTTATCCTATTTAAGAGAACAAGCAGTAAGAGTTAGGAAATGTGTTCTCTCAGTCTATCTATAAAGCCTTTTGTACTGTACCTCAGTTATACTAAAATAGCAGGCTCTGGTGCAAATAGTGGTGTTCCCCAGTGGAAGTGGGAAATTTTAACTCAGCTGTTTTATTCTTACATGGTGGTACCCCTTTCCATACGGGTTGGTTCTAGCTCATCACTAGCTCTCACAGAAGCTAGAGCAGTATTAAAATGCTTGGAAGTATTCTATTTTTTCTAAGTGATAGCAGGAAAAAAACCCCAATAATTGAGTGAAAGAGTGTTAATAGGTGAGTGTAAGACTGTATTTTAAGTGTGAGAATCAGTCTTCTGCCTTCAGTTAAGCTCCATTTTATATCACTCTCCTAAGCTGCATTTTTCTGTCACTCTCCATGTACAGGATGTAATTGTTCAACAGCCAGATGATTTTCCATTTACATTAGACTTCATTTTATGCAGCTCTCTCAATTAATGAAAAAAGGACTTGTAGCTTATTTGTTACCTGAGTTACAAGGATGCACCTAACTCTGCAGCTAGCAGAAGTCCTGCATCTGAAGGGAATGATAACCCTGTGCCACCAGGCAGGTGAGACTCCAGCTGGCTGGGACGCAGATGTGCAGGAAAGGGGCTGGGAGTCCCCACAGGCAACTTAGGTGAACATGAGTCAGCTGTTCCTGCAGCAGAGAAGGCCAGCAGCATCCCAGAGTGTAGCCAGAAGATTAGAGATGCTTCATTCTCTCTTCTCAGACTGCTGAGAAGCATCCTGAGTACTGTGTGAAGTTCTGAGCTCCCCAGGACAGAAGAGACATGTGCATACCAGAGAGAAGGGTAATGAAAACAGTTAGGAAGCTGGGAGCTCTGGATTTGCTTTGCTATAGGAAGAGAAGAATCAGGGGAGATCAAAGTAATATCTGTACCTAACAGGAGGGTGTGGAGAGGTCAGAATCAGATCCTTCTTGGGGGTGCACGGGGAAAGGATGAGACAGACAGTGGACACAAGCTGGAAGACAGGAAACCGGCCTAGATAAACGGATTTGGCATCTGAGCAGTCTGGTGTAGGCAGTCCTGCTTTGAGGGCATTTTACTTGTTCATTCTGGAGATCTCACCTAACACACTCTGACTGTAATGAGAAAGTTACCGGTTGCTTACTTTGTAAATAACCCCAACAGAAGAAAGAAAGAGGAAAGGGGAATATGATTTTGAAAACTGGACTCTTAAATCAAGAGAGATGGGTTAAGCTAAAATTTAAGAGAAATGTTAAACTAAGGTGTTTGAATATAGGCTCTTTATTTATTTAGATGTCTGTGAAGCAAAATACAGAAGATTGTAAATAGAGTTGTTTGGTTGGTTGCTGAAGTTTGGTGGCATGTGTACTTAGTCAGAGGTTAATTATGCTCAGGCAAAAATTTATGCATAGACATTGAACAGTAAGTGCCAAGTGGCAATTCTTCTGAAGCTTTCCTTCTCCAGGCTTGGTTGGCACTGTAAGGTCTTTCAGAGTGTAACCAGTCCATGTTTGAGAGAGAGAGGTACTGTTTTGCCTCTCCAAAGCTGCTTTCCTTAGTACGTTTGCTAACAAACTAGATTTGTTATGGTAAAGAACTTTGCAATTTAGTAGAAAAGACTACCTAGAGATTCCAAGGTGCAGTTTTATCCTTCAGTGAAGATCAATGCTGTTGAAACAATTGGTCTCAGATTTTTGTGTGTAATATACCAAAATCTTTGTAGCTAACTCCACTGAGATGCACACACTCAGATTTTTGTCTAGGTTTAACTTGAGCTCTTTGCTGGGATTTTCTCCTAATTGTTGGTAATTCAGTTTATCAAAAATCTAATTGATCACAAATATAGCATAAATTATGAATTCCAATATGAAACTTGGTGAATGGTGTTAATTCATTAGAAGTCTTAAGGGTTTATATCAAGTTATTCAGCAAAGAGAAAACAATCAAGCTTGAAATTTTTATAGAAGATATATTAAAACTTTATTAAAAAATAGTTTCATAAATGTCAGAAAACTCATTTTGATAAACTGAGAATTTATCATATGTACATTGTAGCTATAGTTCTGGACAAATATACTGCAAGTATTTTGGATAAAACTGTTCCAACTACAGAAACACTGTTTTTTTTATACATGAAATTGTATATTCACTGACATCCTCAAGAACTGACTAGCTGCTGCAATACTGTGCTCTATTGTATTAAATGTTGTGGGGTTTTCTTACAGGGTAAAACTCTCTATAAAGTCCGGTGGAAAGGCTACACCTCTGATGATGATACCTGGGAACCAGAGGTTCACCTGGAAGACTGCAAAGAAGTGCTTCTTGAATTCAGAAAAAATAATAAACCTAAACCTGTTAAAAAAGACATACAGGTGTGTTTCAACTTTGAGTATCTTACACTGGAGGCATTATCCCTATCTAGACTCTACTAATGAGAGGAGGGGAAAAGGGAAGGCATTTGAAATTGGAATTAAGAAGACTTAAGGAATCTCACCTCCAACTGCTTTGTTTCTTGTGAAACTTAATATTGTTGCTGTTCTCTGGTAGGGATTTTTTTGTTGGCAAGTTTGCTTGTAGACTGAGTCTATCTAAACTTCAGTTCTGTTTCTAATGGGACTATTTATGTAAATCAGGTGCAGTCATTTTAGTTTGTTTTTGATGACATAAATAACCCCCTTTCCCTAACTTCATGGATATTGTCTTGTCACGGAAGCTGGGCACATCGTTCCAATCACCCTCCTGCTTTCTGCAGGAGATCAATGAGTTTTAACATGTAATCATTAAGTTTGGTAGGAGAGGAATACAGAAAGATTAAATGCCAGAGGGCAGAATATGGCTTTTTATTTTCTTCTTTTTGACTGCTCAGTTAGTTCGAAAAAGCAGTGTAAGGATCCTTTTTGAGAATTGATACCCTACTTCTTTAAAACCTGTAGGTAAATCCTACAAAATCAGATCAATTATTTTTGGTGTAAAATAGCTCAGATTTAGTTCTGTTCTGGAATCTGGTTATTGGATATTTAATTGGTTTACTTGAATTGTTTGTGTATTGATTCTCATTCAAGCAGTTAGTGATGTAATTTAGGTAAGTAAGCTAGAATTGTATTATCACATTGTGCAGCTTGGCAATGAGGAATGATCTTGGCAGGGATCAAAAGAGTCAAGTGCTTAAAAATTTACTTTTCCCAAGCACCACCACTACCGCTTTTGTATTCTTTGTACCAAAGTGATAATTTATTGGGGAAAGAAAAGCTAATTTTTTTTCTTTACCTTATTGGGGAAAGAAAAACTAATTTTTTTTCTTTACCATATTGGGGAAAGAAACACTAATTTTTTTTCTTTACCTTTTAGAAACTATCTCTGAGTGATGATATATTTGAAGCAGAGTCTGACAGCGACAAGCAAAGTGAAACAAAAGATGATGTTTCACCAAAGAAGAAAAAGAAGAAGTCAAAAGAAGGAGAGGATAAAAGTCCAGATGATCTGAAGAAGAAGAAATCTAAGTCTGCAAAACTCAAGGAAAAACCCAGAACAGAATGTGAAAATTCCTCAGATACTTTGGCTTTAGATTCAAAGTCAAAGAAAAGAACTTTAGAAACTAAGGAGGATTCAAAGGACCCAAAGAAGCAAAGGAAAGATGATACTAAAGAAATCAAGAAAAAGAAGGGAGAAGTTAAAGATTTAAAACTAAAATCTAAAGAAGATTTTAAAGAAAATAAAAAATCACAGAAGGAGAAGCATGGAGATGTTCAGTTTGACTCAGAATCAAGCACTGTAGATGATCCAATTTATCAAGAAACTGATAATGAAAACACAGACATAAATTCTGAAAATAAAGATGAGAAGCAACAGGTAATAAGCGGAGAAGAGAGATTGGAACAGGAAATTGATGAGAAAGATGCTATTACTGATAAATATCTTGATGGATCAGCAAGTAATGAAGATGATACTATTGATACTAGGGCTAAAAGAAAGAAGAAAAAAATTCAGAAAGAAGAAGACTGTAGAGAAGAAGGTGGAAGAGTAGAAATTCAGGATGCTCATTTAGAGAAGAAGAGCATGCAGAAAAAGCAAACAGGTCAAGAAAAATTACCAGGAGAGTTGGAGAAAGTGTCACCGCCTCCTTCACCAGTGCAAAAGGGTCTGAAATTGAGCACTGATGAAAGGGTGTGCAAGCCCAGTGATTCCCCTGGCGAGGTAAGCACGGCTAGGGTGGGCACTGGGGAAAAATCAGTCTTGGAGGAACAGGTACCTCAAACCATCACTGTTCATGGTGGCAAAGAGGAAAGTACAAATTGGAAAGGTACTGAGCTGCATGAACTCAAACACCCACTGCACAGTGTATAACAAACTGGGAAATTTCTGGAAACTGGACACTCTAAAGGTGGGAATGCTTTAGGATAGGAGAGCATATTTAAATGTGCAAGGGTAAATTTCTCCTGCTTACTGTGTCTTCTTAGAATGACATTTCCTGTTCTTGCAAGGCATGCTATTGTTTTTAGCTTTGTTCGTGCCCACCTTCAAGAGTTTCCTCATTTGACTTTTTTCCATTTATGTAGTAAGACAGAACAGCATTGAGCAGCTCTTGCTCTCTCGGACACCGGCCATTCCACTAGGGCTTACATGTGGTGGAACTTACCTGAGAACTGGAATGCTGAAATCACTTCTAAAGCCCAGGACTCCCAGATAACTTTGTAGCAGGCTTGTCTTGTTAGAATTCCTGGAGTGCTAGTTTCATGACATGGTTTCATATTAAATACAAATAGAAATGCTGTACTTGTTGTAAGAAATGAACTAAGCAAATACCAGGATATTTATTTTTCCTTATTTAATCTAGTAGGGTTTTAAGAAAAGCAGTATAGTAAAGGCAAAAGAAAAAAATTATGACAAAAATAAATGGGTTTTGTAATGTTTCTGGGAATATAATTTCTTGTTCTAATACAGCTTGCAGTTCATAAAGCATTGGCAGCTCAGAGCATCCATGTTCTGATTTAACAGGATTGCAGCCAAAACACCTTGATACATGCTGGATTATATCCATTTCTGAGACCATAATTCCATGGTGGAAAGTTTCTTCTGCAGGTTCAGCAGTGGTCCTCTGCCTGTGATTGTTTTGTGTATGGAATAGGTCACCTTAAATTATTTCGGGGATAGAGAATTACATGGCATAATCTCAAAGTAGAGCTACAGAAAAGAGTTTTTTTGCAGGATCTTAGTGGTGAAAGCTCTGGAAAACAATTACTCTGAGGCATAGGCCAGTTTCAGAAGGCTGTTTAATTAGTTGAAGAGATATGGTCCTTTATTACCCAAATATTTTACTTACAGTTTGAGGCTGTAGTGTTTGAGAGAGAGAGAGAGAGAGAGAAGAATAGGAAAAATTTTTGGAATTCTCTTCTATTTACCAGTAGTGTAAAAACCCTGTCACCTTGACCATGAACAAATCAATAGCAGAGGAGAGTGGGTTTGCTTGTGGCTCCGCAGTCAGCATTCTCAGTAAGTTGTCTCTATGCATTTTTCATGATCATGCTCCATGGCTGGTCATGCTCCAAAGAACCAGGAAAGTATGGAACGCGTTCTGCTTTGCTTCTTTTGAGTGTAGAAGGCTTAAGTAGTGTTTTCTGTAATAGATTGGTTATTCTCTGGAGCAGCTGTGGGCTTGCATGAGTGGGTTTGATGAAGAGTTCTGCAGGGTTTTTTTTGTTCACTCAATTGTCAGCCCAAGCAGATGATACCTTTCAAAGAAAGTTATAGTGTATTTCAGGTACCTGTCTTTCCTTATGTAACTCTGCTTACAGAGCACCAATTATGTCAATTTATAACACAGTATTTTCTGTTTGGAGTCAGTTTGCATGCTGAACCATTCCTTCATTTTCATTTGCCACTAAAAATAAATGCGTGCATTGTGCATCTGATCAGCATTAGAGATCTGGAATAGGATTCAGGATTACTGATTTTAACAGCCCCACTGTAGCAAATGTGTGGTAGTCCCTGTAGTGAGTTATGGATTTCCTCTGAAATACTGAACATCTGGCAGGATTAACAGCTGCCTGTGTTAGCATTAATCATGGCAGTGATCAAAAGCTGGTGTTTGGGGAGGGAAGGGAGGCGGTGAGGAAAGCAATTAAACGTCTCAGCTCTGCTCATACATAATGATACACCAAATTAATCTGGTTTAATTAAAGTTTTTGCCATGTCAGATGGTAGCATATATATAAATTTTTGTGAGGAGTTCTTTTGGGGCAGTTTTTCAGAAAGACAGTACTACTCCCCATGCCAGGTTAGTGTCAGAGACTGGTACAAAGCTATGCTGAGGGTTCTTGTCCAACCTACTCTGGGGTGAATTTGCTGAGCGGAGAGAGGAGATTACAGAGGGAGAAAGGCAAACATTGGTAGAGACAGCTGAATTCTGTTTTGGCAAATTTGATAATATATCTACAATAAGTTTTTTCTGTGATATTAGATGCCAAGCTCGGGCTTCTGCAGAGATATCATGAGTTTGGGTGGATTTTGCTGTGTCTGTTTTTCACAAATAACTGTTGCCATAACGTCTGTCTTTGTAAATTGAAAGCTTGGAACCTTTTGTGTCAGATTTTCTCAACTGAGGTTCAATTCAATGCTATCACAAAGCTTCAAATACGGAATGCTACAAAATTGTTAAATACTCTGAAATAATTACATTCCATTCAGGTTCACTATTTGGAACAAACAAGAAGTTCGTAATTTTGAATTTCCTTCAAAATGCTTGTTTTGTCATATCTGCAGCTCTTCCATAAAGCAACTTGAATGGCTGGGATGCAACAAAACTATGAATTGAAGATACTACGTTCAGGAAATAATACCTCTACTGTTAGGGAATAAACCTTCACAGACTCACCTGTTTAATTCTCAGGAATGTCTAGAAGTCTGTTGCATACAGATTTCAATAGTATTAATTGTAAATATACTTTATTGTTGGAGTGGTGAAAGGATTTCATTTTCCATTTTTTCTCCACCACTGAAATTTGATCCTTGTTTTCAATTCTAGGAAAAAGAAGTCAAGAAAACTGAAAATAAAGAAAAATCTCAAAAAAAAGAGCCAGAAAAAGAAGACAAAACCAGAAAAGAACAGAAGATCCTAAAAAGTAGGTGCTAACATCTTGAAACAGAGAAGGAAATGACCCTTCATGGCATTCCCTTCTTATTTCTACAAGAGCAGATATTGTGTAGTTTTGTAACATACACACACCAGAAATAAGGAATTCTGGTTTTATTTTAGGAAGCAAAAGTCTTCTGTTTAATGGCTTTACTAATATATGCCTCATGAGAATGTTAATATATGCTTCATGTATGAAGCATGGAAGTATATAGAAGTCTCTGCCATTTTTGTAGACAAGTCAAGATTTTGCTCTTTTTAATTTAATATTGACAACTGTGCTTCTCTGGTATATAATAGTAATTTTTTTATTATTTTTAGAGGAATTCATCCAGCTATTGGCTGTTTTCAGAAGTGTTCTGACAGTATTATGTGCATATGCTTTTTATATTTAGAAAAACTAGTAGGGGTTCCCATCAGACAAACATCTTGCCTCCTGCTTTAGCCACAGAGACAATTCATATTATACAACCTGGATGATCAGATACACAGCGAAAAATGTCTAGGTTCTGTTTCTGTTCCTGACAGTGTAATGGATTATTAGTGTCTGCTCTTGATCTCAGAACAACTCTGGATTGCTTTTTTCAGAATAAATTCATTCACTAGAGAAAACACCTTTTTCTCAAAGTGGCATAGATGCTTTCAGTGCTTGAGAAAACTAGTAAGAAGCAGAATGATTAATGATTGTTTCTGAGCAGCACTTGTCCTTTGTCTGCTCATCACGGATACTGAACTATATTTTAGAAGTAGTAATTTATGCACAATTCTGAGCTGCATTTCTTAAAAGAAGATGGTACTATGTTGAAAGCAGTTAGAACTTAGACTTGCCAGGGTAGGTGGAGATGGACTAGCTCTTCCTGACTTTTGTCTTATACTAAGCTTGTTCCTGGGCTCCAGTACTTACAGAAAGAGAGCAGATCTTTTCTAAACAGACGCTGGTCGTTTACTTAAATTTTGTTATGTAATAGTCTTTAGTGGCTCAAATAGTCATTCTTGGTAGCTGTCTTAATAGTCTAGGCTTTAAGGTCATTAAAAGTGCATTTGAGTTGTTTAATGTAGCTTCAGAAGAAAAAAAGTGAATATTACAAGAAGAACTGCAAAAGAGAAGAATCTTCACTAGAGTATAAATTCAAAGAAGAATTAAAAGAGCAAGGTGTACAAGGAAAGGATAAATATAAGAGATGAAGCAAACCCATGGACTTGTGTTGCTGCAGAAGGTGATTGAGAAGTACTGGGTGTGTGTCAAATTGAGAACACTGGTAGTTGAGATTTTCTCCATTCCTGCTTGCATCTCTAGTGCTCCAGGTCTTGTCTCTGCAGGGGTCTGAAATGAAATTTTCTTCTGAAACTCACTGGTATCTTTTCAGTGTGCTTCTGCTTCTACTACAGTGAATGGAGTGTTCACCCTCCCATAATCACTTCAACCTTTTTTTATTATAACAAATTAACAATTTCTTTCAAGTAAAAACATTCTATGTTTGTTTGTAATGTAGCCTTCGCTGCTGGGAACCATTCCATGCTGACTGCCAGAGTTTATTTGAATGAAAAGTGGCAGTAGTCGTTTGTTAAGCTGCTGATCATCTAAGCAAGGGCAAGCATTCATTAGCTTGAAAATTTACAATTTGTTGCTTATTTTACATTTTTTTTTCTTCCACAAAATTAAATACATGATAGATGGCAAGCAGCAAGTCCTGAGTTTGGGTATGGACATGCAGTTAGAATGGCTGACACTAGAAGAATTCCAGAAGCATCTTGATGGAGAAGATGAGAATCATGTATCAACAAAACCAATATCAAGTAGTGAGTATTTTCTGGGAAGAAGGGGTATTTCTTAGCTGACATTTCAAAGGGAAATATCCTATAACAGCACTGAATTTATTTTCTAGCTCTTCTGAGAGATGCTGTTAAAAGTGGAGACTACATGACAGTGAAAATGGCACTTTCTTCAAATGAGGAATATAATTTGGATCAAGAGGTAATTTTTGTACAGTAGAAGTATTGGAAGACAGTAGGAGGGAAGAACACAAATTTTGATTTATTTGAAAAGCTTTCCCCTCTTGTGTTGTGGCAGATTTCTGTCTCACCTAGGTAAAAAAGCACAAGGTGTCAAAAAGGAATAGAAGTTTCAGTATTTGTTACCCATTTCTTCTGAGAAAAAAAGGAGTTTGATAGGACCATCCCAGCAGCTTTCCAGCCAACTTTCCCAGTGTATTTAACTGACTAGGTGTGGAACTTTGCATGCTCTTAGGAAAAATAACCATCAGTTCAAGTGGCTAAACTGTGTAAAACATTGTACATGGGAAACAAAACTCTAAAAACCCCAAAAACCTGAAAGTTGTTTGAGACACTTCATAATTAGTTTTGTAATTTGTTTCACAGTTTGTTATCAGCTGTGTTCTTATTGGGTTTATTTTTGAGGAACTATTTTCTTCTTGAACAGTACTGTAGTTCCATTTTTGAGTTTTGAAATCTCCAATACATATTGGTGATCTTGTGTAGCTGTATTATGTGGCATTTTGAGAACTCCACACTATGCTAAGACTTCTGAGGTGTTGTAGGAAGATGCCAGATGAGCTACTGAGGCCAGCATGTGTTCTGTGAGTAGTGAGGTCTGGTGAAAAATGCAGGAGTGAGTGAGGAGAGTGGCTGGTCACAAAGTGTCTTTGTACTTACACTCTGATAAACTCAAAAAGCAATGTTGTGGGAGCAGCTGACTTGAGCCATAGTGGTTTTTCCAGGGGTGCTGACTTCTATTTCCTGTGGTCTTGCTGTCTTCCCCACCCTCAAATATCTTACTGCCTTTCTTCCTGGTTTAATCTGGTTTTCCTGCTTCTTGTTCTGGTCCTCAGGCTGTTTTGGATTTTGCAGTTAATGGAGCTCAGAGTGTGAGACCTGTGGACAGAGAAGTGGGAGGTGATAGTTTGCTGGTATCTGGCAGCTGTGTATGTGTGAATTCTTCTGCCAGGGAGGGAAATCTTTGTGAAACAGGAGGGAAATCTCTGTGAAACGTGTTGATGCACTTGAAAGTTTTGTCTTGCAGCTTTGATTTATCTTGAAGTCTTTTTTTTTTTTTTATTATTATTATTTATAATGGCAATGATTCTTGTTCCAGGATGCAAGTGGAATGACCCTGGTAATGCTTGCTGCTGCTGGAGGGCACGACGACCTTCTGCGGGTGCTAATCAGGAAAGGAGCTAAAGTTAATGGTAGACAGAAAAATGGAACAACTGCTTTGATACATGCAGCTGAAAAGGTTGGCTTGGTTATTGTTGTATTTGTGGTACTGGGCTCTTACATTTAAAGGTGGTTCACAACTTTTTTACCTTTGGATGATGCCTAAAAAGTAGTTAGCAAGATACAGCAGGGTGACGAATAATAATTTCAGCAGCTGTGGTTATTGTAGTATAAATAAGTTCTGATCATTAACCCTGCCCTGAGCAGAGAATATCACAGGAGCAAAAGTGAAGGCAGAGGGTATCTCTGAATTTTTTGTTTGAGAGCTGAAGTTCTTGTGCTAGAATTGCTTCTTAGCATATCTGGCTACACAGGATCTGAACTGGAGACATTTAGAAAGAAAATCTCTTTTAAACAGGATTAAACAGGATTTGATATTTCAAAGCAGTTGGACAATGGACACAGTGGCAAGCTCTTCCCAAACTAAGACCAGCTAAAGCAGTAATTAGAGCAAGTCAGGGTTTCATGGGTGCACTCTTCTGATGGTGCTTGAATTGCTTCTTTCCAACATACAGTAGATAGAAGGCCAGAAGGGAGCCTCATTCCAGTTTGGTGGCAGATGCAAATATACTGCTTCCTTGCTGTGGTGTTTATTATTGAAGGATTTAGAAAAAAAGGAAGAATTGTCAATAATTAGGGTTATCCACTTGCCTAAGTCTGAACTGCTCTTTATTAGCCATGAGAAGGAACAGTGTTAATTGTGCCATGACTCGTGTTTTGAATTCAATTCCCCAGAGTAATTTTATATTCTGAAACAAAACCAGAATGTTTTTTACTTACTTGTGTTGTGGGTTTGGTTTGAATTTTTTTCCCCAGAATTTTCTAACAACAGTAGCTATTCTTCTGGAAGCTGGAGCATATGTGAACATGCAGCAGAGCAGTGGTGAGACTGCCTTAATGAAGGTAAATTCTGTGTTTGTGCTTACATGGTTTAATAGGAATACTTTTGTCAAACTAGTAAAAACGTATTTGTAGAATTCATTTCAGGAACACATCCCATATTTAAAAAATAAAGATACTATTCATAGTTACTCTAAGCAGAGTTTTAATCCATTTCTTTAATGCACTGTAATACCTAAACAAGAAACACAGATGCCTTCAGCATGGAGCATCCTCTTCTCTTGTTTGGCTAAAAGAAATGCAGATGTGGTCTTCCAGCTGAGATAATCAGATTGTCAGCAGGAAAAGAAAAATTCTGGAAAGGAAAATCTTTCCCTTGGGTGTTGCTGTGATTGACTTGTGCTGTTTTATTGCAGACCAGAAATAAAATAGCCGATTTACAGTCAGCTTCCCAGTGCCTGTTCTGCACCATTTCTCCCCAGTCACAAAGGAAATCTTGATTTTTTTTTTAAATTTTGTTGTATTGAAAAATTCTTATACTCTTAAAACAATCTGTGCTTTTAATGTTTTTTTCCTTATGTGGATGAATTTCAGCAAAGTTCCCCTTTGGATAAAATTGGTGTATTTATGTGTAGGCTGTTTATGTAGTTGGTTTGCCATAGAGGTTACAGAAGCTTTCCTGCCCTGACAATGTGGTGGTGTTTCTTTCTGCCCTCTGTGAGGCTTAACAAGTGGGGGTTTTGCATTTTCTCTGAAGGCAATAACTCACTTATGGTTTCCTCAGCCACTTCAATCCAAAATCTCTTCATAATTTGGCTACTTCCTAGAACCACAGTCTTGACCTTCTTTGTTTTTAAAGTTTTTATTAGTCTTTGATGCACAGCTATACAAACCAATTAGCAGCCTACAGTGAGTTATTCCAGGTGTTTGTTTTATGATGCAGATACAAAGAATAGGATCTTCATTTCCAGTAACTTATTGGGAGAAGGTTAGCCCTCTGTGGATAAACCTATCAATGTATTTATCAAGTCTGTCGTATTTAACCTTAGAAATTTGATCACACTTTTTTTAGGAGAGAAAAAAAGATCTTAGCTCTCAATTGCCTTCTGTCAGTTGTTGTGAGATTTTTCTGGGTTTTTTGGTTTGAGGAAGGCAGGTGGGTTGTTCTGTTTATGGAAGATGATGGATTGAAGGAACAGGCCGAAGTTCAGAGCAGAGATAAATTTCAGTAGCTGTCTTCTGAGAGGTCTTACAGAGATAAAAATTTTGTATTTCTTGTGCCTTTTCCTAATTTATCTGAATGAAGTGGTTGAAAACAAGTGACTGAGAGCGTGTGTTTGCTTTCTTCAAAGTAAAACTTTTTTTAGATTTTCCTGTGCTTTTGTTAAGTCTGTGGTTGATGTGCCCTGAAATTCTTGCTGTAAGTAACAGTGAACAGTCTTGAACATTTCCACAGAGGATAACAGTGGCTTTCTGACATAGCTATGTACCAATCTGGGACAAGTTCTGTAAATTTACTGCATACCTAAAGTACTATTTTAAACTGAGATACATAGAAAAACAGGCACTTGGAAATGTTGCTTTAATAATTTCTTAATAGTTCTACAGAAATATATTTACTCAGGTAAACAATTGCAAGAAAATTTACAGTTACTGAACTCCAGCAGATCAGATGTTTTCACAGAACTTTTGGGGCTTGTTTTATCTACTTTTTTTTCTAATTATGTCTGCTTAGTAACCCTAACTGTTGCTGCTTCTGTGGGATTGAGTCTGTAGTACTGCCTGCATAAAGATAAAATATTTATGGAATGTGTTCCTGAGTTTTGAGCTGTGTTACCATTCACAGAACAAATACCCAAACTTCTGAATTGTAACTAATTTTTTATTTTAAGTCACTTCTGCAGTTCTGCTTACTTTTGTGTTACACTCAGTGCTAATGGGTTTGTCATTGTTTCCTGTCCTTCCATCTGCCTTCCCCCCAGGCTTGTAAAAGAGGGAATTCTGATATAGTGCGGCTCATGATTGAAAGCGGAGCCGACTGCAACATCTTGTCCAAGCATCAGAACAGTGCCATGCATTTTGCTAAGCAGTGCAATAATGTACTGGTATATGAGCAGCTCAGGAGCCACTTGGAAACGTGAGTAAACTGTACTTGGAAGTTTGTTCTGCTGGAGTTTGCAGTGCTAGGCTTGTCATAATTCTGGTTTAAGTCAAGGAAAATGTCAGGAAAGAAAACAGATCTGATTTGGGCAGAAAGCAAACTAAAAAATCATGTGAAATCAGAATTATGTGAACTAACAGAATTGGCATACACTTGTTCTAACACTGAGTAAAAACACGGGAAGGAAGAAATGTAATTTCTAGAAGAGAAAGATTCTTTTAACTTAAGTTACAGCAATCATGAAAAATCAGAAGTGTACTGGACCATTGAATATAAGCTCTTAGTAGGGCATGCCAAATAAAATACCTTGCAGGAAAGCATAGGAAAAAATCAAACAAAAGAACACCAAGCAGAAACACCATGAAAAGTCTGTGCAGGTGGTTGTGGTGTTGTTCGACCTTTAAATGTCAGCTATCAGCTGAAAGTGCCAGGGATAAAACTTTCATGCCAGTAGATGATGGAAGTCATCACCATGATGCAGAGTGACTGAAGAGCAATGTAGTGTATGTGACATGTAAAGTGTTATTGTCGCGTGGTCATGTAAAAACATACTGAGCTAAACTAAGACAAACATTCACAGAAGGATCAAGCTCTTCAAATATCCAATTGGAGGAATACTGTAATTAATGTATATAGGCAGAAAATTATAGCCAGCAATCTCTAAACTTGGGGAAGACTCAGGGTGGGTCTCAGGGCTTCTGCAGCAGGTGAGATTTTGCCATGAATGCATAGTTAGTGCTGGAAGAACACTGTCTCAGTGGAAGATTTTTTTTTCTTGTTTCATGATGATTAACCTTAATGATTGATCTAAATGATCTAAGGCAATCTGTCAAGTAGTTTGTCATCCAAGCTTATTCTTCCAGTGTACAGGAAGCCCTGGCTGTTTTCTGCCTCATATCACTTGTGTTTCTCATCAGCTGACTTCTCAAATCTGTATTTACAGAAACTGCCTTGGAATGGTCAATGTGTATCTATTAAAAAACACCTGAAGTGACAGGATAAAGGGGATGGAGTCAGATGGTTTTATTGATTCCCAGTGACTGGACAAGGGGCAGTGGACACAAACTGGAGCAGAGGTTACCTGTGAGTGTGAGGAAATACACGTTTCCTGTTGAGGGTGATGCAGCACTAGCACAGGCTGCTCAGAGAGGTTGTCAGGTCCTGAAACTTTCTGAAGATACCTGGACATTGTGAGGTTTCTGTCAACCCACTTGTCAAGCCTGTCGAGGTCTCTTGTGGATGACAGAAATACACCAGAGGCTTTCAGCCACTCCTCCCTGTTTTGTCTCATCTGACAAAGCCCCGAGGGTTTGCTGGGTCTGGGTCATTAATGAAGATGTTAGACAGGACCAGACCCAGCATTGCTCTCAGGGGTGCACCAGCAGTGGCTGGTCTACAGCTAGATTTTGTGCTACTGATTTTTGCTGAAGTAACGTGTTTGGATCCAATTTCATACCAGGAGGAAAGTATTCTGATGCCACTGTTTTTAGTGCCCTATAAAGTTTGTCTGAGATATTGTAGATCACAGTATCAAACTTCTGTCCTGAGCAGATGAACACTATAAGAAATGTTTTTCTCGTGTAGAATGATAAAAAGAAAAGTGCTAAAATCATAAAAGCTAATCATTAATTTTCAGAAATTGCAAACGTGTTAAAGTGAGCAGGGGCAGCTGAAGTGGGTGAATGGAGTATGCTGATTCTTGCCTAAGGAAGCAAATCATGACTTGTTAAGGTTTGGCAGGCAACACCAAGCTTGCAGGTAGATAAGTGATCTGCTATCTGCTGTTCAGTGTAGAGAGACTTTGTCACTCCTTCACTGTTTGGTGCCTTTCCAGTTTGTTTCCTATTTGACATCTGCCATCTTCAGTTTTGGCTAATCTAAATAATGTTTTGGAAGATCTTGACCATGTAATTTTGCCAGTGAAGTGGAAGTTGAAATTAAATATTGGTGATTGCAAAGTGGTGTCTGGGGGTATCACTGCACTGATATGAACTATACAGGGAGGAACACAGCTCTTGCTAATTCAGGAAGTTTTTGGACTCACTACCTGAAAATAACAGTTCAGTGCTTTTTGTCAGTCAGAAAGGAGGACAATATAGTAGTAGTGAAGCTGAAAATAAAATTATTAAAAGGTCAAAATATAAAATCAGGAAACAACAGAAAATAACCCAAAGCCATGAGACAGGTTCTGCAGGTCATCCTACTAAATGATCTAGTGATAGGTTTGAAGTGGAGGAATATTTTTTCACAGCAAAACTGAATCATGGATCTCATGTTGCAGAATGCTGTGGTCACAAATACATGGGATTTTAGAAGGGATTAAATAGATCTAAGGAGATGTGATTTGGCTGCAGTTTCTGGTTTTGGATGGCTCTTAATCAGATTGCTGGAAAATAGGACAGTGTACCAAAAAAGGACGACTGTTTAATTTCTCATATTTAATATGCCTTTGTCAAGCATCTGGAAAATAGGTTACGTGGGCTTTGAGGCTTGCTTAGGCATGGCAGTTCTTGTGGTTTCTTTCCAGTGAAACATTGAAGTTTGAGATTCTGGAGATGATAGTCTCAGTTAGCAGGGTGGGGAAGTGTGCTCTGAATAATAACTGAAAAAGCTGTAAAGCTGCCAGAGGCAGGACCTCTGCTGTGCTAAAGCATTTAAAACCCATTTCTGACAAAACAGCTTTCTGAAGAGGATTACTGAATAATCTGCCTGCAAAGGTGCCAGACACCGGTGGGTAATGTGGTCTCTCTTTGAAGGCTGGGCTGGCACTCCCCCTGCTTCCCTAACCCCCCCAAAACCAAAACCCTCACTTTACCTATTTTAGTGTAGAATGACAACTTTTTTACTGTTCTATTTACAGAGTTTAACTAGGAACTTCATTTTTCTAGTAGTATTGCCAGTAAAATTATACAGGGATGTACTTTTTTATTTTTATTTGCAGGCAGATTGATAATTCAGTCAGGCTGGGAGAGTGGGGATGTCTCTTTAGCCACCAGGTATATATTGATGTTTCTGTATAAAAAGTCTGGATATCTTTTTGTATATAAAGTCTTCAAAATATGTGGCTAGTTAGATTCTTTTTTTTAATCTACTGTAGGGCATATGTATTAAAATTTCAGGTTTTTTTGGGCCCAGTAGTTGAATTTCACAAATCAGATCTGATTTTATCAGGTTGCTGATAAAGTATTTTATTGAGAAAGTATTGGGATCTGTGTTTTATCTATGCATAAATGCTAATGAAGAAGGAATTCACTCCTGAAAATCAAGAATCTAAAAAGGTGATCTGGAATTCTTTTTGTGTGTGTGTTTGTGGGTGTGGGTGTCAGCCCTCACCAAGCCTACATCTGGTAAAATAATTCGTTGTGTGAAGCAGAGGCCTCACGTGTTTGGTCTTTCAGGCTCTCAAAAGTAGCAGAAGATACCATCAGGAATTACTTTGAAGCTCGCCTTGCTTTGCTGGAGCCAGTGTTCCCAATTGCGTGTCATCGTCTCTGCGAGGGGCCAGACTTCTCCTTGGATTTCAACTATAAACCCCCACAGAATGTGCCAGAAGGTAGGGAGGGAGGGGCTGGTGGCTGTGGTGGGGGTTTTGTTTGTTTAAAAAAGGTAGAACAATATGTTTACAGAATGTCATAAATTATCTCCTATGCAAAATTATTATTGCATGACTTTTCAGTACACCACATTAAGAATGCTCTGATTATGGAACATAGGGAGAGCAGTTATATTTTGATGTATTATGGGTAGTTTGTGTGTATTTTTTTTTAAGACTTTTTTTAATTGCCACATACAGAGTGTCAACTTCTTTCTGTTCATGGGTCACATTAGCTCAGGGACAGGCATTATGGGAAAGGAGTGGTTTACCTTTACCTTAGAATTAATGATTCAGGAAAATCTAGGCTTACTAGATCGCTAGAGGAGATCTTGTAGTGTATCCTTTTGTTTCATGGATGGTAGATGTGCTGAAGGCTTGGAATTTAGTCCCAGCAATGCTTTGAGACAAATGCAATCTCAAAATACTAGGGAAAAGGAAGCAGCTGCAGTCAACTTTTGCCCACAAACCCTTTGAAAAAGCTGGGAATCAAATTCCCAAGATATTTGGGAATGTTTCTTTATTCTTCCAGGAATTCAGGTACTATTCTCTGCTTCTTGGCTTAGCTAAATCATTTTTGATGAATATATCAGGGAAATATCTACTGATACTGATTTTTCTTAAAGTGATTCATCAGTGTGACTATGAGAATCCACTTAAACTGAGATTGAAAGTGGGTGTGTATCCTCAGTGTTCTGGTTGTTCAGAGTTGTTGGATAAGTCTTCCAGTTCTTGATTATAGATACCCTATCTTATAGTGTCGCCCTGATTTTCCAAGTTTTCTCAGACACTTTCTAACTTGCTGTTTTCACAGTTCTTAGTTCTTTTCTCACACACACGGGTGTCGTTATCAAAAGTCTATTTTGATAAGACAAAGTTGTTTACATACTTTCTCTTGTGTGGAAAACAACTGATGGACAGTTGCCTTGACCAATGGAATAGGAGAAGTGTCAGCCTTCTTCTCCAATCTCTGGTCTGTGTAGAAATACTATAAATACAAAGTCAGATGTTTTAATAGTTTTTAGCTTTCTCAAGATAAAGTGTCCATGTGTGTCCTTGCATGTCCCACAGCGACATTATTGAGCTAAGAAACTTTATGCAAGTTTACGTATTAAAATGAAGCCTTTGTGGGTAGTTCAAGTTGCTGCTTATTGAATTTCAGTGCAGTTCATAAAGATCTATAATTGACCAGGCTCAGTTGTCTGTTCTCTTGACTAGACCCAAACCACGCTGAATTCCATAACTCTTTGGGTAAACCTGAAACCACAGAAGTGAATTGTACTGATTATTGTTTCCATTTTGCATTCCTTTCTATTAGCCACATAAAATAATTTCTGCTGTGAAAAGTCCTTAACTTGCTGACCAAGCCAGTTGTTTTCTGGATCCACAGGCTTGGGAGATGGGATTTTTGCATGTTGGTTTGCTAATATATATATATATACCATATAATGGGTTTTATTTATATGTATTTGCACCTGTCTTCAAAGGTCCAGTGTACACAGTTCTAGATAATGAGTCTCATTTCAAATTCATGTAACTGAATTGCCTTCCCTTTCAGGATCTGGAATTCTTCTCTTTGTTTTCCATTCAAATTTCTTGGGTAAAGAAGTTATTGCTCGGCTCTGTGGACCATGCAGTGTACAAGCTGTGGTTTTAAATGACAAATTCCAGCTCCCTATATTTTTGGTAAATCTTTTCATATAACCGATTGACTGTAAAACTACTTCATAAAGTCTTCATAGAGCAGTCTGGGAAACCTCAGTGCCATCATTTAAATTTACAGTATTGTGATGAAGCATACTTTTCATCGTGATGAGTTTTTTCTAAAATGAAACTTAATTTTCTTTGGTTATGGAGAGAACTATAAAGTTTACTTGTACTAGATTCCATAAAAATTTAGGACTTACAAGTCAGGGACATAGTGCTGGACAACCTTCTAGGTGGCCCTGCCTGAGCAGGGAGTTGGATTAGATGCCCTGGAGAGGTCTTCTCTAGCCTCCAACCTTCTGTGATTCTGGGATTGAGGCTTCTTCTCTAATTGACCAAGCCTCTCACATTTTTGACCCAAGTTAAGTCCTTAAATGTTTTCTTAACAACATACCTCAGAGTTCTAGTAATTCATTTCTGGTGGATTTTTTTTAATTCTATTAAATGCATCACTCTGCACATTTTGAAGTCCTCTTGTTATCTCGGTCATTGCATCAAAGGTTCATACAAGACGTTCTTTCAAAAAAAACGTAGTGAAAATGTTGTGTTCTGTTAGTCCTCTTACATAGCTCTTTCAGCCATAACCTACCATTAACTTTGTCCATTTTCTTCTTCCTTGTAGGATAGTCACTTTATTTATTCCTTCAGCCCTACTGCAGGCCTTAACAAGCTTTTCATACGGTTGGCAGATGCTCCTACTGCCAAGGTACAAAATGTTCTCAAAATTAAATATGTGTTTGTCTGTTGTACAGTAACTCTTCCATAGTCTGAATGCTTCTAGCTGGTATGTTGTAAATATAAAACTAAGGCTTTTCCTCTGTCTCCTCATCCCCGTTTCCATCAGTTACAGTTACATCCTGTGACATTGCCAGAACTTGGGAACATTGTCAAGGATTAGTTCTGTTATAATTAAAAGTTTTTATGTTGCAGTCAGAATAATTCGTACACTGGCATTACAGCTAAACATCTTCCCCATCTATATTGTGAATTTGATGACTGAAAGATACATGGAGTGGCCACCTTTTCTTCTTTGCATACAGATGTTTTTGCTTCTGTGTTGGAAATATTTACTGGGGTATGCACTCTGCTTCTAAATAGTCTGTTTCATTTTACAGGTGGTTTGGGCAGTATTCCCCACTACATGTTGCAGGATGAATCCTGTTTCTGATAGCATTTATTTTATCCTAGAAAGACACACCAGTATATTTTTACAGACCTTTAGATTTAAAAGTTGCACTGAAGTTAAACTCTTAAATGTTTTACTGGACTAAATTTTAATTTCTTTTTTAAATGGAAAAAGGTGTATTCAGGTGGATGTATATGTTTGTCTGGTTCAGATTTGGGACTAACTTGTTCAAACTCCAGTTTGAACATTCTACTGGAGTCCTTTAACAAGCTATCCATATTTCAGTAGGGCTACTCTGAGCATTAAGGACTTTGTAATTCCTTTTTTCCTTTCTTAGTAGCAATTGTGTGCCTTTTCTTGTGCCATTCCTACATTAGGAGCGTTTAACACAGTAATCACCTTTGGCCAGCATTGATATGGAAACCTTTGTTTGCCTTTTCAGGTGAAGCTGCTCATAGGAGCTTACAGAGTGCAGCTGCAGTGACCTCTGGGCATGCCGAGTGGACTGACACTTCTTTCGATATTCTTCCTCTGTTCAGAGACTGACAAAGCAGTTTGGAACTTCTTGGCACCACACTCTGAAGTCTCAGTTCCCAGCTCGCTGCCGCTCGTTGGCAGTCACAGGAAGTATGTGTTGGAGAGCAGCTGAATACGCTGCACTGGTGGGACAGGGTTTGTCAGCTTTTTTTACTTTGTACAGATGTAGATGTAAGTATTTGTGCCAATACATATAATTCTGTTTTTCTTTAACTTGTGGAGTCCAGACTGCATATTTCAGCTTTTCCACAATGTGGAATGGTGCATATAAGAACTATTTAAGGTAATTACATGAAATGTCTTTTTTAAAGATCTTCGTCATTTGTAAACTGAAGTTTTCTACTTAACATTTCTATGTGAAATGCAGAACTGTCATATTATTGGAGCCATGGGCAGAAATTACACTTTAAAATGACTGCATTAGGTTTAAATTTTAAGTTGCTGAGGGCTGTGTTCTGGTTTAAAACTGCTCCTGTTCCTGTCTTTCAATGAGACACCAGTTATGCTTAGAGTGATTCCTTTTGAACTAACAGAGTTCGGTCTGCAGGCATGAACAAAGACAACTGAACAGACTCAGTTCACAGAAGGGTCGCAGTCTGGTTAAATCACTGCTTAAACCTGCTTTGGTGTTAGAGAAGCAACTGGTAGTTTTACAGACACTTAACTTTTGAGGTCTTAGGTGACATCTGGAAAAACAAACACAAGGTGAAAATAGCGAACCAGAAAACCTATAGCTACCTTCAGTGTTTAGGCTCTGCTTTTTGTAGACAAGAAGATACACAGGGAATTTCAGATGTCCTCAGCCTGACATGACAGAATACGTGTTGTCCTTTACTTCAGAAATTCAGTTCCTCAGTGCAAAAAGCTGCTATCTTTTTATTTTATTATTATTATATTATTATTTTATTTAAATGACCCATTTTATCAGATGACAGCAGTTTTGTAACGGTCCTGTGCTGTAAAATATAAATGTAATACTTCTGCATGGAGTATAGAATATTTTTCTGTGTAAATTAACCAACATCTTGAAAGGTAGGAGAAACCAAACCAGATCGTGCCTTTGCTGTTCTAGTTGTCATGTGTAGTTTACATGCCACTATGTGCCTATATTATTAGCAAAACTATTGTGCATAAATTCTTGATGATTTTGACTGCTCACCATCAAAATGGTGCAGCTGTACAAAGTATCCTTTTAACAACTGTGGTTTTTTAATATAAAATTCAATTAACCGTTTTTTAATTTTTGGTTCTTGAAGTTTAAATCTTTCATATTTAAGAGATGCCAAATGAGTAACAAAGGACACTGATTTTGTGGAATGTCACGTTAAGCTATATAAAACTAGAACAGCAGCATGACATACAAATACTCATTTCTGTTTTTTGATTTAGAATAGTTGCTTATGTTTTTGCACAGTATTGATGAAATCTTAACAAATTTGGGTTTTGAACAGACTTGATACCTCCACCTCTGTGAAATATGTTAGATACCTCACTTTGCTAAGTGTGAACACCTGAGATGCATGAAAAGCACTGGCTGAGAATCAGGTATGTCACTGCCAGCACTTGGGACTTCGTGTAGCTGAGATTTTAGTCACTGTGCATAACCCTGGATGCTGCATGAGGAAAGGGGACACTCAAGTTCCTTATGCTGGAGTTCCAGGTTTCATCTCCGTGGCTGCCCCTCACAGTTACTCTGGTGCAGGACGTGTGGCAGCACAGTGTGTGTGGGACAAGCTCCCTACAGCACCAGTGGGAAACGCTGGAGCTGCTCCAGGCGGGGATAAAAGGTCTTTTGAACAAATGTCCAGATGATAGAGATGCTATTTAGATGCTGTTGTACAGTCTAACCTAAAAATGTCTAGTAATGCTCCAAGAGTTGATAGAGCAAGTAGTTTGTCAAAGGCTGTTGATTTTGGGGGATTGTTTTGTTTTTTATCTTGTGGCACTTCAGAGAGAGGGAGGAGTTCTACAGAACATGGGAATGAAATCTGGGTTTCATTATGCTTTCATTAGGGATGGATATTTTGCAGCTATCTTTCTCTTTTAGTGGGCAATATAAATTCCAAATCCCTATTGAAGGTGCATAAGAAGTGTATGAAAAGCTGTTTGAAGCTGGGTTTTGTCCATTTTTATTGTATGGTTTTTATCCAATTGCTGGACAAAGGATGAAGAGAAAGAAGCTACAATAAAAAACAATTCTTTAGGCACTGTGGAGAAATACTTGTGAAGTACTTGCTCAGTTTCTTCTTGCTGGCACCAGCCAGGGCTGCAGCTGCAGTTCCCATGAATGCAGTGGTAGCAAACAGTTCTGAAGGCTCAGGGTCCTTACCTTCACTGCTCAGCACCAGTACTGCTATTCCTGACTTCTTTCACAGGTGCTGAAGGTTGGTGGGTGTTGCATCTGACCCTGTCACAGGCCTTCTGTATTTTCTGCACCCATTTGCAAAAATAAGATGGGTTTTGATCAATCTGAATTTAAGAAATTGGTTCCAATATGGAGAAGAGACAGCACAGCATCTTAGCCAGCCAGGACTGCTCCAAGTGCACAGGAGCTGTCCCAAAATGTTCTGCTTGTCTGTCCCTGATAGAGTCCTGTCACCACCCTGTGCCTTTCCACATGGTACTGGAAAACAGCCGGTGTAATGTCTTTCCTTAGGTTAGGAAGCAAAGCAGTGTTGAAGCAGTGGCTGCCCAGGATTGTGGGAGTACTGACCCTGCAGGACACATTCCTGTAGCAGTGTGTTTAGTTTTGCTGGAGTCCATATTGGAGTCGTGTCTTTTAAGAAGGCAAGAGAATTATAAAGGCCACGTGTTCTTAAGCTACTGCAGCATGGGTATGTGCTGTAAGCCCATCACTGAATCCTGGCACTTCGAAATTCCTGGTTCTCCGTGTCCCACATAAATCAGGAAAATATTTTTCACCTTTTGATTGTGTCTTAAAATGTTTGATTGAGGGACAAAGACAAGTTTGGAAAAAACTACTTGAAAAAGACACCACACACTACAAATTTGAGCAGAACTGAGGCAGTAGAAAAAATTAACCTTTAGAAGGGTCTCTCAAATCTCAGATACCTCAAGTATAACAGCCAGCAGGAAGGGACGAGGCAGAAGATGGTTCTTTTTGATTTCAAGTCACCTGTTTTTCCAAAGCAAAATCTCACCTGCTGTGCGTGGTATCTAAAATGAATCTCCTCTGATCACGTACTGGTGGCACTGGTGCAGTTATAGTAGAGGGGTCAGATCTCCCTCCGCTGCTGTGCCTGTTGCTCTTAAGGGAAGGCACAGCTCTGCTGCTGAGACAACCCAAGCCATGTGTATGGGAACTGAACCCAGGGAGATGAGAGCCTGTTCCCAAACTGCATTAATTGCAACTGTGTGGGCATGGACCACCAGAGCTTGAGGGGACAGGATTACCCATATGGTCACATCTCAATCTGTAGCATAGACTTCCCACTTCCTGATGAGAACTCTTGTGCCCCGGAGCTGTTATTTGTATGGACTTTCCCTAGCCAAGAAGAGAGATGAATTTGGGAAGAAAGCCCTGTTAGGCCTGTTACAGCAGCTGCATGTCTTACTGAATACAACCCTCCAGTGGGGGAGGGGGGAAGGTGCTGTCCCAGCCCTTCCCACCTGTAAAGGTTGTGCTGACAGAGCTTTTCTCAAAAAGAGTTTACAAAGTTAGTGAGACAACCTGTATGGAAAAGCTTGCACAGGAGATTTAAAGGCTTTGGAAATTGCTTCACATTTCTAGATCTGTCAGCTCTACTCTGTCAATATCAGAATAGTTTTTTCTGTGAATAGCAGGGTTAAGATTCCTAAAACCATAAGTGAACCCCAAGGCCAGGTCACCTGCATCCACCCTTCCTGTAACCAAATGATTACCAGGAAGCCCCAATGGTTGCACAATGCAGGGAGTCCAGGTATGTACAGCCACATTTTTATCAGTGGTCTGGCAAAACACTTGCATGCACTGAAACAATGATACAAGACTGCCACCATACTGTGCACCACTACCATGAGCCTGGCTCCATTTTCTCTATGCACTTCTCTTACACAGCCAGATTAACAGGCTCTCAACCAACCCTACCTCCTGTTCTCCAGCTGGAAAAAAACCTTGCTGCCCGGCCCCATGGCTCTCGTGCTTCAGCTCTCTGATTGCCCAGTGGCTCCCATGGGACTTGTTCCCACATCTTCTTGTCTTCAAGAGCCCAGAACTGGGCACAGTGTTACAGTCTCAAAAGTTCTGAAGAGAAGAGATTGCTCTAATGGAGGCCAGCATGTGGGTGGACACCTTCATCTTCACCTGTCTCTCTGGGCCCCAGATCAGCCTCTGCAATGCTGCTTCACCACCACTCTGTGCCCAGGATCTACAACTGCATCAGCTTAGATCAGTTCCCACTGCAGGACTTAACTGTGTAAGGTTCCTGTCAAGCCTTCAATCCAAGTCCACTGCCTTGCTGATTTCAGGAAATAGAAAATAAATATGCTGATCCTCATTTAATTTGAAAGAGTTTTACAATAGCTGTAGAAATTGAAAAAGACTCTGGTGATCTGTTACAGGCCAGTTACAGCCACATCACATAAAATTTTTCATTCATGGTTTTTCATTTATTGGGCTACATTAGGACAGCAAGCATTTGTAACATAACTTCCTACTCAACAGTACAGACAGCTTACTGCAGCTGTATGATTAACATTTCCTTCCAGGCTCATAAAATTATTTTCTAGGCAATTAGTACTTCTGTGTTTTTCTAAACTACTGCACCATAAACACTATCCACATTACTGCTTTTTCTTTAAACCCTACCACTTTCCTATTTTTTGTCATATATTGTAGGGCTTTAATATTTTCAAGTCCAACAGCAATCATTTAAATGAAGGAGCAGTCATTAATATAATGTTTACTCTTATTATTCTTGTAGAATGTACAAACCTTCATCCTTTTGCTGACACCAATTTCCCTTAAAACAGCTGTTTCTAGAAAGAAAATCTGCTTTGAGTGTAGTCTAGATAAAAAGGTCACCAGTACCTCAGTTACACATCAAAGTATGCCAACATCAGCTTTACTATGAAATGCTGGACTGGAACCACCACCTGTGCCAGAGGCTGAAGACAGTAACATCACAAAAGCTGTAACTTGTCTCCTCGTGTAGGAAGAAGTCTTGGAGCTCACAAGCAGATGTATTCACATTCTTCTCATCTCTTTTCCAAGCTGAGGTATTGATGGGGGACACACCACCTCCACTGGGTCCCTTTCTATCATTTCAAACAGCCCTCTTCCCTCAGGTCTCACAGGTCCAGCCTGTCTGCAAGCAGAGAGATAACAGATAAACGGAGAATGATCAGTGTCCTCCTACCTTCAGCCAGATGTGACAGATTTAGTTACAATTTTCTTAGATAACAGCATTATTTGTGTGCCCAAGAGCACAGGGGGATACTAAGATCAAAAAACATTCATGCATTAAGCACAAAAATAATACCAACAAACTGAAAACTGTGTAGAAAATGTAACGTTACAAGAGTTCTAACCAGTGACAATACGATTATATTCTCACCCGATGGTCCTTGTAACTCCAAGGTGCAGAGCAGCATTTTGCACATCACAACAAAACGGCCTTCAGTTCAGAGGGGGTGGAGCGGCCAGTGCTTTCATGGAAACCTAATGCATTCAGTGGAGAAGAAAAACTAAGTACGGTTCAGGCTAAGGAGTTACAAGAGACACTTGAGTGGTAACTTCCTTACAAGTGTGCTTTTGTCATCAAAGTACAGCACTTAAGAAGCCTTAAATGGCAAATAACAGAGCAACACATCAGCAATTACAGCTGGATAAAGAGCTGAGAAATACCAGTAATTTTTCATATAGCCCTCCCTCCCCAAGGTTACCTGGAGCTCCCTCTGTTCAGGAAGGCCAGGAGCAGGCAGCCTGGCACAACACTTAACACAATTTTATTAGGCCAGTACAGTTCGTCAGCCAGGTTCACACTGCAGTCTGAGGTCCACACAAGTGAGGAATGGGGGAACAGGAAGAAAGGTTTTTATCACTTCATTGAGACAAGGAGTTGTTATTTAGCCAGTAAAAGGAACGCTTGTATCTCCAAGGAACCTTGACCATCCTTTTGTCCCTTCACAGGAAGGAAACTGTAAGCTGACAGAAAAATTCTGAGATGCCTGGGAAACCTGCCAAACACTGAGGTTCCCAAATGGCTCTCATGCACAGCAGCACTCTCATATGTAGTGACAAGCAAGACTGAATTCCAATGGCTACATGGTCAGGACAAAATGTTCTCTGGATTAAAAAAAATCCCTTTTGAATCAAACTGAAAAAATTAGGCAGGCATTTTTTGTTTTACAACTACTTTTCTTACAAAGAGCTTTAGCTGCTTGTCTTTTTTAGATTTTGTGAGTAAATGCTTGTAGCTTGCTTATTTCAGTAGTCTGGTTTATATTATAAATTATTGTGTGATAATTTTTATACTGTGAATTTACTGTAACTAGAAAATAATGGGACTCCTTAGTAAAGGGCAAAAGCAAAACCACAAAACATGGTGTGGAACAACTTTCGCACCTGCTCGGTGCCAAGAACATGACAGGGTCCAGGTTAGGGATCACAAACTGGACAGGTCACACATGCTGAGTCTGAAGAGATGCTCCCACGAGTGCTGAAGGAGCTGGCTGCTGGTTTTGCAAGGCCACTCTCCATTGCTGACAGAGTGTGTGGCAACTGGGAGAGGTGTGCAAGGACATGGGGAAAACAAAAGTCCCTCTTGTCTTCAAGAAGGGCAGGAAAGAGGACTTGGGGAACTAGAGGCCCTGGGAAGGTGATAGACCAGCTACTCCAGAAAAGCATTTCCAGACCAAGAAGGGCAAGAAGGTAAGTGGCAGCAGTCAGCATGGATTTACAAAGAGGTCATTTGCAAATTCTTAAGGATCCCAACCGGAGAGTCTCTCTGGTGAGGTGACCAGTCCAACGGACATGGGGAGAGCAGTGGATATTGTCTACCTTGGCCTAGGAAATCTTTTAACACTGCCACAGTATCTCCAGTTATCATTTTGATCCTGTCATAACACTGGCAGACTACTGGCAGGCTCAGTAAGTGGAGCACGAGGTGGACTAAAAACTGGTTGAACAGACGGGCCTAGAAGGCTGTCAATGGCATGAAGTCCTCTTGGACACGAGTAGCAGAGCATCCCTGTACTGAGGCCAGTCCTTTTCAAGATCTACATTTCTGCCCTGGCTGATGGGAAAACACATCCTCAGCAAGTCTGCAGGTGACACAAAGCTGAGAGGAGTGGCTACTAAGGCCCTAGTGTCATGCCACCATCCAGTGATCCCTCGACAGGCTGGAGAAATGGACTTACAGGATCTCATGAAATTCAACAGAAAGAAATGCCAAATCCTGCACCTGGGGATAAATAATCCCAGACACCAGGACAGGCTGGAGTCCAGCTGGCTGGAAAGCCCCTTTGCAGGTAAGGACATGATGGCCCTGGTGAACATGAAGTGCAAGAACCACCCTGAGCAAATAGTGCAACCTGGCCACAGAGGCAGCCAATGGCATCCTGCTTTACAAACAAAGTTGCCAGCACATGGAGAGAGATGATCATCTGGTCTGAACCCCTGCCATGGACAGGGACACCTTTTACACATGATTACAAAACAGATGAATTGTTCTGGTCCTTTATATATCCAGTTATCTTATTTACTGTTAACACAACTACAGAGACAGCTCTGAGTCCTGTTGCTAAGCCAAACAAACACAGGAGAAATAACACAAGTTTCTCTTGCTTTACCAGTAGGACTTGTACATCTTGGTCAAATCCCACCAGTGTTTAAATTTACTTTTACTTTATAAAAATAACTGGTATTTTGGAATTTTGGAACTACCAGAACTATTGAACTTAGCTGCATAGAACTCCCTTTAAAACCTTGCTATCTGTCAGCCCGACCAAGATGCTGCCCTCAGTTGAGGCAGATGGCACTACACACCTGTGTGCATGCAAATCCAGAGTGCATGGACACTGCCTCCCAGAGCAGAGCCCTCTGATGAATGCCAAGAGTGTTCAGAATCTGTAACTACTCTGTTGGTTGTACAAGCAAACAGGATTCTGAATGCGGTGTATCAATAACATCCAGCAGCTCAGACATGGCAGCATATTAATGTGCTGTGGGGTTTGGATGGCTGGCCAGAGCTTGAGCTGACTGCTAGAGGCTGTGTACATGTGCTTGAAGTCCTTTAAAAATATAACATATGGCAGGAATTATGCCAGGAATTACAATATCTGAAATCAGTATTAGCTGAAGTGTAGAAGCACAACTACATCAAGTCACAAATCTGGACAAAAAGTGGGGTACTGATTCCAGTAACTGCTGGATAAAACCATGTACCTTAATACATACCTTGTACTAAAACCTGGTTTAGGATTCCCTTTTGTCTGCATAAGATAGCAGAAGAATTCTGCACAAGCCAGTCTTCATCTGCATTTTAAGATTTTAATAGTAACCTAAAAAATAAAGAGACAGTAAATAACTGATTTCAAGCAAAAGGGAAAACACAGTAGCTTCTCTTTTCAAAATGCCATTATATATGGAGTAATAAACCATAATAAAACTTCCCATTACCAGAAAAAAATCCATTTATTCTCTACCCCTTCTTACCACTTAAGTTGTTTCTCCAAAGATTTTATTTAAATTTTTACTACCTCTGCAGTTAAACAACAGCTGTTCCAAGAACACCAAATTCCTAGATTTTCATATTTCTGCTTGGAGTAGATTAACTACAGTTCTGCCATTAAGAGTCCCAAGTCATTTCTCTTTGGAGGTTTTCCAGAACATATGTACTTCATGTGACAGAAGACATTCTACATGTTGTCTTCTAGGTGTGCCAAAGCACATGGTGAAAGTGGAATTTCATCCTTTTAATATTAGTGCCACTAAAATGATCAGGATCCCTGCACACAACACCAAGTCATTAGTGACACTTGAGAACTAAGAGTTCTCTCTGCAGTCTCCTCCTCTTTCTGCAGCATGTTGTACAGACATTATTAATTAGGGGCAAGGTTATCTATAAAAATAATACAACTGAACTGAGCTGGAGTAAAATGTCCCACTTTATAATAACATCTCACAACAGAACTGTATATAAGTATCATTAAAATACAGTTTAATACTACAAGCATTAGAAATTGATGCAAAAGTTTAGGACTTCCATAATTTTACAACTTCTGCAATAGATCTGCTTGTATTTGCAGTAAGAACAGCTAGTCAATATTATTCCTACTACATTTACTAATTAATATCTATTGTAATTTTATTAAAAATGCCTAAATGGAAGTGTTAATAAGGGTATCCATCTTGCACAGTGTGTGTCTTCTCATAGAGTACACATGCAAAACAACTATCCAAAGTGTTTAAAATTCAACAGCTCCATGCCCCAGCCATTCAGGCTTCAAAACAGCTCTCACCTGTAGACAATTCCCTCCTCCCAGAATTAAAGTCCTCCTCTCCATAAATGCCTCCTACTTAAAATAAGATGTGAGCAATGCAGTGTTTGACAAGCTTAGCATAATTCCTTACACAGGCACAGAAACGTGCTGCAGAGCCTGAGCCCTAATAAAGTGTCTATGGAGAAGACTGCCTGGGAAGGTCCTGATTACAACAGAACAAAGGGTAAGAACTCTCCATACTCTCAAGCAAAGACTTGTTAGAATGATTTTTCAACATCTTGAAGTCCTGTTTGATGATCAAAAAACTCAGCACACCCTGCAAAGTACTTATTACAGAAAATATTCCTTTGGAAAGCCGCACACAGGCTGCACCTTTCAGGCTAGCTTCACTTTAGGAACAGTCCCCAAAATCAACTCAAGAAGTGACATACATGTAAATTACAACACACAACCACAAACATTTACAATAAAGTTAACATTTACCTTATCAGACACAGCTGAAAATAGGCTGAGACTCACAGCTCAGAATAAATACCATTTTAAAGTTGGCATGATTTAATGTCTGAGTCCTATTAAATCAGTTCTCCCATTTGGTTCCTTTTTATCTCCCACCTGATGGTGAAGCTTGCTATCAGATTCCAGAAGTTCAGACATTCAGAAAGACAGATACTTTCTTCCTAAAGCACAAATGACAGAGCACAGCCCACTAACCCTTTCTAACTAGAGCTATAACCTCGCAAGTGTTGATACTACAATCATTTAGCAAGTGCAGTGCAGTAACAGCTGTACTGGTGAACTGTCAGTCATGGGCAGCTGGCTGGAACTGCCATCTGGACAAGTGTTAGTGTCCTAAGGCTTTACCTCGACATGGTGAAATTAACGTAGCTATTGACAGCTACGTACACACCTAATAGGAAGGCTAAAATTACAAACTGCGCATCTTTCAGTCTGTATTTTATTATGAGAAAAAAAATAATTAGTTTCTCTCTTTCCCCCTCCCTTGAGAAAGCTAAAGCATCAAGGCCTAACAGTCTCTCCAGTTTCTGTAACTGACAGTGTATATTACTTTCCTGGCCACCCAGATTTACTGAAGAAGTGAGCCATATTCCTGACAACCAGTAGATACAAAGTTGTAACCAAATAAATATGGTGGATTTTTGATGACAGGTTCTAAAACCACCCAGTAAGACTGCTGGGAGTGTTAAAATATGTATAGTTTCTACTAGGAATGTGCCATTGCACTATTTATTCACTATTCTCTCTCATCTAAGATCATTCCAACCTCTTTACTGTATAAACCTATATAAATTCTACTGTTAATGATTAGCAGTGATTACTTTGTAGAGCTGAATGTATCCAAGCAGCCAGTGATGAAAAAGTGATTTCTAACTGGAACACAACAGAAAGTTGTTCTCAAACTAAGAGACTGAATTTTCATTCATATGATAAAGCTCTTCTTTAAAGCTCCAAGTGGGTATGGTGCCATACAAAATTAACCTGAAATAGTCTAAAAGGCTAACAGCATGATAAACATGCCTGTTCTGGAGAGAAGAGAGGCATCACACACCGAGTGACACTGTGCATATATTGTGCCATTATGAAGGAAAACTGAAATCCAACTCCTAAGTGCACCTATGTCAAGGAAGGCACACTCAGCGTAGCAGGGTATCTCCAGCAGAGACCGGCTGTGCAGGACAAGCTCCAGGCTGATTCAGAGCAGGAACAGCTGGGACACTACAACACCCAAGGACACTTCACCTTTACCTTGCACACGGATGCGTGGCAGCTTCACCAGCTTGACTGACTGAACAAGTTTTGTGGTTTGGCTGAGGTGGTTTTTTGTTTTCGTTTTTTTTAATTAATAAGATTTTTGGTGGCTACTGTAACAAAGAGAGCTTCCCCCCTATGTTTCCCCCTTTATTTTATGTCTACTTAAAAAAATTACCTAGCAACACACAAGAGCAGCACACGTAAATTTTGACTTCCACTGAAGTGACCATATGGCATTTTGCACCAGCAGGCACAGGTATGATTTTGAGAGTAGCAGAACCACTATCCAGCACACAGAAAGAAGAACTCCAATGGCGAGCTGTTCTCAGGAAAACACACAATCCCTTGTGGCCACTTATTTGGGGTTTCCAAAGGGAACCCGAGATGATCCGCAGAGCTGTGTTCGTGTTTGCATTTGTTCAGGCTTACCTAGCAAAAGGTAACAGATAACAATGTTGGCTGCTGACATACTAACAGAAGAGACAGTGCTAGACATTCTTAAATGGTCAACCAATCTTATCCTCCCCATTCTTCTCTTAGTTTTATCTTCAATCTGGCCAAACCTGCTCATCTTAATTATGATTAGTCCCTCCTGAGGACAATAAACCATCAGACTAAATCAATTGTTACCTGGCATCACTGCAGAGCTGCCAGGGATTATAGGAGAGAAACTGCAACACAATTTTTCCCAGTCTTGTATTTGTCAAATTCTTTTAATAAGTGTATATACTTGCAGAGAAATAGAAGCAAGCAAGCATTTAAGGGAAAAAATTATTACCAAATTAGGGCTCAAAAGGAGAATTAAGTTTCTAGAAACAAAGGGAAAATATTACTTGAGCTAAGCAAACAAGGCATTCAATTTCCTTTGTAAGATTATAAAAAATATTTTACATCCATTTCACAACTTTCAAGTTACAAACTGTAGGGTACCTAAAAGTTAGTATGTTACACAGAATGAGGAATGCAAATGCAGTAATATTCCTCTTTTGGGATCAGATTTCAAAAAAGTGCAAATGGCGGCCATTACTAGTGGCCAGGCAATAAACCCATGCCAGTGACAATCTGCAATCAAGGGACATTTTTTTTCTCTTTTGCTTGGATTGCAGATTTTCACCATATAGAAATGACATGATTTCTTCAGTATTTAGGGAATGATGAGCATGTCTGAAAGTATTTAAAGAGAAAACAAAAGTTTTCATCTGTACAGCTTCAGCAAAGTCTGAATTCAATGATACTAAAATTTATAAGCACTTCATAAAATAAAAATTGTTCATTTGCAAGTCATTACATTCCTAGATGCAAGACACAGTATCATCAAAGTGAGTTATATGTATATATACACACACATTTTTTTGCAAAATTTTGTGCACTGAGGCAGTAGTCAAAGTCATTAAGATAATCCTGTATGAAACAGCAACTAAACTAAATCCTGAATTTTTTAAGCCCCCTCCCCTATGACACTCCCATTTCAAGTTGAGGAACCTGCAGCACCAGAATAGCTGTCTCATTTTGATGTGTAGTGATTTTCATAATTACCTGTTTTACAAATGTTGTCATCAAAGCAGCAGAAATATCTTTCAATGTTCAGATTTTTTATTTTCAGTGACTGTGTTCATGCTAAGCAACTTGGGAAAATGTCCAACTAATGGTGTAATTTTCTCCATTCAGAACTCACATGACATGTTACACTGATGTGAAGTTCTGAGCATTATGTGATATTTTATCATGAACAGCTAAAAAGTACAAAACTGTTGAAGGAATAAGGGAATAACCTTTAACCCTCATCTCTTTCACCCAGAAATAATGATGTATAGATGAGACTTCACAAAAAAAACCTAAGAAATCTGACAGATGTAAAGCATCTGAAAATGATGCACTTGGCATTGGAAGCTACAGTTTAAATTCATTAGATAGTTCTGCCAGTTTCTGGAAACTTGGAGGTCACCTATCACAGAAACATATTTAGGGAAGTCTGCTGTAAACAAGATATCGTTAAACCAGCACAGCTAGCACACAGTTAAGTAGGATCAGTACAGCTCTACTTTAACAGAAGCCAGGATAACATTGTGCTACACACAATGCAAACAAACTTACACTTATGCAAGGAGTTAAGAGAACCACTAAGATTTTAGGGATGTCTAACTAGGCATACTTCTATGAAGACTAATTTTTTATTTCAAAATTATTTAAAATTGTTTTAAAGCAGCAAAAATGTGTATGTACAAAGCCTAGGAGACAGTTTTCTCAAATATTAGTTTAAAGACTACAGAAAATCAGCATAAGCTTTGTATTATACAGATATTCTTATATATAGTAGTGATGGCCTCACTAGTTTAAGGACATTTTGGATCTTCCAGAACCTAAGGGGGAATCTAGTTTCACATAAAACGTCCTATATTGTGCATAATCCCATTTTCTCTCTTTAAAATAAATAGTATTCCTAAGGATTTGTGAAACTCACTAACAGACAGCTTCTCAAGTGTTTGCAATTCTGCTTTACAGAACTTCACGCAGTGCTCCCCATTCCCTCCTGTAAGGTTCCTTACCTGTCATTTTTGCAGCAGGTGCCAAGTTAGGCCAGTGTCCTAACCTCCTCTTCCAAAATAAAGACAGCAGAACTGATTATCTTTGTGGGGCTAAAATCTCTGAAGCCGTAAGACTGTGCTGGGGGAAGGGCAGGGCAAGACGTGGTCACACAGTCTTTAGTAACAACTCATTCACTCTGAGAGCTTTCATCTTTGACATGCTTCATTTGAAAAGGTAAAATTTAACAATGCTACACAGTACATACATCTACATTGAAATGAAACCTAGTAAGGAAGGATTCAAATACCTAAGCATGTAATAGGGTTTACCTGTTGATTCACTCATATAAAGTTTAATAAATTCAAAGCTTTGCTTAGATGACAGAATCATGGATGTGTTAATGACAGAAGGGACCTCTAGAGATGATTTGGTCCAATTCCTTGGCTCAGGCAGGGCTACCTAGAGCTAGTGCCTGGGACCACATCCAGATGGCTTGTGGCATCTCAAAGAACAGAGACTCCACAACCTCTCTGGGCAGCCTGTGCCATTGCTTGGTCACCCCTCACAGTAAAAATGTTTCCTGATGCTCAGAAGTAACCCACTGTGTTTCTGTGGGTACCCATTGCCTCTGGGCCTGTCAAAAGATTTGTGATTCTTTGTGCAATTAGGTTATTTCCTTCCTGTACTAATTCTACTGGGTGACAATTTCCATCTAAGATAACTCTGTAACAAATGAAGAATACCAACTTCTGGCTTCCACCATAATAAAACCATACTTGGTAGAAAGCAGAAAATCCTATGTTAGATGTGAAATACACAGGAAATGGAATCTGTATTTCAAGACAAAGACAACAAACAGTGTTAATAAACTCCAGGGTATCCTGCAAACGTTCTACCCCATACTGATATACTGATATAGACTTACCTGTTTCTGAAAAAAAACACAAAGCAATGTTGAATAAAGGAACCATTTCTCTATTTGCTACTCTGGTACTTCCTGGCAAGCTGGGACTCAAACTTGTTTTTTTGTTCTTTCCTTGCACAACCAGACATATTGCTGATGCTGCACTATCAGGATTTATTTGAACTTTATAGCACCATAGAATGCTGTAAATTCTATGTACAGCCTTCCTTATTTTAGTAGAAGTCACTACTACCTGCAAGATAAAGCTACTCTTCCTACCTGAAGTGAAATGACTTTCTGTGTTAATATCAAACATTTTTAAAAAAGCTTTAAGCTCAGCTGTCATACATAGAGGAAAGCAAACACCTACTAACATGTAGCAGAGGACTGAAAAACACTATATTAGAAATAATTTCAAGTCTGAATAACAGATCAGGTATCTTAGTGAGTGTTAGGAACCCTATTAACCATTCCACCATACACTCCCCATAAAGACACTCCAGTTAGTTACCATTTTCTTCACTTGAGAGCAAGTAATGGCCTCAGTGACGACACTCAAGACTAGGCCAAGACCACATTGTGAGAAGTGGGGAACTCCCTTTTGATATCATCTTATATACAAAGGCAGTAACTTGGCATCATATTCAAAACTAAATATTTTTAATTAAAGAGACTGATTGTTGGTAGTTTTTCATCATGGCTCATGAAGATTTTAAGATGCAAGCTCACACTATAATTCTCACATTAAAAATACTAATTTACAAATAAGCTATCAAAATTATCTCGAGTACCAAATTTGTAAATATCAACACATTAATGAGAAAATGGTTACACACAGAGACTAAAACATAAAAGCTGTTACTTCAGTTACCCATTTGTGACTTCTGATGTACACAAGTAAAAAAATATCCATTCTAATACACTACAAACATTACTTGCAATGTCTTGAAAAAGAAACTCCACTTAAGCAAGCAGCAGCTTCTCTAAAGAAGTCTGCATTTCAAACAAGTTCTGCATCCTGATGCACCCATTTCTTTGAATAACCTGGTTAACAGAACACATATTCATTATCAGATTCTTTTTAACTACTTTTCACAGACCACCTTCAGAGCAGTTTGCTCTCCTGTTCTGCTCATCTTGTTCTGGTCTTCTTATAACTTCACTTCCATCTTATTTAACAACTTACTTTGGTCAAGTTACTTTCATTGTGGACTCTGCAAAATCTTGCATCTGATCAGCACCTGACTGATGAGTATGCTCTGACAGCGTATATTTATGCACAAAGTTTGAAGGACTCTAGTTTACATCAAGCTGTGAAAGCTAAAATAAATGCAGATGTCCAAACAGTTTAAAGATGAACCTCAGAAAACAGAGGTAGAACAAAATAGAATTATCTTTATTACAAACTTAGGGAATCAAAACCATCCAAGAGATTAATTTTCTGTAACACACTGGAATTATTAAAGGAATTTGTCTCATTGACAGTACAAATGTAACTAGTTTGTATTTTCTGTATTTTCTTAAGTCTCTACTCAAACTTGCTTAGATCAATACCTCATTGAGAATATAACTTTTATTAAAGGAAAGTAATATTTGGAAGTGCACTGTAATGACTGAACAGGTATAAACTAAGACAAATGCAGCTGATAGGTGCAAATGCTGATTTAAGCACCCCAGGACAGCATCACTCTCAACCCACAGCTGTGGTGGCTGTCACTACCCAAGAGAATTTGCCAAGCAGATAAGAGGACTTTGAAGAGCATCCTGCAGCCATAAATGAACTTCATCAGCTAAGGCACATGAAGCAACTGCTGAGACAACCAAAGGCACTACCATATTCCAAGTTCTGGGAAGGTTGTGATAATCATGCAGCTGTACACATACCAACCGAGCAGACAAACTTAACTAAGATGCTGACACTTCAGCATCAGTGATAATTCAGATTTTACACTGTGGCAAGATAACTATGTTCTTCATAAACTTAAATCCTGATAATCCTGTTCTTGGTTTGTCACAATCAAAGCAAAGATGATGTTTTCCTGCTATAAGAGAAGGACTAGATTTGGGCAGCAATTGTTTCTAAGCAGGAGCTCTCTAAACTCGTGACAGAAGTCCTCTACTGAAAGCACTGGTACTTGAATTATACATATTTGAACTTCATTCCTTTCCCAGGAAATTATGCTCTGTATATTTAGCCTTTCCCTGAATGTCATTTATTTCACCTCTGTTCCTCTCCTTTTAAAAAGATATAAGAAAATACACCTAACTCCCGAATAACATTACTCATCTTAATAAAACACAGGCTTTCAGAATTACTTTTTCCATTAAAGCATGTATTTTATTTGAATGCTTACACTGAACTAGTTTTGTTTATAGCAGAACTCTGAAACAACATTTAAGAGTTTTAGACTAAATTCATAAGAGTCGTATTTGGGGTTTTTAATTCTATGGTAGTTCCCAAATTCTTAAAAGCTGCTAAGTGAAAGATGAGATCAAGCCACGTTTTCCTGCTCTTCCACAATAGTATCTCCCCCATCTGTAAATCCATAAAGAGCACTTCACTGCGTTTACTTTTCTGTATGACTATTTGCACACATCTGTGAGTTCAGAAAGAGTAACTATCTATCAAATTCTTATGTACTGTCACTTATTTATTGCATAATTACACAAAAGAGAAACTATGAAATTAAATTAATCCTGAACAATTTTTTTGGTCCCCTTAGAAAGAGACATAAATCCTTTTTAAAGGCACAACTGGTTAAGAATATATACATGCTATATACTAACAAAATACATATGAAGAGGTATGGGACAGCTTGTCAAATCATAGAAAGAACTGGTTTTTACTGTGCATATGACGTATTTCCCTTACTTTAAACCATTTCCATCAAGTTTAATGTTAAAACCCCCAAATAAAGTTTCATATAGCTCATATCTTCCACATCATCAGGAAAACATAAAGCCTTTTACAACAAAAGAAAACCTAGATTACAGAAAAGGAAACAAACTCCTAAAAGGAACGGATTAGGATAACCAGAGCAGGCCAGTGACAAGAGTCAAATATGAGTGATTTGGCCCAACCCCACAGTCAGTTTGTCACCTTACATCCTCACCTCACTTCTAAAGCTTGGCAGAAGCTTGCACAATTTCCAACATAACTGTAGTGTAAAGGTCAGAGTTAAGACACCATGTCTTCAGTGTCAAACCAGTAAAAGATTCAGAGCTCAAGTAAGACCTCTAGTAAAATAGTTTTCCCACATTCTTTAAAGATACACCATTTGGATTCCTTCATATTGGGCAATTTTAAATTAACAAGACAGTTTTTAAAAAAACAGTATATTTTTAAGCAATCATATAAAGAAAAATCTACAATACCAGTTTTCCCACACAAGACCTCAAGAACCAAGCAACACACAATAATCAATCCTTCCCCCTTCTATGTAGATGAACACTTTCAAACCTGTATTTTTGTGATTACCACAGCAATAAAGCAGAAATGCAAGTGCAGCATAAGATTCTGTGCACTGAGTTTTAAAAGATTTTTTATGTTCAGTATGTATCAGCTTTTATCCAAATAGGCTTTAAGGCACAACAACATATCATCAGTAACTACCAACACTTAAATTACCCTATTTTTGATATTTATACTACATGCCATGATCTTTAGTAAAGTAAATGTGCCTAAACTAACCAATTCTATTTTTACAAGGTAGCAATGAACTACGACTTGTAACTGGATAAAATACAATGAATTATATTTCTTTTTAAATCTTTGTAACAAATGGTCCCAATGTAAAGCGTAAAAAATGCAAGCCCAGCAACATAATGCAAATGAAAACAAGAGTATGATTTCTTCACAAATCTGTGCTTTCTCCACCCCCACCTCGCCCCCCGTGGACTGGTTAATTCAGTATTTAAAAACTATGAAACTCAAATTATTTTTCTTTATGTTTAATACAACTTGGGGAGTTAAGAGTACTATTACGAGCAAACATCAAGACATTTGTGTATAATTTACTGTCTTGTAAACATGCTTAATAGTTAAAACCAGACAGAAATTAAATGTTTTGTTTTTACCCATGAATAATGATTCTTAAGTGTGCTATAAGTAAGGAAAAGTCTAGAATAATCATGCAGAAATTATATGAAGTGACTTTATTCTCCTGAGTCAGCTGTCACTTTAGAAGCAGTAAGAAGCATCCAGGACTTTCCTTTACTTTCCTAATAAACACTTTTTCATGACTTGCTACTTTTTCCCCATATAAAGTAGGAAAAGTGTATTTTGCTCAGAACATGCAGAGTAAACACAAGAAAGAAAACAAACTTACCAATGAAAAATCCTCCTAAACAAGTTACATAATACTAAACAAATGCTCTGGTATCCCCATCTACATTCATCAGTGTGAATAACATATAAAACTACACAGGTGTGATGAAAGAATGATGGCAAACATGCATTAAGTGGTATTACAAAAACTACACAATGTAAAACATGGCAATAATAAACTGACACATATCCCGAAATAATTTTAGAAGTACAGCCATCCCTGCTGCCAAGTTGACAATTTTCACTTTTAAACCAGCAATTCAATAGATGACAATTCTTTCATGCATTTTCTTTAAAAACTCTGAACATTCCATTTTTGAATTGCAGTAATTGAACTCCTCACACACTAAGGCAAAAACTTTATTTGTATGATTTGGCACAGCTCTGGTTCTGAAAATGTCAGATGTGGAACTGCTACTGGTATAATGCTGGAAGTTCTAGAAACACAATATTCCACACTGAAACAAAACTGAAGATGAACCACTGTTTCATTATTACAGGATGTCTTCTGGGAAAAGCTTTTTATTTGAAGCTGATTAAAACTGGAGCTGTGGCTTACCTTTCACATGCTCTCCCTTAAAAGCAGAACATTATACATGGTACAACATAGCACTATCATGTCAAAGAATGAAGAATGTTAGCATTTTAAAAGACAGTATTTCCCATCTTTGTAATGGCAGTTTATATACTTTCTTCCAAGAAAAGTATATGTGAATAGTCTTGATTCTTTTAAAAGCAACTGCGTATATCATCTCTCCTGGAGAAAACACGAAGAACATTATTTTCCATTTTTTTTTACTGGCTTGCATGTAACCTTCTTGGTAACTGCAGAAAGTGAACAGACAGATCAGGCTTACATAAAATTTGGCTCAACATTTTAGTGTACATTTTTTTCTTCACTGCTTGAAATACTTGCCCTCTTGGACCAACTATCACCAATAATGTAAACGGCAGCCATGTTATTCAGACATCTAAAGCCCTCAACACGCTTCTTACCCATTTGTTCTAGGCTATGTATTTCTTCCACACTCACTTAATGAGTCTGTGTCTGCAGTGCAAATTATCCTATGTATGCACAGGTATGAAGAGTCTGGCTCTATGGCCCCTTCCTTGCTCTTCTTTGTTTCCACACTGAAATGATTCAGTAATTCTCACTGGGTTTCCTTTACCCACCTTTATCTGGGTCTCCTGCTCACTGCCTGGGGACACAGAGGAAGCAGGACCAAGCAGCAAGGAGGACAAAAGGCTATTCATATCTGCAGCAAGGCGTGTACTGGATTATTTTAAATATGCACACAAATATTGCAAATTCCCATTAGCATACAAATATTTAAAACAAATATTTATTTGTAAGCAGCCTGCAAGATAATTCAGCTGGCAGTTCAAAACTGCATTCTACAGCACTGTAATAAGCTGGTTTATGCAGTATTTTTTCATGCAATTTTACACTACATAAAAATATTTAAAATTTAGTAAAAATAAAGTAGAATAAATCCTTTTATAACAAATAATGAACAATAATGGAACTTTGTTCTTTTAAGCGACACTTTAAATGACCAGAACATCAAGAGCTAACAGATGCAAAAAGAATTACAGTAAACCCTCATGTTTTTTTACATTTTCTTAGATTTATTTTCTCTTCCGTCTTGCTTAAGAATATGTCATTATTTAAAGTGGGAAAACACATTTTGCTTGGGGTTGGGTTGTACACTGAGGTATTTAGGGTTTGGGGATTTCTTTGGGAGATGTGTTTTGTTTCGATGGGGATTTTTTTCTTTCAAGTATTAACTGATAATTAGTTTCCCTGTCATACACAAAAAAATTATTACAGTGAATTAAGGCAAAAAAATTAATGAAAATACCTTAATCCCATTCCCATCACTAATAGATATGTATTACTTCATTTTCCTTTACCATGGTCTTCTGTTTGGTGCTTCTCTGTCTATGATGCATTCAGGTTTAAGACTGGATTCTCATTGGTTTCATGAGAGGCTAACATTAAAATCAGCTGTTACATACTTACTTACATGGTGTGTGTGTATGTGTGTATGCTGTATACAGCTGCTGTGTTCAGCCACAAAATCAAGTCCTACACAACAACTTCAAAAAAACACCACAGAAGAGATATATCCAACCATGGTGATCCCACCATACAGCCCAAGAATATAAAAATTTTTTAGAATATTAATTCATTTCAGTTTTTCTGCTATTCCTTGGCCATCTGCACAAAAGTAAATTGAGTTCAAAAAATCCAAGACATAAATGTATTTCCACCTCTTCTATTAAATATTAGTTGGTTTGTGGTTTTCATGTAGAACAAGGCTTGAAGTTATTTTTGTGAATCTACTGTAGATATAAAATTAAACCACACTTTTCTCACTTTTATTATGTTACTTTATTCCCTCTCTCCCATTCTTTTGTTCAATTTACATACAGGACCCTCCACACTTATTCCTGTTCAAGGATCTACGCCGGTTTTACTTAAAGTCAAGAACACAATCTTTATTCTCACTGCAATTCTTTCAAGTCAAGCACTTCACATCCCGCATACAAGTAGCATGTAAATTCAATCAAACTATACAGCTATGCTTTACTCTACAGAAATTGAGATATAAAAGTATACTAGTAAATCTAGGAACAATGGAAGCTGTAGACAAACCATTTACCCAAACAAATGGAAAACCCTTACCCACACACGTATGTAGCAACACAGTCCAGTTCCTTTTGAATTTCATTCCTCTTATCATCAGCATTTATTCTCCACTCAAGGAACCACATACAAATCGCTTGCGTTTTTACCCACATTTACAAAGTTGCTTTTTTTCTTTCAATGTGATTTGTGTGAATAATAATCACTACATTAGAGAAGAGGGTTTTTTTAATAATTTTACCTGTAAGTATTCTGTGCTTATCTCAGAACGGTTTTCCTCCTTCAATTAGGAAAAAGGGCTGCTGTCCCTTAACAGAACTTTTCCTGCTTTGAAAAGTCAGGCTGAGGTCATTAATAAGGATGCCTCCAAATTTCAATTGTACTAACTTTCAGAGTATCTTAAGGAAGTTTAAGATGGAAAAGACCTATTAAATCTATCCCACTGAAAATGAACACATTGAGGGTTTGTTTCCATGCATTTAAAACCATAGAATTTTATGAAAATTTCATGTTCAGTTTATTTATTCTACAAGTAACATTTTAGAGAATTTTATAACTAGCTTCAGTATTTCATGGATTACTGTGAAAACACGTCTGAAATGCCTACAGCTATGATTTTTAAAATACTTTATGGGAAAACATCCAAAACTATTAACAAACACATTAAACTGGAGAGATTGCTAGAACTACTTTACAGGATATCTGGAAAGGTAACAAAAAGTAATATTAAAATGATCTAATGGAAAAAATTATACCTCACATTAGGTATTCCAAGTTTTTAGTCAATCATCCTATCGTTACTAAGTTCTTACATTTCAGTAAGCAAATTTTTAAAAAAGCAAATGCAGTTTAAGCAGTTTGAACATTTACCACCAAATTAGCACTGAATAGCCAATAATCTAAAGTAGTAATGTCCAACCTCTGCACTTCCCATAGGCCACACTCCCTTCTTACCACTCATGAATCAGGGAAGTTTGGACTGATATTCCCTCACGCTAGGAGTGAGCTAACAGCCCAAGGGAAGCACCAAACTCCAAGATGAGCTCTTAATAACAGCACAGAGCCCAGATTAATAATTTGAGGGTTCCTGAGAAGACAATGAAATTGCACTGGAAGTATGTGCTCTCTGAAGTCTCCCACTCTTGGCCACAGGCACAAGCTAACAAAAGATGTTGCATGCATAGAACTACCCGTGGATATGCAATGCTTCAAGCCTCGGGAATGGGATTTAGAACCCCTTCACAACATTTGTGGTCCAACATAAACTGACTCTAGTTGCCAGCCTGCCTTCTGTGCTATTTTAGGAGTTTGATTATGCTTTAGTTTGACTTACAAAGGGAAAAATCATGACCCAACTTGTTATAAAAAAATAGATAAATTAGAAAGCATGCAAAAAAATTTGTTTCTGCAATATACTTAAGTAAAATAAACTTCATGCCACTAGAGGACACCAGCTAATTGCTGAACATCTCACCTCCAAGCCCATATTGTCCCTTCAAAAGGCTTACAGGGTTTTGGTTTTCATTTGAGAATCTGCCTTTAGATTGGTTATTTCAGAACTTTTGAGCCAAGTTATCTCAAGTTAGATGGCAGCTGTTTAGCAACGCATGATTCATAAATGTCACTGTGTTTGTGTTAGTACCTTTCAAAGAATTTGTATTTACAAATTATTCTATATCTGTAATTAATTTGGCATAACATTTGAAAATGTGGCAGCATACTTTAGATCAGAATGCTCCTCAAAGAATGCACACTCTAAAATCCTACTGGATTATGCTTAAAATTAAATTAATGCAGTATTTTATTCATACTGTCTTCTTGCCATCTATTTTAAATTTTATTCTAGTAAAAATCTCCAGCTTATTATATCTTTATGTACAACTGGATAAAAAAAAGTGGACAATAAATAAAACAGCACATCAGGAATTTTCTTTCTAGGCAATCCACAGTAGTTCACGATGAGGAAATAAATACATGAGGATCACCACAGAGTTTCCCAAGATATCAACGTGCTTTATCTAATGAGCACATTGGTCAGAACAGTGTTTAACTTAAATGGAATAGTAAAGCCTTGATATCTGTAAGTACCAAAACTGTATCTCACAGGAAAATTAGGCAGTTTAAGAATATGTAACTTCAGGAATAATATAAAAGCTCAGTAAGTATGTTACAAAAGTAAGTGCACTGTAGTTGGCAGATTCATATATATTCCAAGCCTATTTATTGTAGCATAGCATATAGCAGAGTCAAGACTTTACTGTGCTTTCCAGTCAAATAGTGCAAATGCAGTTAAAAACTTGAGTATATATGTACACAGAAAAAATGATAAACTGATCAATCACATAAGGAACAAGAATAATTAATCACTTCAGCAGAAGGGCAGAACCTTCATGCAAAAACACTGGTTGGCCACAGCTACACATTTTTAGGAAACAATTTACAACTACTCCTTTTTTGTAACAAAATTAGGTGTTTATTGTACAGCTAGGATCAGTTACTACCACACTGGGCAAAATGAGAAGCACTGCCTTTAGAGTTGAGCCAGGCAGCCCAAAGAAAACTTTTAAGAGCTGCACTTAGCAGTGCGTCATCAGCTGCAAAAGACATTCTTCATTAACTCTTTACAATCTGCCCAAAAAATATATTTCAGTATTTGTTAGGACTTGGTTCATGGTCATTTAAAAATAGGTTAAATTATTTTCTGCAGTAAAGACAGCTTACAAATCCACTGCTACCATGCAGCAGAGCCACCCAAGTCAGTTGTTTAAAGAAAGGGCAGGTCACAACTGTGGAATGACTATTACTAATGTTAAATAAAATCTACAATAACTTTCAAATACATGCATACCTCCACTTGCTATCAAAAACAGAGTGCAACAAACATGCACTTAGAACAGCATGAAGCTGGCATGGAAAGTATGAAGCATTTTTGCAGATTCAGTATATTTAAAATGCTCTTCTGAAACATACTCAGATACTACAAGGAGGAAAATTTACATAGCTAAACAAATATACAGGAGCTAGCTAAAAGGCCTGAACAACATAGTCTTTACCTTTGAAGAAAATGGACTAACCTTTTGAATCTAGTTTAACTTGTATTTAAAACATACAGCTTTACATTTAAGAACTACCAATACTTTCTCAATCCCCTAAAAATAATCATGTACAAGGGCAGAAAAGATGAGGAAAAAAGTAATCTCATATTTAGACATCTTACTAGATACCAATATAAACTGCATTTTCAACTGAATAAAGGACACTAGAGCAGACAGTTTAAGTAGTTGTCGTATGCAAATACTATTTATAGCAGTGAAAAAACAGTAATTTTCCCAAATCCTGAGGTTTAGGACCAGTGTGTCAAGCAAAACCAGTTTGAGTTGAGGTTTGAGTGCTATAATGTGATACATTTACCAAGGGGAAAGAATATTTAAGACTCTAAAGGTAACTCATCAGGATTGTATTACAAAGTGTTGCAAGCAAGTAAAGTCAAGCATAAAAAGTCAACATTAAAGACAATCTAAAGGAAAATGCTTAGCAGGTACAGATAGCACAAGTGAGAACCTACACACTTAGTAGGTAACTTGTGCATTGTATGAAAACAGTATCTTAAGCCATATAAGACTGGCAATTTAAGTAACAGTGTATTTCCAAAATGCCATCAATGATGCAATTTTCTGGTTAACCATTTGCTCAATATTCAATCCACAGAGCCAATCACTGCTACATTAACAAGTAACACACACAAGCCCTCTCTGCTTCTTGCATCCAACGCTGAGCTATGTATATGCCATTTGGATGTTATTAGGGAACCAGGTTATTTCAAATCAGTTTTTAACCAACTTAGTATCACAATTCATGCAGATAAAACTTAGTAACATCTACCTCTGAAAATGTGAGTGAACTGATAAAAAAGAACGTTACTACTATTTTACAAGTATTTTGCACAGGAAAAAGAGTAATAGTAACCAACCAATAGCCCTACTCATTTGCCATTATAGGAATAGAACCAATAGGTCTTTTCCATCATCTTCCAAGACTGACCAAACAGAATCATAATAAGCTTCCTAATAGCTTTACTGTCAGTTTTATCTTAAAACTCAATCAGCAAATCTACCCTGAGTTGTGCTGTAAAATGGGCATTTTCCAAATTCCTTGTTCTGTAAAACCTTTCTGAAGAACACTCATGCACAATCCTTCTAAATCAGTATTACTCAGCTACAGGCAAATACATACTCTTGCTGGAAAACATGTATTTGCTTCTTAATTAAACAGTTACTCATTGATAACAGATGTGTTTTTATTCAAACCAACCACTGGGGAAAATGTATACTTATTAATAATGATGATGTGTAAACACAGAGGAAAGCTTCCAACCAGTGTGCAGAAAAGTCTCTTTCCTTGCAATGGAAGATACTTTAACCATCAGCAGAACACACAGACGTCACAACCAATTTTCTCCTCTATAAATATGGTTTAGGTAAATTCACTCATACAGTCACGAATAAAACATAGAGATTCCTTTCCAAAGTTGTTTTTTTTTTCCCTCCCCAAGTAAATTTTTCTAATAATTTGTCTGACAGATAACCTCTGTTGATAAGAGTGCTTTGGCTAAGTTTGCAATGGTGGATTGAGATGCAAGGACATAGTATCGTTGAGAACATTTCATATAAAATTTTATGTTCTTTGAACGTCAAAACAAAAGCTTCATGTTTTAAGTTTTTCACAGTATGTACTGCACCATGCAGTTTAGCTAAACACTCACTATTAAGAATGGAACTTTCTGGACACATAGTAGAAACTACGTAAAAATGAAAATGATGCCACTTATAATTAAGCATAAAATTATTCTTACTCAGTATTAGTAATAACATTCCCAAAATCCTTTCCAGTGATTTTTGTTTTATTGTAATCAGATAACTGCACGTTTTACAGCATAGTCACACATTGTATTTTGCTAGAGTCACAAACACATTGCCTTACATAATGATCCGCATCATTTCTGCTCTATACTACAAAGCCTATGACTGAATACAAAAAAAGTTTTACAAAAGAAACTGTTTTAAAGACTACAATAACAATAGAACCGTTTCCAGATAACAGCTAAAATTATAAAGGCATATCACTGTATAATTTTACTGGAATTTCTAAAACAGTAAGGAATGAATTAAGACTCAGTATCTGCGGCGCTTGTTAGGTCCTTCAAAGTTGCCCCCTGGGTTTCCTCTACCAAAGCCACCAGGTCCACCACTCACGGCACCTACGCCACTCATTGGCGGCTGAGGAGTTTCAGAGCCCGTCCTACTAACCAGAGGTGAACCCATCTGGGATGGGCCTCCTTGAGGGAATCTCTCATTATGCTAACACAAGTCCATTTGGAACATGCCAAATGTGAGTTACAACAAAAACCACAAGTGATGTTGTCATGGAGTTCAGCAGATAGTCCAGCAGAATCAGGATCACACATAGAAGGAAGAAAGGAGCAATTCAATTAGTTATTATGGAAAAAGAGCTGGAAATTAAAGAGTGCTAATGTTATGCTCCAACTTTGTAAAGTAAATTAAAACTTAAAAACAGTACTTAAGACCGACTGGTGCTGAATGTAACTTCATCCTTACAAGCACATCTGAAGCAATACATATTCTCTACGTAACAGAAGAGACAGCAAACAGTTTCATATCTGAGCCCTACTGTGTCTTATATACCAACTACAAAGCTTCTCCCTTAAATCAATTAGACAGACACACATTGTCAAATTAGGAGGGGAGGAAATCAGTTTTTGTATTTCTAGGCACTGCATATTTATTCTTTTAATAGCCTTAAGACTTCTATTCTCATATATCTATGGATATTTCAAGTCCATGCTACCTGGAGTTAGCCTTTTGCGTGGCACTTAAGAGATCTTTAGTTAAGGCTTTTAAAATTCTGAAATTCTGTCCAAACAAAACTACATTAGTAACAAAATGTGTCATTTTGGACTATTCCTAGTTTATTAAAAAGCTCCTTATGTAACTAAAGCTCATTCTGAAATATGAGTGTGAGATAAAAATCCAATTAATATTCCATATTTATTTTTCTTAGCTCTATGTTTAATATTAATAAAGGTATCTATTCTTATACAGATTTATTTGCTTAATTTCTAAGCAAAAAAATCCACTTGAGCACTTATAGTTCAGTATGCAAGTGTTTAAAAATAGAACCCAACATGGAGTTATTTAAACTCAACATAAAGCATTAAAAGCATAGACACATGGTACAATCAGATGTGGAAATAACTCATCATTCACCAGTTAAGGACAGTTATGCTTTCAGAAGAAATTCCTTCTGTACAGAGATTCACATCAACTCCCTAGGTATTCAGAGCTCAAAAAGGACATTTAAGACCAGCACTTTATTTACAAGCCTGAATCAGAAAAGAATTCTTCTGAAAGCCTAACTCCAGCAACAGCAGTAGAGCTCAGCAGCTCCGGAGTCTGATCATTCATATATATACATATGCATAACTAAAACCCCAGCATTTTATCTATATAGATAAAACTACATGCAACCTAGATTATGGTTGTATACATCGTGCATTCTTTCAAGTGTAACATTGGATATGAGAAAGGTAACTTCAAGAGCTGCATAAAGATCTACTACTGAGCTGAAATACTTTTAAATGTGTAGCACCGGGAAAATTGTTTTAATTTTTTCTTAATGCATGCCAGCTTGTTAGCAACGGATATCAGTTTCAACAAGTAACTTATCAAATACTCCTGATCCCTTTTACCATTTGACTTTTGGACAAAAAGTCAAGTCCTCTTTCCAAGAAGACCCCTCTTTCCAGCTAACAAGAAAACTGCTGTAATTAACTACCTACATTAGTAAGTGGGGGAAGCTACTTTTAAAACGTTATATTCAAAACAATCCAAGTTTCAAAAGACTGCAGTGAAACAAAAGGGAGATTGCTACAACTTTCCCTTCAAGACTTCACCCAATTAAAAATATTAATTCGTATTTCTAGTCTATGAAGCATATTCTTCATTCCCCTCAGTAGAAAATAACTATTCTGGTGCTTCAGTAGACAGACCTCAAAGAATCTTTAAATTGTCTTTCCAACAACAGCAACAATATAATAAGGCTATGCCTTTCTGTAGGGGCCTGATCCCCCAAGTTAAAAACCTTCAAAGATTAAAATGAAGAAAAAACTAGAATCTAATTTGTCCTTCAGAAGCATGCATAAGAAAATGGAAGGAAAAAGACTTTTTTTAAAACATGCATTTTGAAGTGTCAGTGTATTTCCTACATTTCCATACCTGGAATGACTTTTTGTAGAAAAACAACAGTTTAAGTTAGATACTGTGATTTATGATACCAAGTTCATTTCTATACACCTCTTTTTCAGTGTCTAGATAACCACAAGAGAAGGTTCTCAAGGTGACCAGTAACACAGTGGTCTCCAGCAAAAGCATTTCCAAATCCAGTATTTTGTGAATAGCATCCTCTCCACCTCATGAGAAATGACACAACTGATAAAATGAGCTGGCTCCTATGATGTGAAGTGAGATCCTCTCCTTTTTTATCTGGTAAAGACCAGACTCACAATGTATTTTGTGCAAAATTCAAATCACGTTTTCTTCTATGGAACAAAGGATTTTGTTCTAACTCCATTATACAGATTGCTCAATTACAGACAAATACTGGTGAGAAAGTATAGCTCAAAAAGCACAGCTACAAAATGCTTCTGCGTTCCAATAAAACTGTAACAGAATAACTGTTAATACTGTGCATTCCTTTATATCACACCACCACTAATCCACGTAGTAACAGAACAGTACTGAAAAAATATGTAAAAGTCAGATTTCAAATTATGTAGTTGTTTCTCTACATAAGACATTACAGCTAGGAAAAGTAACTCGCTATGAGAACAAAGCAAGAATGGGTAGCGTTTTAACTGCATCCCAATGGCCTATCTGCTCTTGATTAAAAATCCCAGACATAGAAAAGACATTCCCTATTACCTGTGGCAATTGGGCTATTATTGTTTTTCTTGTATTGATATAACAGTTATCAATAGCTGTTGGCTACTGATGTTTTTCCAAGTAGCATAATTACTGCCAATCTCATGCGTTTAACAGTGTTAGAATAGGAATTTAAAGAACACTAAAGTTGCCTTAAAAAATGAAATAGTTTACACAAAGATATCTTCACACTTTGCACCTTCCAACATTTAACTGTTCATCAAAAACCCCAACAAGCTAATTCACAGAATTTAGTTTTACTAAAGAAAAGAACAGCAAAAGTCTAACTTTACAGACTTTTGTCCCTAAGGAAGTAGGATTTTCACAGTAATATCAAAAAAATATTTCTCTTTTGGGTTGTAAATTATTTGCATGAAAAGGTTTTATAAATTACTTTTAACAGATACAAAACACATAGCACATTCTTACTCAGCGTGAAAATACCTTTGGTAAGAAAAATGGGCCATGAAACATGACAGCTATTCAAAGGAATTAAATTTGTGATACATTACCACTGTTCCATTATCTGGCATCATTGGTGTTCCCATATTTGCAGCTCCTTCTGGCCCCATGGAAGGACCAGGACCCATTGCAGGGCCAGGTAAAGTTCCTCTGTTGTTCATATTCATACCCATCATTGGAGGAGGGCCTTGGTTACCAGCAGGTGCTGGGCTAAACGCATCTATGCAAAACAATCTATACTTAGAGCTGTCCTATCTTAATTTTACAAGAACAAACAAACAATTTACAATATTTAAAAAGCCAAATGTACAAGACTTCAAATACTTGAAAAAAAATTCTTTGAGACTGTACATTTATCTCAATTATCTGCTTTTAAACAGATTTTAAATAATCTCTCTTATTTTGCATTACATAATTTGCCTCTTGTATTTGAAAATCCCAACCTTAACAGCTAAATATAGCTGTACAGTTTCTGTGCAGGAACCAAAGTGTTCATATTGCATCTATATGGAGTATGCACACTACAAATTAGCAAAAATCTCACATGATTTTACAGATATCGGCAGCTATACAGCAACTTGGCTCTAGGGATCTTAATAGATGAAATATACATTTGCAAAAAGTCTTCTACCAGTAGAAGTATGTTAATTAATACAGTGCACGGTAGATTAGTCTAAGGTCTAAAAGTAGTAACAGAGATAGTACTCAACTTCACAATAACTTACTTGTAATATAAAATAAAAGTAATCTTGCATTTAACTGTAATTCCTTATGGTATAAGTAATGGAAAAACAGCAGTTTTGTTAGAACTTGAAGTTATAATCTCCTCCAAAAGTCTGAATCAAAGAGGTAGAAGAAAATCTTGAAAATATATTCTGAGGAGATCACTTAGCTGTAATATTACAGTAAAAAGCATCACTCTGTCAGTACTCACCAACTGAGCACATAGGTAAAAATACCTTCATAGTATTTTCACATGTTGCTATAAGAAAAAAGTCTGATTATCTACCTCACACTTGACAATTATGAAATATCAACTTCAAGGCTGGTGGTCATACATTCCTCCCATTGCCCACAATAATCCATCATTTTCAGCCTGAAGTATGCATCCAAAATTTGATAATGGAAGAAAGCATATCTTTGGAATTTAGTGTACACTTTAAGTATACACTTTCATAATATAAAGAAATCTGACATGTTGCTAAACTAATAAGCCTGTTGTTTATATTTTTAAAACAGACCCTCTCACTTCTCACCACAACTGCACTTTTAAAATAATAAATATATAAATATACATCATTCAAAGGAGGTCACTTTGCAGGTATGCACAGCTACATCTTGTTTACTTGCCTTGAGAACACCAGGTCATAGCAGCCAGTGAAACCATGGCATTCCAGATATTGCTGCTAAAATTGAAGACTTGGGTTTGATCCTATACATTAGGCCAACTACAAACTCCAGAGCAAAAACAATGCATGCTACACAGTAGCATATGAGAAGTGCTAAACAAGTTTACTAGAAGTGACAGAAATCCTGTAATTTTGAAAAGCAGAAGTCTTTGAGCTTAGTAATGAATAACTAAGACTTCTCCCTACAATAGTAAGTCAAAGCAAAGGTATACTCAGGTTGGATGCTCACCCATCCATACACATCAGTTCATGTAGGAGGTAGCAGACTGGGCTACAATTCAAGAAAATTACAGTAACGTGCTCTAAAATGTTGGGTTTTTTTCTGTCACCCATTCAGTTAGGTATAGAAGGAAAAGAAGTCTAAATTGCCAATATAAGGAGAAACCTTTATTCTCAGAGGCTAGAGGCACTCTGCAGGACTATCACAATGGTAGAAGCACCTAGTGCATGCAGTAGTGCCATTAACTAAATGCTAAATTACTTGCTGTTGGCTTGCTTATCAGCCTAATTAAAGTGAGCCAGGTGGCCACCCACAGGTACTGTCACTTATCTGTCAACTGCCACAAAGCTGTCATGCTCCATATCATACAAACACACCCAGGGTGGCAGAAACCTGCACTACCAAACCTCTAGAATACTGATCCTGTTTCAGGCAGAGTCAGATCTGAAAGGAGCAGAACTGCAGACTATAATGCAAGGAGAGAGTGGGGCCCTACAAACTTCCAGTGAGAGACCACTACAATATACTAGCTGTAACTCAGAGGTCCTCCAAAATCCTCCCATCTCCAAAGTAGATCCTAAGAGCTAACCACTTGACTGCCCTTTCCTTTTGGTGGGACACTGATGTGAGGTGTTAATGGACAGGACCAGGTTCAGCAAAAGATGGAAAGCAGCCATTAGTGTTCATGTCACAACGCAGACACTAAAGAAAAAAGTCTTTTTCTGCCAACTGAAGGGCTGAATAAGTCCACTCTAAATGCCTGAAATGCACCAACAAGGAAGTTAAAAATCTTCATCAATGCAGAGACAGTCCCCCCAAAAAGCCCATTTTTTCCATATTTAAGTTTATAATCTGCACTTAGCACCACAGATCCAATTAAAAGCTCTGATGAGGTATACATATTCCCTCAGAACTTGTTTGTCACAGAAAGCTGTAAAAATGAGCGCTTCTGTACAAGTCAGCCCAACACTTCTCAAACCTGTCAGATAAGTACTCTGCTTTCTAAGAAAATTATCAGGCAGGTATTTCAGTTACTGGAGATATTCCAGCGTCCTCTGTCCCACATTACAAAAAGTCACAAATGGTACAGTTAAAAATAAAGTTTTTAAAAATACATTCCAACAGAAATATTAAGAAAGGATGATACAGTCAACAACTAAAGATCTAATATTTAAACGTCTATTGAAAGATTTTGGGATCAATTATTTTGGTTGTACCAACAGAATTACTACGCTCGAGCAAAAAATAAATCTCTATAATGAGAGAACTTAAAATCCAGTCTTTGCAGAAATAAACACTACACTTCTTTGCTATGGATATTTTAAAATAGTAGTTCAGTGTTACTTTAACTGTTTTGGAATGGTACAATTTATAGCTCAAAGTTTAAAATCAAGTCATAGCAAAAAATTTAGAAAGCAAGACCAGCAACATCATTGTTAAGAAATGTAGTAAATACACACTTCAAGTCTGCATGCAAAAAGTGGATCTGGTGGATCTGGACAACTGGCACAGCATCAGTAATTACAGCCTTCTAATGAAATTAAATTTTCAAGTATGATGCAATCATATGCAAAAGTACAATTACAAAAAAAAAAAATCAGCCTCAATTTATGCTTCAGTTTAATATTTGTAGATAACTTCACAATGTCCTTCTTCAGAATTATTTGGAAATAATTTTCATCAACCCTGAAAGCACAAGCCTATTTCTATTTTTCAGCTATAAATGTCTCAATAAATGCAAGGAATTTCTGAATAATGTGTTTTAAAATCTGAAGCAGATTCATTACTCTATAAAGTCACATTACTCAAAAGGTCAAGTGAAATGTTTACTAAGTTTTGTATGAACTTCCAATTTTAAAATACATAGGAAAAATAGTTTTATTACTTTTAACTACCACCTTTATTTTAAATTACCATTAGGAAGCTTCCAATAGATTAACAATTCACACAGTTTAGTTAGATTTGGTGGTTTTGAAAAGATATTTTAAGTTTCAGTCTTGTTTAAAAGCAGATATTCTGGGTAAGTAAGATTCCAAACTGTTTCAATCTGCATATATGGAGCAAGCACTAATTATTATACTTTTCTAGATTACACAGTAATAGTTTTTAGCAGTGACAGTATTGGATTTTTGCAAGAGTTAAGTGAGAATATTTGCAAATAAGAGACTTGGAGCAAACTGGTAGAACACCAAGCACATTATTCATTTATCACACCAAGTACATCAAGAACAAATTGCCAATTTTAACCTCTACATCATTTCACTGCATGCAATTACAGTCACAATTTCTTTAAATAGGTAGTCTCTCCAAAACAATGCCAAATATTTTTTGAACATAAAATTCTTTTGTATCAGATAACTCCCAGAGCATCACTTTTCCCTGATTTTTGTTTCTCTTAACTTGCACATCATCTTTTTGCCACGTATAGTCAAAGCCATAAAATACAGATACACTGGGGGAAAAGCTGCTTGAAAGCAAGATACATGTTGAGGATTTTTATTTCCTAATATTGCTTACTCCTTTTTTACCAGTTGTCACTAATTAATAGTGCTTGAGTAACATGTACAGTCCCAAAGAAAAAAATTGACATTACAGAAGCCTTTTTCCTTCAGATCCCTACCTCCCATGTTTATTGCTCCACGAGGACCCATATCACCCATTCTCATTTCCTGTTCTCTCTGAAAGTAAACATAGTTTTCATGGTCAACCTATCATTCTTAGAACTTAAAACATTCCCACTTACTCCATGAAAATAAAAATGTTAAAGTTTCAAAAATTTTCATTGATTAAAAACAGTGCAAGGAATGAAGTTAATCATACTCCTGAATTTAATAATATCAATGGGATGAATAAGTTTAATATAAGAATGCTGTATACATTTTTGTATATTAAATATCCCAAGTTTCATTTACCAGAAGTAGCAGTCTAAAGCTCCCAAACAGTTATGTGATCAACTGCAAATGAATCCATCTTCACACAGTGTTTTTAATTAATAAATTTCTATTTTACCCGTAAACAAACAGGTCTTACTACAATACTTGCCTAAAGGCTGTGGTTCAATAATACTCAATCTGATTTCATGACTCAGAAATGCTTGTGTTGATTGAAAACCAAGCTCTGATGTATTATATTTTGGTATATAAATTCAACCTGCCAATGCATCACTGTTCAAATAGTTATGACTTAACTTGGTGCTGGTATATTTTTTTTAATTAATTATACTTTGCTATTGGTGTTAATTCAGATATTGACCATGCTTTTAAACTAGCAAAAAACTGTATTATCACCAGAAACTGTAACATGCACTTACATTAAACAGACAAATAACACATCAAATTGATCCAGATTCAATTGATGCTCAGTCACCCAACAGCAAAAGATTTCTGACATTACTAAACAAGAACCCCGGCCTGCTGTGAAACAGAATAGTACCCAGAGTGGCAAAAAAACCCAATCACTTATTGGGAAAACAAAATATTCTACAGAGACAATTCCAAGGGATTTTAGGAGTACTGTTTAGATCAAAAAGATTAAACAGGAACAAGTTCAGAGCTCAAAACAAAACCTAATGAAAGTTATAAAAATAATCATAATTTTCTACAAGAATATTAACAGGTATTCTGCTCTTCAGTAAACAAACACATGTGCTGAGAATAAGAAAATTTTAAAAAAATTACCTCATTCTGAAAAGCCATTCCATTTATAATTTAAAAGACTAAGTTCAGATGCACTTTGAAAACAGATCCATGTACTAGGAAAGTAAATCAGTCTATAAGCAACTTTTACATGGAAATAGCAATAAATCAAAATACACTCATAGTATTTGTATGGGTTCACAAAAGCCTGTTTGGTCAATCATATTTGGGATGCCAAACATGAGTTTTCTATCTTCAGCCACTTGAAGCAGCAGACACCACTATTCGACAGAACAGAACCAATAATTCTATAAAAATATCCTGCTACAGGAAATTGCCATGAGATATATGATAAAGAGCTCTCCAGTCAACAACTTTGTTGGCAGTAACTCATATTAACCTCGAAAAAGTACTTAACATAGGATGAGAACACACTGTTTTCAAAAGAATATGGCTTAATGTGGAGCAGAAAAGCAAGGTCGGGTAACTAAAAGACACAAACAGGTTTTCAAGTCCAGCCAAAAAAGGCCATTAATGGAAGACTAAGGAGGATCTCTTCTTCTGACCTTATAACTCACATTAAAAATTGATTAGAGAACATGCAGCTACTCTGACAGACCTTTCACAGTAATATCAACTGACATTTTAAGTAAAATCAGCAGCCTCATGGGGATGAACCAAACCCATAAACTGACATGAATTAGTCACAAATCAGCATACAACTACATTGATTATTAGTCTGCTTGTACACCTCAGTCTTGCCATCAGGAAGCAGAAGGGAAACTGGTGTACCATCCCTACTGTCAGTCCCCAGCCCAAAAGGATAGGGCAACACTGTGGCTATCAGTTTACACTAGCAGATTGTGTGCACACATGCACACCTATATGCCTGTGTGAAAACCAGACATGCCACAAACTGTTATGAGAAACTTTTTCACTACAAAGCAAAGCACCAGACTTTACAGCAGGCACAAACCTTATTTGATTCATCTCAGGTTCAACTTCAAGTTAGCTGGTATTTGATTTTTTAATGTGACAAGTGCCATAAGGCAAGGCTAAGTACAACACTGTCTAGACAAGGATGTTAAGTACAGAGCTGTAAAGCTGCACCAGTTACTAGAACTTGCTTTCTCTGTGAAGGACAGAAGCGTATGGAAGCTCCAATGTACACTTTCTTCAAAAACACACTAGTCTTCCTCCTAGTAATCAACCATTTTTTCCCTGTCTTGAAATGCTACCAGTCTTCAGTTAACTGAAGTACAGCAAAAGACTAATAGAACCTACTTTTGTTTAGCTTAGTTTAACATTTGTAAGAAAAATCATGAAGAAACTCTTTTTTTTTTAGCTTTAACTTAATTGTTGAATTATTACAGCATAAAAAACATTTGAGGTATAGAATCAAGATCCATAAATGTGCCTTAAGAGCTCTGCTGCCTATTACTTTATCAGCACATCTGCAAGATTAAGATGCTGCTGCTGCTTATAATTATTCCTACAGTTGCATGTTCAAAGCATATCATATTCCCTTGACTTTTAAGCACAGTTCTTCTGTACTCGCAACACAGAATTAGCAACTTAACACTTCTTGTCAGAGAAAACACTCAATTTCAAATGTTAACCAGCAATACATATCATTAATGTCATCAGATGTTTGATGTATTCAAAAATTCTATGTGGAAGAGTCCTGGGTGGTAACAAAAATTCAGTCCTGTCACACACAGATCAGGTCCTAGACAGCTCTTTACTATGTGAGCATAAATTATGTTACTACAGGTAAGTTAGGTCAACTAGCCCATGGGTTTTGCCCAAAATATAACAAGAAAGGAAGACCAACAGGCAGTTTGACACAACAGCTGAACCAGTGCTGGTTGGCAATTCCACCCCACCTGGGAGTGATATTGGGGGAATATCACTTTTGGATACTCAAGTCTTTTGCAGAGCTTATCAATGGTGGTGTTACCTTCTCAGAGCTTCTTTTCCTCACTATATGACTTCCCATTCTTCTGTTCAGCAGCAGCCTGCTTCAGCCCCTTCCCCAAAGCCAGCCGTAACCACCCACAACAGGGAGTTAAAACTGAGCAGCGTGAGAACAGGGCTAAACTTTAAGAGAGAAACATGTGGGGTGATTAAGAACCTCTGAAGTCACCCGTACCTGGGAAAACAATCTTAACAGGAAGAGAACAAGAAAAATGGATGATATGCTATTACAGGGGGAAAGAAAGCTATAAGACAAAGAATGGGCAGGAAAGCGTAAATTAAACTTTGTGAAGATCAGAAAAAAACATTATCAAAAAGACAAAATCAACAAACAAAAAATGTCCTACTGTAAAAGCACTGTTTACACAAACCTTAAACCTTTCCTAATCATTTGTTGCCAGGATGCTTGTAAAATACTTCAGAATTCAATAATGCAAACAACCTTTGAAAAGGTCAAATTCATCCAAGTAATCTTTTAGAAGAACTGCTATAATGGAAACTATAGGATTATACTTACTAATTACTTCAGACAGAAGCATTAAAAATTATATTTCTCACATGACTAATTTAAATGTCAAGTGTAAAAAGTAGATCTATATCAAAATATTGAATATCCTCAGCTTTCAAAATATGTATTTTACATTTAATATAGTATGGATTCTCCCCTTTTTACCACGTACTTGAAACTAGTTTACCAAAGTATTTGAGGTGTATCATGTGCTATGTTTTGACCTCTTACCATCACTGATACAGCAGTCTAAATATACAGAGAAAAGCCAAGATGATTCTTCTGAGTTTTTTAAATATATTACACCATTTTAAAATTTGTTCTACAGAACCATGAAACAAAATGTTTTGAAAAACACCTAAGAATTGATACAGGTCACACTGCAAGTAAAAGTATGAATAGTCATAAACCTGACTTTTTTAACTGACAAACCAGGGCTCCTTTATTCCCTTAAAAATAGCCCTTGCAATTGCAGTAGCCCAGCAGAAATAATTCGTGTCTCCAAGTGATGCAATATTCATGGTAACAAAGCTGTCAAAAATTATGGTATGAACAAAATAAGAACAGAAAATTTCAGAACAGCAAAAGAGCAAGATATCTCAGAAATGTTATGATGACAGACCATACAGTTTTCAATGCTTTGTGGCCAGAAGAACATGCAACTATTTACTCACCTTTCACAGTATAGTAAACATGGCATCCAAAAAATGCCTTAGCAAGAAAAGAACACTTTCCCCATAAACTTGAAAATTAATAGTTTAATTAGCACTTTATCTAGGTTGCATGTATAGAGGAAAATGTAATTAACAGCGCTGTTGATTCTCACCAGCTTTCATTAACATGAAAACTGAATTTTATTCTCTAACAGACTACATATTTGTCAAAACAGGTATGACATTTCTGTAACTCTTACTAGAATTCATTACTCCCTCCTAGTGTGGTTTATTTCATTGAGTTCCTTCTAGAAAAGAAAAATGATTTCCAAAGATCGCTTACAGAGGCATAAGGCACTTAAACCTTACATAAACAGTAACTTACTGAACGACACCTACATTTTAATGACATAATTCATACAATTTATTAAAGCTGCTAGTTAGCAATCAAAACTAGAATTTGGGGGATACTTTTGATTGTTTGTTATTTTTCTATTCCTCAGAATAGTCCACTATTTCACTCCAATGACAAGTGCACTGGAAGTTAAGTGGAAGCAAGAAGTTAAAGTGATAAAAGGCTTCTCTTCCATCCACCCCTTCTTGTCACCCTTCCCTCTTCAGTTTGCTCCTCAATTAAGATCTCTCTGTAAGATCTGAAAGTTACAATATCCCCACAGAGTTAATATACAAAAGCAGTTAGTAATTTTAAATGAAAAATACTAACCTTTCAAAATCCAAGATTTTTATTTGTTCCAGAGCACTGATCTCTAAACTCAAAGTTGATCCCTATTCTGAGCTACTAGATGATTCCAGAAACATTTTCCGGTCTAAACTACTCAAAACTCTATGAACTGAGTGACAGCACTCGCCCAAGAGTCTAGAAAAATATAAACTCTCTTACTTCACACAAACCTACATAAATAAACTAGATAACAACTAAAACATATAGCATGCAGTAAACTATAGAGTCCTGTTTTTAAATAGGAATTCGAATGTAAAGAATTTTCATTAGGTTTAATAGCTGTCACCAGGAATCAATCTTTGATAAAATATACTAAGAAGGCTAGAAGAGATAAAGGCAATTTACTGCTTTCTGACTCAAGTCACGAATAAAGCTGATGGAGATGATTCATTAAGTTCCTACACTAAAAACCCCTTAAACATTAAAAAAGAATCACATCAGTAAAATCAAGAATACACATTGCATGAAATACATCAATCAGATACACATATTCCAGTAAATGCTACAAATTGGAAAAACACTACCAATGGTAGTAAAAACTACAATTACAGAAAAAAATTATTAATAGTACAGTGTATTTCTTAAGTGTTTCAGTAAGACTGCAAAGGAAGTATCAATTTTATTTGAAGAGGGGAATTTCTTTTAAAACTAACAGCAGAAGTATAGGAATGTATTTATGAAAATTCTCTATGCACTACATCTTTGTTCTTTTAGTTCTGAGAACAAAAGGTCTTAAAACTTCTGTGGGGTCTCATTCTCCTTCTGTATCAGTTGCTAAGGACAGTCCTCAGCAGCTAAAGCCCACAGAGAAAAAACATCCAATTAAACAAATGCAATTAAAACTACTCAACAGTATTTACTATTGTAAATGGAAGTTATTATTTAAAAATACTTTTTACAATAAACTTAAACAGCTGCAAACCTCCCAGAATGTTTTGGTTTCTGTCATTCTCTTACATCTCGATGCAAAGCCCAATCTGAACTAAAGTTAATTTCCTTTCAAAACATCAATTCTTACATGATGTTGAAGTCTAAACTGACAATTTTGGAAAAGAAAGCAGTTTAATTGCACTAACATGACTCTCAATACAAAGACCTTTAGGGGATACATCTTTAACCAGCAACGTTTAATAATCCTAGAGATTAAAGAAGAGGTTAATCCTAAAGGTTAAAGACAACACTATTTAACACACACCAAATAACAGCTTTGTTTTACACAAGGACTCATAATTTCAGTATATATTACAGGTCAAAATTCAAATTACAATCTAACTTGCTAACAAAAAAGAAAATAGTCTAAAAGAAGCCAAGATATACCATGGAACCTATTGTGATGATTATAGAACTTGGTTCCATATTGCAATTTATATATTTTCTACTTCATTATTTAGTCTTTACTTGTTCCTTCACTGACTTTTAATATTGCATTTAAACCACTGCATTAATACAATTCATGAGCTTTTCTCCCACCTCTCTAATTTTCATTTGTTGAAATAGAGTAAAACATTGTACATACAGTATCTATAAAACTGACAAAAAATCTATTTCATTTTCTCATAACCTGAGGTAAAAGTTATTAATCTTCCAAAAAAAATCATGTACACAGAAGGCAAAATCAGGCTCTAAACAAACTGCATACATATATAGTAGCTAGGAACAAAATAAGAATATTTTCATTCCATGCCTCCAATCATCATTACATCATCTGTTCAAGTAAAGAAAAGTCCTACCCTATCCCTTCACTATATATGAAGCACTCTCTGAGGATATAACTGCAAAGAAAGATAGTTTTTCCAAATGCCTTTGCAGTTAATGATTTGAGAGAAAACAAATACAGAGGTATTCTGGCAAACTGTCCCCTTAATTTAACAACTGAGACTCACAAAAAAAGTAAAATCTCCTTCTCAAATATTTTAAGCTAAAATTCAGAAAAAAAATTGTCATGAGACAAAGGTGTTTAGAGAAGGTAACCACCTTCAACAAATTTAGAAATTCTTTGAAAAACGAGGTCCCATTATATCAATTCCCTTAATAGCAATTTTCTCAATTCTGTCAATTAATCTGGTTCTACTGGAATTAGAAGCCACCTTAGATTCATGGAACCAAAATAAAAATAACATTTCTCCCATTTCTGTTAGCTTCCTTTTTTCGGTAACAGTAAGAAAAGTAAAAATATAAACTGAATACAGATCAATGGCTGAATATAATACAAATATTTTTGCAAATGCACTTTTAATGTTTACTTACCCACCAAAGTACTTTCTAGAAGAAATATACAGCATATCACCAAGTTCATGATTGAGACATGTAACAATTATGGAAAATTCACAATACATTCACATCCTCAGAGGCACAGTAGAAAATTGCAAGCAGCATCTTAAAATTATTCTGGTTTTATATGAGCTGAAGAAGTGTCAAAAGAGTGGATAAGTATCAAAACAGACAACCTGGCAGGCTGCAAATGATTTAAGATACACTCCACTATTTACCACGGTGGGGGTGGACTTGAAGGCCTGCTTAACAGGTAACAAAGACTGGGCTAACTGTACCCTTACAAAGGAATGCACTAAAATACTAAACTGAAAATCAGGTGTTATGGAACAAGGCTGCATTTTATATTTCCCAAATTGTTACTTTTTTTTTGCACAAATCCCAAATCTATACAAATATTAAAAAGAGTGAACACTGGATGGAGTCAAAAAAAGTTTTCCCCAAATGCAAGATTGAAGGATAAGGTTCAGTGAAAGTCATCAATGTTTACTTAGAAGAGAGATTAATCAGCCAAAAACATCCTTTATCATGGAATGTTCATGTGAAAATCCACTTCTTAGCTGAAGTGTCAACTATAAGACTGCAAAATCAACTTAAAAGCACCATTAGTTATAGCCACAGTGCACTAAATATGACTCTTTGTCAGACTTCTCTACTAACAGTTTTTCCTAACCAAGTAGATACTTTATATGCTAAATAAATTATAACATAAAAACCAGTCCAATTGTAGTTGCTATCTCATAATTAATCTGAGTTACCAAGTAAATAGAATATGCAAGTATTTGTCAAAAGGAAGCTGAAAGCCAAAGTCTTTCAATGCAACAATGAGGTCCTGCAAGAGAAACTTCCAGCACCCATACAGTGTCTTTTATAGATGTTATGGATGTTGTTTACAACCAGAACAGTTCAATGTTTCAGACTTCTTCAATTAACTTATGGCCTGTCCACACATACAGCACACTAAAACATAAGAAAATATAAACAGAGAAGCATCAGTGAAATTTTCTGCAGGAAGTTAAGTTCCACAGTTATTTTACACAATCTGTAGGGAAATTCTTGTAAAACTGGAGCAACATGAGGCAAATTTCAATGAGGAAGATGCTTGTCATTTGAAAAGAGTTCTGACTGATGAAAATAATACATTCTACCAGACAATTCCAGTATTTCCATCAAAAATTTAAGAAACCAGTCATCTGAATAAATCCAAACAGATTGAGAAACATTGCTTTCTAGCTAAATACCCTAGTCCAAATCCACACACTCCTAAGATACAGTGTCTAGTTTCATCAAAAATATCCAACAAAAACTACTATTTTATTTATGTACAATAGACTCGAAGGTCAGAATTGTTAGGGACTCAGTGGGGACTACCCAATCAATAGGGACAAACACAAATAGCTGGCTCTCACCTAAACTCAAAAGTTCCCCTATATTTAAAAGAAATGTTTAATAATTCGGAAATGGTCGGGGAAAGAAACAGGAAGACACCATAAGTAAATAACATTTTGTAAGTATTTAAAAAGCCAGAACCATGTAGGAAGATAAACAAAGCCTGAAGAACGTAATTTCAACATAATACTGTCCTTTTCTTAGAACAGACAGCTATCCTGTCACAAGCAGATAACCCAAACTACATTTAGGACCTGTAGTAAGAGCTTCATGTCATGTACAGAACAAAACTAATACAAACATTCTACACAATTCTAAGCCAAAACCAAGGAGCCATTAGCCACTGCAGGAAATCATAATGGTGACAAATGTTTCAGTAGGGCCTGTTGTGACAGGACACGGGGTGATAGTTTTTAACTAATAGTGGGTAGACTCCAGCTAGGTGAAAGGAAGAAATTTTTTACAATGAGGGCAAGGAAATACCAAAACAAGTCACTCAGACAGGTGTTGGATGCCCCATCCGTGGAAACATTAAGGATTGGATGGAGCTCTGAGCAGCCTAAAGTAGCTTCAAGATGCCCCTGCTCATTGCAGGAAGCAATGAACTAGGTGGCCTTTAATGGCCCCTTCCAAACCAAACCATGCCATGATTTTAAGATTATGTTCAGGCAGAAACATCTTTGAATAGCAAACCTTAGATCTATTTAATTGACTCTTTAAGTTATAATTTCTACTGAACTCTCCATCTGAATAGTTATGAAACAGCTCTACCAAAACTCATCTTCTTACCAAAACTCACTATTTATTAAAAGAGCTAATTAATTGGAAAGTAATACCCTATCTCTGCAAAATTAAAGTGTCCTTGATGGAAGACAGAAGTATCAGATTTAAACTCCATTTGCCTCATGGAAGATTTAATAACCCAAAACAAGCACTACATCCAGTAATAAGAAAAAACTACTTTGACAAGGAGGCTTGTGAAATACTCGTGAGAAAAATAATAAATATTTTAATTTAAAAAATAACAGCCTGGTATCAATAAACAGGCAACAGCACTAAGTTAATTAACTAAAGTTGATTTCTATTTATTTCCATTTCTATCAGTTTACTGCATTATCACTATTAACATTATGTTCTGCTCTGTGAGAGCTACTGCAGCAAAATGCTAGAGGCTAAGCAAAAGGTCACATTAAGAAAAAATAAAACTACTCAGAAGGCACTGGCTTGAGACAGAAACCAGGTCGTTAAACAGACTCCCCTCATACTATGCAACACACCCATTAACAGGTTTCCTCACATCCAAAAATACTATTTCTACAAAAATCTCACTTCTTGCTTCTTGAGTGTTTTATTATTTCTCTAAACACAGATCCCTTAAGCAAAGACAAACTGTTCTAAGCCAAGGAACTTATTTTGGTTGCAAGTCTCAGTGCCACCAGGCAAGATCTCAGGACTTAGAGAGGTGGATGAGTCCAAAATAGGTACCAAGCAGACAACTGAAACTCAAAAGTTAGTTTCTTCTTAGTCTGGGTAAATACGTGTACAAACTCCAAGTCAAATTTAACTCCAGTAGCTGAGGAAGAAAAAATGAAAATTATTAAGGCAAACATTAATTTTAGCATCTTCAAATTTATATGGCACTTATCGAGCATATCAATAAAGTATTTTTTAAAGTTATATATATAGTTTCTAAGTATTCTTGCTTGTCAGAACATGAAAAACTGATAACTCTATTTGAGTAACTTAAGTTGAATAAGAAGATTCATTTAAATTGTGAGCAGCAACAATTTTCAGGCATAATAGTAAAATAGAGACTATAGAGTTATTCAATCTGCTCTTGATCAGATTTTTTCATCTTTCTCTGTAACACTCATGAAACAGCAAAAGTTAAGTACGCAAATGGAGCATTCTATAAACAAGCACAGATGCATTTGAGTCTCTCTATCAATAACTGAACAAAAATTGCATCTGCCACAGCTGAGGCCTTGTGAAACATCGGGACTGACAAAGACTAATGTCATTTTGCCATTACAGAAGCAGCATCTGGAAAGTATTATTTTAATTTCTTGATCGTCAGTCTAACTAAGAGAAAGTAAGGTTACAAACAAAACCAGATTATCTAAAGAATATGGACAGAAAATTCTCTATCAATTACTGTAGAAAACAATAAATTTGGGAAAGCTTAAAAGCAGCACCACAACACCTAAATTCATACTGGAGGTATCTGCACATTAGACAGCACATTAAAGTATAAAAAATTACTTCTGAATAGTCACTTGTTCTATTTGCAAGTTCACATAAAGTACATATTAGTATTTTCCAAAGCATTTTGTGCAAACATTAGAAGATGACAGCAACAGAAGATGTCTCCTAAATATAACACAAAAATATCACAATGCCTAAATACTCACAGTTCACACATACAGAAATAAAGTTATAAATTAAATATATTATTCTGACAATTATTTGCTGTTACTGAAAAATTAAGTAGCATCCTTGACATACATAAAAACATGACCTAGAAAATCAGTTATGAACCATCCTAAAATGGTCATGAAATACAAGCAAAAGATCTTATTCCACAAACGTTTTCATTTAATGTATATAAGCACGTTACAAAGATACCTAAAGATCTGCATTGATTTTCATGCAACATCTTTTCATACTAAAAGCAGATATGACAAATAAATAGTTTTTTCCACCTGACAATGTAATTAAAGGCTGAAAAATATTTAGCTGCTGAAAATAATATAAACTGAGCATTTTAAGGCTTCCTAAGGAAGTATTATTCTTGCCTAAAGCAACAAATTCAGTATCTGAAACACCAAAGGAACAGAAGATGATTTAAGAATCTTGTCTACTGATGTACATCTCTTGTGAAAAAATAAAAATAATGTAGTGCTACTGCCAAAACTACAACTGCCCATAAAGACAGAAACTGCATATTTATAGAATGCTTGCTCAAAGGCCTATCCTATGTTGATTTATGCATAGGAAGAAACTGGATCACTGAAATAAAACCACTGCCAAGAAAAGCAGAAGCATTTTGTCAGGTTGGTGTTTTAGTTCTACATTTAATGGTTTGTCTTTTTCCAAGCTGCTTTTACCTTTAAAGGCCTTTAAGGTGTCACACATGAACTACGTATGCTGGACTGCAGTAAGAATTCAATTGATCTTGCCCAATCACACTGTACAAAAGAGCTTTTATACAGCAGCAAGAAACTGATTTTATTTATACAAACTCACAAAACTTCACCACCATTAGCTTCATCAAGTATACGAGGCTGTCAGGACAAACTTAACAAATCCGAAAAGATTCTTAGAAATTTTTCATTGATTTATTATTAGGCATCTGCCTTAGTTTGGTTTTGAGTCAGGTAGGAAAAAATTCACCATTCAGTGAAAATTCCAATTGCTTACGTAACTGGAGCTTTTGAGTGCAATGCTTTGAGAAGAAGGGATCAAAATGCAGTTTATTCACTTAAACACGCAAGAAGTGCAAAAATCTCGTCCTCAATTACTGAAGTTCAAAGAAATCTAACTGATAGTCTTGTTTCAAACATGTCTAATGCTTAATTTGCAAGTGAACATAAAAGTGAGGGATAAGACATGCCTCAATAGGGCTCCAAACAGTAAGAAATGGAAAACTACATTTATAATCTGCTCCGAAGGACCAAACTCTAAGAACCAGAACTATGCTGTGATGGCATTCCTGAAGCTATAAACTTCATTGCTGTTTTGCAATGTGCTTTTTTACTTTTTTGCTCTCATTTGTATTACAGCTTTTGATCCAAGTCCATTATAATTCCTGCTGTTGAAGCATCTCCACTGCTTTAGTGGCGGACACTTTATGCTGATAATTACTCAATATACTTGAGAGCAGTGCTTCTGCAAGGAAAACTAAAGGAAAGCTAAACAACATCTAGAAATGATGCCTGAAAAGGCTATGAGATTAAAAATTTAATATACAAAGTCTTAAATGAAAAAACAGCAAGCATTCAGAAATTGAAACATGAATTCTCAAGAAAAAGTCTAAAAGGGGTTTTCCTTGGAGGGAAGTGGGCAAGGACGTCCAAAAACCTCAATTCCCTCTTTAAACTATCAGTAAGAAGAGCTGTAAGTTTTAGGCTGGTATTGTAGTTATCGTTTCACTAAGTACAATACCCACCTGACACTATTTCACAGTGTTACTACAGAAGTAAATCCGTGTACATAAAACTAGGACTACAACTCCTACATATTTGGTCTCTGTTTTAGACACATTTTAATATACTAAATCCAACCACTAAGTTGTTGACAATAAAAGCAGGTCTTGGAACTGGAATTATTTACTAAAACAGCTCTGATTGAGATTCAACAATGTAAATCCAAGCAAGTCATACATAACTGGCTAATAACCACTGCATGATTGGGTAATTAATGTGTTACTGGCACTCAGAAGTATTTTCCTTTTAAAAAATATTTGTGCTGTTGCAAAGTAAATCACCATCAGCAAGTTCCTCTTTCAGCCAGACAAATAAAAATTAGCAAAATACTACTGGAAAACTAGTTTCCCAATTAAGCTACTATGAAATCAGAATGCATATAAATTACTGAGCTATAACAGCACATTTCCACTGACTGACTTTTAGAAAGGAAGGGGAAAACCCTAACTAATATGAAATGTTTATTAATAATTCATCTAGTAGAGATCACACAACTAGAATAATTATTAGGCATCATCAGGCTGTCCATTAGATTAAGAGTCAATGCAATCAAATTTCTAATATTTATCATCACAAGCAACAAGGATGCTTTAGGAAAAGAAATACTCTCACAGAAAGTATTTTTATCATCTGTAAAAAAATCAAGTAACTGCTAGCTGCATTAAACTTGATTACAAGATGTTTCTCAAGAGTAGTTTTATTTTTAAAAAATCCAAGTTTAATGAGTTAGGGAAAAGACACAGATAGAAACTTTCAATGGGAAAGCCTAATACCACAGCCTTACATGAGAGGGTCCAATTCTGGTTGCCATTGCACTTACCATTTATCTTCCTGTTTTAGACTGACCAGTAAAAAGTGATAGGATATAAGTGAAGGAAGCTTACTTTTCAAAGCTTTTAAGAAACAAAAACAAGGATTAGAAACAATTATTATTGTTCCACTAAATACATTGTTGACAGAAGACTTTAATATGTTGTAAGTATAATGCCAGAAGAGCTCATCAAGACTTGATATGGTAAAAAACTATCCAACAGTATAAAAAAATGCAATTCTCACCAAGAGTCCACTTTTAACCCCTGAAAATAGAGAATAACTTTCTCAGTACATGTGCAGCAGTAATCTGAGAGTAGAAGTAAGTGCAGGATGCAATCTGTTCACATTAAAGAGGTATTAGTAAGAATAAATAAAAATAAATTAGTTGTATGAGAAATTCTAAGTTGAAATCAGATTTCATGTGTCATTTTGCAATCTCCAGAAACAGTTTACGGTTTTTCTCTGCTGCAAAATGCAAAGGCTTTTTCAATTCCTATTCACACTACATGCTATCTAAAAACATTTTATAAGGAGCATCTCTAAAATGACAGGCATGCTTAGTCACACAGCTGCCCTGATTAGAAACTATTGCTAAAGAAAGTAAACACATCGCTTGCCATATTGTTTCAATTTTTCCTCTTTTAAAGTTTAAAGAGCATTAGAAGCAAAACCTAAGTCAAGACATAACCAGAATACTGAAGACTACTCTAGAGAATACATTTTTTCATGTATTATTGTATATGCCACTTCAATTTTATATGATGTTTAAAAAACAACACCTGTACTCTACAGTCCTTTATATCTAAGTTAAAACACTTTTAGTAGGGCTGTTCCTGCAAAACTACATCTATATATTCTTGCAGAGCATTAATTAGGTACAGATGAACACACAAGTTCAGTAATGCATGACAGCGGGAAAGCTACACTCCTTCAAAGCAGTCTTCTACTTTTTACCTTTCCCCTCCAAAAAATTTGATGTATAAAAGTCATGAAATTATGCATAGTGATTGAAGTGCTTTCCATTTGAACCACTCTTCTTCTCCTCTTATCCTACATTTTTGCCAAGTCCAGCACACCAACTTTAATCGTTTCTATTCATATAGGGTTTGGAATTTTAAAATGTAGATAAGCAACAAAGATAGACAAAGTGTGGCAAGCAATTTAAGCACAGAGACTAAATACTATTATCTCAAGACAGATATAAGAATAAACCAAGAAAGGCTGTGGTGGCCAACACTATCTAGTTTTCCCCACTGCAAGCCACAGCCTCCTAATGGCAGTGGAATCTGAGGGAGCTACTGCCGTCCCCGGGCTGTGGGTTGGCTCCCCAGCTCTCCACAGCAAGAAGCACAGGTCTCACAGAGGAGCCAGGCGGTTCTGACAAGCAGCTTATAGGGTCCCAAAGTCAGGCAACCCCAAAACATGCTACATTAAGATACTACAGTGATATGAGATTTCACATTTGGCACTAGAGAACTCATCAGTAAGTGCTATTTCTAAATTACATCAAACCGCTGCTACATGCTATTTCCCCAATTGTGTTTAATAATAATTGCAACACACTAAAGGACAGTATGAGCTCTGAATTCTTGGTTTTCATTACCCTGAAGAAAAGATGTGCTGAAAACAGTTTTCTTTTAGAGTGAGAGCATATGGAAACAAATTACCATCTGCTTTTGGATGGATGCGAGTTCCTCAAAACGCAGTGAGCAAAACCAAATTATACCTGTTAGTAAAATCAAAAGAACTGTTTTGCTTCCTCCCCATCTTTACTAAAAACACTAAGGGGCAGACGGGGGGGAAAAATGTCCTGCTGAGAACAGGATATCATTTTCTAACATCTCTCAGGATGTCTCAGAATGTATATAATAAATTCTTCACAACCCTACAGAAAATTTCATGGTCTAGAATGTAAAATAGGTTTTATTTTCACAGGAAGTAGCTGAGAAACAAGCAGTTCATTTCTGATTGATGAATGAAGTTGTACCTGTGAAGGGGAGCAAAATCCCCTCCTGCAGACTACAGTTGTTTTAATAATGTAAAAGAGCACTGTATGAACTGCTTATTCATTACTTCCTCACTAGGAATAGCTGTAACAGTAAAAGGTATCCTACTCAAGAGAAACTACAGCATTTGCAACAGTTTGCATTCACTGAGTTGATCTGGTCAGTAGAAGAAAAGTTATATCCTTTGAACAAAAAAATTTAGAAGCTGACTCCTCTGATAGCATAATTTTGTTAGTCCTGCAGAATGGGTCTTCAGAGGCAGAGCATACCTAAATTACTAAAATAAATAATGTACAGATTATAGTTGAGGACAAATTTTCCCTCATCTTTATAATCTTTGGGTCTCCTTTAGTAATGATTTGGATGTTCTACTCATCCACTTTTACACAGGGTCAAAAGGAAGAGCGATTTTAGGCTCCATATGAAATTAACATTGCCCTTTTTGTTTCTGAAAACTTTCTTAGTAAGTTAAGCATAAACCAAAACCAGTAATTCAAACAAGATCAGTAGAATGAACTGGTTTAAAAATTAAATATTCAGGCAGAGTAGGGCACATCCAGGTGAGTGATTCCTATCACTTCCCACTTAGAAAAATTATTTTACTGAAACATTTCAACTCCCAACTAAAACAAATTAGTATCTGAACACCTTTGCTTAACAGAAGCATTACATCACCAGCTTGTAGGAAAAATAACAGTGATGTCATCATATAAAAGAGTATCTATGCTACTGAATATGTAGCAATCCACTCAGGGGAACAATGAAATACTGAAGTGAAAACAGCCAACAAGAAGATGGCAGTTCAATAACTAGTATAAAAATAATAGAATGAAAAAATTCTTTTGCAATTTGGATGTTCACCACAGATTTGTACTTACATTGTCCATGAAATTTGGCTTAAATCCTCCCTCCTGCTGTCGTCGTAATTCCTCCTGCTCCCTCTGGCGTAGCATCTCTTCTTCACGACGCCTGTGCTCTTCTTCATGTCTAGGATATTTTTCAAAATTATGTCAGTCTTAGTCTCTAGACCTGTTCAGGCTTGCACTCAATCCCAGAGGTACGATCAAGCATATAAAACAAACTGGTCATTAATTATTTTTTACATAGTGTAAGGCACTTATCTACTCAACTTGGTGAGTTCAAGTACCTTTGAAGTTTTGGTTTTTTTTTTTTTTTTCTACTGGAATACAAGTAATTTCAATACCAATTCATTCTATACCTACTCTTCCAGCTATGTATCAGTAAACAGGTTAAAATATTCCAGTTTTTAAGAAGCCACAATGGATTAAAACATTTCAACAGTGACAAAAGACACATTTTTAACGTGTTTGTGCTGTTCTTATTTCATTGACATTTATTGTGATATGTAACACAAAAAGTATAAATAAATATGATGAGACTATGTCTATTTTCTTAAACTTTAGAAGAGGCATTAAAGCAATTATTTGCATGAATCAAATCCTGAAAGAAAATTTGCTTTCAATATACTAGAAAATCAAGTGAAAATAACTTCCAAAATCCCGTCAGACTATAAGATTGCAATGGTATGATTCTATATGCAGATCACCTGTCCAAAAAATTTAGAAGCATGTTCCTATCTATTACAGCAATGCTGTAATAGATAGTCATGTTAAAATTTATTTATATATGAAACAAAAAGCAGGCTAAGACATTAGAAATCTCAGAAATTCACAACAAAACTAGAAGAGCCGAAATAAGTGAAAAAAATCAAGCAACACTTGAAATCAATCTTGTATATTAGCATTATATTATGAGAAACATCACACATTATGCTTTTGAAAAGTAAGTTTAGGTAATATATCTAATTTCATACAGGCCTACAGTGGCTGCATGCCACACCTCTGCACAGTAGAAGACAAAATACCTCAATTGTATCTGCTTGCGTTTTTGAAGTTCTTGGTTTCTAAGTTCTTCCAAGCGCCTCAATTCTTCTTGACGACGCATAAGATCTAACAGGATTAAAAGTGTATTTAAATATCAAAGCTATCAATCAATAATGTGGCAACACAAAAATTGCTATTACTGTCAAATTACAGTTCTAATATTCTATTTTTTAAACAAAATTTTCAATGCATTTAACTTATCTCATTTCAAAAAAGCTAAGTCTAGTACTTGAAAAAACACTGGATCCGTGGCTTACAAACACAGAAAGGCACTAAAAGGGGAAAGCCTCCAGAGCAGGTTACAGAAACAGACATTTTAAGTTCTCAAAGAAAAGGAAAAAAAACTCTGTCGATCCCTTAAATCACATCCTGGTTTTACATCCAGGACAGGGCATCAATTTTCTCACAATGTAAGAAAACCACTAAAATATTTATGGACTTTTATGCTCTCCACTAACTACTGCAGACCCCTACAGGGCACACATCAGAAATATAAAAGTGGTATGAACTTCAGGTGCCTGAAGCCTAAACCTCCGAGAATATCTATCACAACTCTGCTTACTGTAACTTACAAATGGCTAGCCTTGCAACCCCACAAAAAAGGCACAGCCATAGCCTCCTAAGAAGCACTTAAAATGCCCTTAAAAAGCAGGGCATAACTCACAGTAATTACTTTTGCTGACCAATCAAATTATTGATTTCTGCCTGGAAATTTATGCTTTCTTCAATGGATAATAATTTTACCATTTGTTAGAAAGCAGGTTTTTTATTTTTTAACTACGTAGGATATTGGCCACATGATACTGTTTATAGAAACCACAAGTAACATTTTACCATACCATCCATTACATGCCTTTTATGCTTTAGTTCAACTGCTCTGCACATCTTCTCTATGCATTCCTTCACTATACTAATTAAAATATCCTTTTAGTTATGAAAATCAATTTCCTCAATTTTGCATCAGCATAAATGATTACAACTTCAAATTTTACTTTAATATCCAAAAACTACAACGGCCAGTACATTTTGCCAAAATATAATGTATTTGTTTTCTTTTTGAACAAAGATAACTGTCAGATATTTACTCTCACAAAATCTCTGTTGACATTAGAAGTCCTTTTTCAAGCACATTTTACAGGATTGCTTTTCCATTCTCTTCTGCAAAATTAACACATTTTACACTCAAATAGACTAGGACTACATTGAAGATTCACTCAAATCACAAAGCCTAAGCTTGCCACAGAAGGCCTGGCCACTGGTATCCTGATCATTGGGCAGCAACACAAGCACACATTTTTTTGCTTTTAAATAACCTTTAGCTTATTTCAGAGTACAAGTGTACTTTTCTTTTAAAATGAACCTTTAACTTGCTTCATGGTATTACTGAGATCAAAAACTAAGTCTTTCTGTAGGCAACACTGACTACTGTGAGAAAGATGTTTCCTTTTCAGTTCTTTGTTCTTTCAAATTTATACAGCATTCCCTGTTTCTTCTGCACACAGGCACAGGATTTTCTACTTTCTCTCTACCACTGTCATTTACTGTCCTTTGTTCTTAATATGTAGCACTCTACTTTTCTCAGTGGTCTCCTTATTTTTCTCCATAGCATAGTTTATTGCCTTTCCTGAAACTGCTAGTATGTTAAAAGTCCAACATACCAAATTATGATTCAGTATCATTTGACAACTGCCAAATCTTGGCAGAAAGCCTTACCAGGCCAGGTGAAAACACAGATACAGAGATTCAAACAATGCACAAGAGCTATTTACACTAAAAGATCTGTAATGATGACAATTCTTGACTGATGAGCCCTTTCTCTAAACAGGAAAAATCTGCACTAAAGTAGCTGTGGGGGAAAAAGGAAAACAGAGAGCACTACTATTATCCTCTGCACTTTCTTGTGCTTATAAAAGGGAAAGGTCTTCATTTTACCTTCAACCTTCTACACAGCAGAGAGCAGAAGGTGAAGCTGTTCTCTCATCTCAGTAGTTCAAACTATAAGGTGGAATATCAACTCCATAAAGACTTTTAAGCAGTTTTAGCTGCTGATTTTTCAGGTTCTAAAGATGGAAAATAAATGCCAAGCTTCCATATAATTGATAAAAAAAGTTTAAAAACCCCAAAAACTAAGCTTCTGGTTAAATTCAGTCACGTTTTCCAGTATTTTCATAATCTATTTAACCATCGTTATGAGAGAATATTTACAAATGTTTGATGTATATCCCTAGTACATAGATCAGAAATACCATGCAATTTACTTACACAGGGAAACACGTATTCTGCTTTACAAATTACTTCTGACTCAGTCTGTCAAAACATGACACTTAAAAGTGAAAAATTACACATATCAAAAGAATTAAATCTACCTTCGGAATTAACATCACATCACAAGAACCTGACTACTGAAACCAATATGTCCTAGAGTTTCAGTCCTACTAGCTCTTGTGGAGCAGTTTCAACACAACCTTTACCCACTGGTAAGCTCATCCCTCCTGTGTTCTTTTTAACTCCTACACAACTAAAATATAACATTTTATATTTTAGTTCATATTTCATAATGACTGCTTCAATACATCTTTAAATTTGAATTTGTGCACCAGGGATACAAAAGTATTAATTCTAGGTTCTGGTGCCTTAGAAACTTTATTGCATCTTTCTACAGAATCCTGTGATGCAATCTCATTAATACACTCAATATTCTTGGCATGGCATGAACTTAGACCCACACTGTTCAGAGCAACAAGAGGAAGCTAATCTTTGAAAATAAATACAAGTGAATGCATATTGAAGCTGAAGAATTGAGAAGATTAAACGGAAGGAATACTTACTAATCCCTAGAGCTCTGAAAATTAAATGTCAGCAGGTAACTAAGAAGAAACCCAACTATCTTAACAAAATTCTGAGTTATCTGGTACCAAAAAGGTACTCTGCTAACCAAACTGTGAGGAGAAAAACCCTCCTCCTACACTTAAAAATCCCATATTTTCTCACTGGAAGAGTAGCACCACATGCTTTCATGTTTTAATGGGTCTTTAATGGAAGGAATAATTCTCTCTTTTTTTCATTTAACACTGGCATTTAACAAATATTCAAAAAGCAGAGTATCTTTTCCTTCATATTGTCCTTAAAAGAAACCCTAATATCCAAAAACATACAAAAGATGTTTTCCCATGTTTTGCCATCAGGTGCTTTTCTATCTTAATGAAGAGGCCACTGTAATGTTGTCTCAGTTTAACAGGCAATTAAGACATGAATTTAAGACAAAGTAATCTTTAATCTTGCCCTCAAGTACAAGCAACAGGTGAATAAATTCAAAGGAAATGAAAGAGCATGAGTTCTGGAACTGGATTATTAGCACTGTTAAATATTAACAATTAGGTAAGTCAACAGCAGATTTATCCAACCTGTATCTTAAGCACTGAACCACCTTTAGGAATCTCAGTCAGGCACACACAGAATTACAATGTGTGTCTAGCTGCCAAGGGAGGGCTGCACTGTGTATTTTGGGCAGCATTCTTGGAGTGCATTAACATGCACATTCCTCACCTCCAATACACACCTGTGCTTACAAGGAAACTTAGTGCCTCAACAGTTTTTTCTCAGAAAATAAACCAAGAAACAGTTGTCATTTAAGATGCTGCAGCAACTACCTGGCATTTCAAAACCGTTGTATATGTTATTACACTCTGTATAAGACCTTAAGCTTTTAATGTTATTATATAGTTATGTTTTTATGTTATTATCTTCTGCGTAAGACCTTATGCTCTGTACAAGACCTTATAAAAACAGCATGGCTCCACAATGGGAGCACATGTGACTATTCAGGAAAAACAGGCTAAGTAAACTTTTTCCTAAAGATAAATTTAGAAAGTGAAGGAAACAGACAATCATATCTTTCTCAGACTCTTAATTAATTTCTGAAAATCATCAAGGAATATGTGCACAGAGAAGTATTCCCTTCTTTTTCTTAGTTAAATGCATTTAATTAAATGGTGACCAGCAAAATGTCCAAGTATACAGCTCAATATGCTACGTCAAAAAAATATCTGTGACAAAACAAATTCAATACTAGTAGATTATCTGGTTTTACCTTGCCTCATCAGCATGAGCTGATGTTCATGTCTAGCTGCTTCCATTTCTGCCTCAAGTTTCTCTTTGGCTTCTCTAATGTTCCTGTCAACCTGTTCCCGCTGCTGCTTTTCCATCTCATCGAGAGCCTTCCACCGTGAAGCATACTCAAACTCAAATGTTCCAGGCTGAGCAAAGCGTGGAGGCTGTTCTCTTTCCCTAATAGAAATTTTGCAGTAAAAATGTACAGAAGGACATATTTAGATCAACAGCTGTAACAGCCAGAGAACGCATAAACAACTACTTCAAGTGTAGATCTCACTTTTTATCCCTGTCAGATGACTACAATCTGTATCAAAGCTTAAATCTGACATTAAGACAAGTAAAAAGACAATTTTCAAAAAAAATGCCCAAATAAGGATTCAATTTAATTAATTTTAAGATAAAAATTTGTAATGACATCAGTACAAAATACTAAGATGCAACACTAGAGTAAGTGTTCCACTTTCTAGGTAAGCAGTCAATTCACTAAAACAACATTTAAATAAATAGCAATGCTTACTAGATAGCTCAGAATATTAGCCAGAATCTGTAACCATCAAAATGAGCCTGCATTTCCCATTCTAACGCTAATACTGTACCTAACAGTGACAAATTTTTAAAAAGTGGTGTTCTATAGTCTTATCAAAATAAACATTTTAGCTTCATGCAACATGAATGGCAAATTAAAATAGTAAAAATTAGTATTTTCAGATTAGGGGACTTCTATCTGATGAATGAGATTCACTTTCCCATATCATATTTGAAGTTTTAACTTGAACTGTGGAAGCTGCAAAGATTTACACGCCATGGAGACTGCAAACAGTTAAGGGGCTACTCAGAGAACATAAAGATCTGTGGGTATTCAAAATCTCTGCAGGATTAGACCATACCCCTAATCCATGGAAAAGACTATAGTTTGCTGGCAATGAGCTCCCACTGACTGCAGTGTAGGCCAAGAATCTCTCTACTACAGTAAATGCACAGAATGTTAAACCAACGAGCCAAGATGAATTTTACTATGACTAGGAAATTTGGGAAGGCCCTGTTAAATCCTTTGACACAAAACAGCACAACATACAAAAGCATTACTTCCTGCTACACAAACTCAAAAGTAAAAACTAGTGTATATTTACAAAGGTAACCAAGTACATAAATCATGTTTTATTAAAAAAGGCTGACCACTACTTACTTGTGGTACTGCTGTGTTTTCTGCATTAGCTTCTCAGGGAGTCCATCCTCATCATCAAATTGCTCCATTGGTTCTACAACAACAGGTCTAGGTGTTCTGGAAAACATTTTTAATTTAAAAACTGAATCAGTAATGAAGCAACTTATTTTAGCATTTTGAAGAAAGACTCCAGAAAGCTATCATGTAATTCCTGTGTCTTGTCTTAAACCACAGAATTCCAATGAATCCAAATTTTGACTACTAATTTTTGAACTACCTTTAAAAAGTAATGGCTTCTATGCCCAAATCCAGCTATTTTGCCTAGACACCACAACTTACTTGACATATTCTATTTCCTTTTTTAAAATATCCAAACCATCTACCAATAATTACAAAATATTTAGGAAGTAACTATCTTTCTGTTTTTATCAGTGAGGCACCAAAGAGGCCATGATTGTACTAGAAAAGCAACAAACTCAACATAGAGCAGCACAGCCTATTTATATTTCTACTGACTTTTACAACTTAGTTTTGCACGTTACTCTACAATTGAAAACAATCTGATAATTTGGTATTAATATTACAGTGACCATCAGGAACACATTTCTGAACAACCACAGCCTTGCTCACCCATCAGAATCCTAACTTATCTCTGAAAACAGCTTCCTTGATATGTAGTAACCAGAGGCAAGCATGAGCCAGTACTGCTAAAGAGACCAGAGTAAGAACTCTGAATTGTGTAAAAAGCTCTTTGCATCAGTCTTGGGAGCAGAGCTTACAAAACATAGAGCACTAGAGACATGATTTTCCAAACACCAGCTCTCATTTATTGTGTTCCATGCCTTTACTTCACTTTGCAGATCTTCCCCTACTGCCCCAGTCCCTGACTAGGAAAAACAAACAAAAACCAAACAAACAAACCAACGAAAAACCAACAACACAACCAACGAAAACCAAACCAAACCAGAGACCTCCCAATGCATTTTACTCTGGGCATCAAGTTCAGATTAAAAAGATGAAGTCCAGAATCACAGGGCACAACTCAGCAACTGTTTCTTCTGGTGCCATCTGCATGTTTCTGCCTGCTTTAGCTATTTAAATGCAACTGGACTGTGGGGCTAACAAGTTATGATGTAAAACATTAAAATGCTAATGTTTTGAATGTCTAGTTTCAATACTTTTAAACAGGAACTGAGATGTTATGATCATGCAAAGAGTTTTCAGTTAAAAAAGGTAAAACTTTGGACTCTGAGGCAAAACATCAAAGTAGATGGCAGCAGATTCATGCTAATTATCTTTGCAACTGTGCATTAGGGAACATGTCATATAAGCAAGGAAACGATCAGGTGCCTTTTATTGACTCAGGCCATGGTTAGATGGCCATTTCAATTCAACTGATCTATCCAGCTGGTAAAACAAGAATATCCTCATAACCTCCACTCATATCCCAGCTTCTTTTTTCCTGGCACGTCTCTCATGCCAAGAATAGCACTCATGTAACACTGAACTACATTACTTCCCTTGTTTGGCTCACCACACTCCCATTCAATCATTAATGCCAAGAAAACCTAGGGAAGAAGAACAAACTGCTGGTACCTCTGGGTAACAGCAAAGATGTATCCAGATTAAATTTAGTATGTAACCATCAACTCAGTTCAGCAGCACACAAGATTTGGAGCTCCAGACTCCTTACTCACCTGCTATCTCCTCCTGACATCTTCTCCTGCTTTAATTCTCTGCTGGACCTGACATTAGCAAGCACCTTCTGTGCTTGAACAGTCTGCAGTGGACCCCCATACAACAGAACGCTTTTCTGTTGGTTTAGCAAGCACAAGAGGCTTATGGAAGTTCTCAAGCACATAAAAGAACAGCACAGCCAAGGGAGAAAAAGAACTCCAAGCCCAATTCAAAGGCAGTAAGTTTTCATGCTGTGAAACCACAACCTTATTTTCCCAATGAGAATCAGAAAAATAAAAAATAATCATAAATACGTATCACTTCACACAGTTTTTAAGAAAGCATTTGAAAATTTCGCTTGTGACTGTATAAAGTACAGCAGTTAACAACTCTCTCTCCGGCAAGTACAGAAATATGAGATGCAAGAGAAGTGCTGCTATTTGCAAGCTTGCTTGTCCTTGAAATAGATTGTTTTCCAAACATCACTAGTATAAACCTCTTCACAATCTCAGTCTTGATTTTAAAACAGCAAGAAAATCCTGGCCTCACATACCACAGGTAATTTTTGAGATAGACTTTGTTTAGTCTACAGAAAACTCAGCAAGGTCACACATGGTTTTGTTAAGAAACAAATTAATATTATTTTGTCACTTTGTTACTGAGATCAGGAAGAGTGCAACCAATGAAAACAAAGTCTCAACAGAAAATGCCTTACTATATAGAGAAGGAAAAGTAAAATTGCATATGAACAAGAAAAAAAATCCAGAATTTTGCTCTCACTCTCATATGGTAATAAGAAATCTTACAAACAGTAAGCAGAGAAAGACTACTTCCTTTAAAAAAAAAAATCAAGAGTATTTGTGGTATTCATGCAAAACACTTTCATTTACCTCATGGCTTTCAGAATTTGAAAACAAAATAAGAACTAGGGAATCACATGAATGGAATTTCTGCTCACATCAGGAAGATATACTCACAAATCCAAACAAAAACCTGTGAACTTACGTTGTAAGCAAGAATGCCCCATCACTGCATCTTTCTAGAGCTTTCCGTGCTGGAGGTTTTGCTGCAAACTCTACAAAACCTTTCCCTGTAGCTCTGCCACGATCATCCACTACAACAACCGCTCTCTCCACTGGCCCGAATTGCGAGAATGCTTGTTCCAGCAGCTCATTGGAAACCACAGGTGACAGATTCTTCACAGTTAAGGCAGCTCCATGGGTAGCAAATCGAATTCGAAGAGGCCTGCTCTTCAAAATAGTACCATCAAGTTCCGCCTTTGCTATTTCAGCCAGGGTCCTAGATTCCTTTATAAAGACAAAAAAAAGTTTATATCTTTTACTTTCAAAGACAACAAATATTCCTTTTGTGTGCTGCACCTCCCCCCCAAAAAAGTACAAAGATGTTTTCCTTCACTTGAGTGTATTGGTACCAGCATCATTAAACTTTTCCTCCTCAACCAAAAAAATAAACCAAACCAACAACAAAAAACCCAAAAAAAAACCCAACAGAGTCTGTCCTCTAATAGAAAAAAAGAGCATTCATTATCACTTATGGTTTATTCTAAAAAACAATATGGGCGCAAATTTCTTATTGTACATTTCCAATGTTAACAAATTTTCATTATGATGGTGCTGCTCTATAAAGGTTTTGAGTAAAGCTGAAAACTTGATGCTTTTCATATTTATCTACTCAAATGTTTATATTCTGCATCCCTAGCTCCCTGCAGCAGGACATGGTATTCAACCATTACACTACATGATCTAAGGTGTTTTGAGTTGGATTTTTGCTTTGCTTTTAAATACTGAAAATATCGCACTTGCTCTCAATAGACATCCAATTAAATTTCACCAACAAATGATGAAATTACCTTTTTGCTCATATCACAATAATGGGCTTTCTGCACCCACATCCATGAGACAGTGTAAAACAACAAGTACCTTTTTCCTCACTTCAAAAATCTTCACCAGGTTTGATATCTGCAATCCCTGACATTTAAAGAAATTCTTTATATCCTTTTTCACAGTTCAACTAGCTAGGCAAGCTGTTTATATATATATATATATTCCCTAAACGTAATGGAAAGGGGAAGTTCACATAAAAACTCTATCTAATCTCTATTACCCACAAAAATGAGTAACGAGATGCAAATATATCTCACTTCCTCCATAAAATTGCTATTACAGGCTGGGGAATTCTCAGGGTAAGAGATGCATGGCAGAATGCCACAAATATTTTAAGATGACAACCAAAAGGAGAAAAAAAACCAACCAGGAAAATATGCGAAAAAATCATAACTAGACACCTGAAACACACCAAAGCTATTCTCAGAATGATACAAATCGGTGCAGCAATCATGAAAACTAATCTCGCACACTGAATTACCATTTAAATACAGTAACCTAAACTTTTCGGGTGATTCCCTTTTTTCATGCTTAACTCGAGCATGTTTCATCAAACACTGTATTATCCCTAAGAATCTAGTCTTATCTGGGCACAAGTAATTTAAACAACCCGCGGTCCTCAACCTTTTCAATTCCGTGGTTCTATGTTCTGTGTTCACGGCGTGCGAGCAGCCGTAATTCGAAACAATCTTGTCCATTCTTAAAAATTAACTGCATTAAGTGCCATGGGGTGAGGCGGGGACCGAAACGCCACGGGTTGGGAGTACTACACCGAAGGCAGGGGTCTGGCTTGCATGTGTAGTGGCGAACAGGGGAGGGGGAAGAAGGAAGAAGAGGCGGGGGGACCAGCGCTAGCAGCGAGGAGGAAGAGAATGAGAGGCAGATGCTGCCCTTTTTTTCACACTCGCCGAAATGGAGGGGAAGGGGGCGGGGGACAAGGGACGGAAGCCTCCCGCTTTCGGAGACAGCCCCAGGGTGACGGGGCAGCGCCAGGGGCCCGCCCGGATCCTCACCAGGCGGATGAAGCCGAAGCCACGGTCCCGATTGATGAAGACCTCGCTGGGCTCCCCGTAGCGCTCGAAAAGGCGCTTGAAATCCTCCTCGGTGATATCAGTAGGCAGATTCCCCACGAACAGCCGGCAACGCTGCGTGTAACTCTTCTCGCCAGGTTTGAGAAAGCTCTTGATATCGATGGTGAACCCAACCTCCTGCTCCTCATCTCCGCCACCTTCCTTGCTCGGCGCCAGAGCCATGGCCGCCGCCGCCTCACTCTCCGCTTCTAGGCCGCGCAACCCTTTCAGGTTGCCACCGCCGCCACCCCCCACCATGCCCAGCGGCGCCGCTGGGGAGCTGTTTTCGATCCGCACTTGCTTCAAGTTCCTATTCGCGGCCATATCCGCTCCTTCCTCGCGGGCTCTCCCTCGGGGGACGCGGAACCCTGCTCGGCTGCCGCCGCCTCCGACCCTCAGCCAGTTCAAAATGGCGCCGCCGCCAGCCCCGCCGAGTGGCGCCGTCCCCGCGGGAAGCCCCGCCCCGGCCCCGCTCCCCCTCACGGCCGCGCCGCCGCCCCCGCTCCGCCAGCTCCGCCGTACGGCCGAAGCTGCCCCGGGCTCACGGAGAGCCGTCTTTCCCTCCCTAGGGACTGATGGGCGCCCGCGGCTGCGCTGCCGTGTTGAGTTAGAGCAGCGGTCTCCTCAGCCCGCCCCCAGGCAGGGGAGCCCCTCGCCGGGGTCTCTCCCGAGGGAAAGGCAGCCGGGTGGGATACCCTGAGGGTGTCTGGTCGCCGCAGGAGAGGGAGGCTGGTGCAACACAAGAAACTCTCGAGGCGGCGGCGGCGGGGTCAGCCGAGGGAGTCATAGAACAACAGAATCAATCAGGTTGGAAAACACCTCCTGAGATCATCGAATCTAGCCCGTGCGATGTCAACCTGACCACGACGCTGAGTCCCACGTCCAGTCTTTATTTAAACCTCCATGAAATGTAATTCCACCACCACCTTCCTGAGCAGCCCATTCCAATGTCTAATTGCCCTTTCTGTGAAGAGATTATTCCTGATGTCCAATCTAAACCTGCCCTGATGCAGCTTGAGGCTGTCTCCTCTCACCCTGTCACTTGTCACCTGGTAGAAGAGGCCGGCCCCCCCCCCCGGCTGCACCCTCCTTTCAGGAGCTGTAGAGAGGGATGAGGTTCCCCCTGAGCCTCCTTTTCTCCAGGCTGAGCACCCCCAGCTCCCTCAGCTGCTCCTCACAGCCCCTTGTGCCCCAGACCTTTCTCCAGCTCCATTGCCCTACTGTGGACTAGTTCCAGGTTCTCAGTGTCATTTCTGGTTTGGGAGGCCCAAAACTTGACGCAGCACTCGAGGTGCAGCCTCCCCAGTGCCCAGGACAGGGGGACGGTCACTGCCCTGCTCCTGCTGGCCACACCGCTGCTGATCCAGGCCAGGAAGGGCTGTCCGGGCACTGCTGTGCAGCACGGCAGGACCTGCGGGCAGACAGGGCACAAAGAGCATCCACCGAGACAGATGTGGGAGACAAATCTGAGTGAAGAGAGGCCTTGTTACACTGCTTCCAGGACAACTTCTTACAGAGCACCAGCTTTCATTATAAAGGGGAAAACTTTCTTTTGAGAAGTGCAAAGTCAAACGTTTTCTTCCTCGGGAAGGAAACACTTTCTTTTAGCAAAGACTATGGATCTCCCTCGTCTGCAGCACCAGACTGTGGTTTGCTGTCCTGCCAGATTCACAACTACTTGGTATGGTTTGTGTCCTTCAACCAGTAGTACAAATAGTGCATGGTTTCTCAGATTTATTTGTTTCATTTATACAATTTTAGTACTGAAAAAGTCCAGACCATCCTTGAGGTCAGTAGTTACTTCAGCTAGTGGCATACACTGCTCTCAGGAAAAAGCAATATCAAGCATGACATTCAAGAACAAATTAACTCTGTAACAGGCGTGATTGTATTGCATGGGGGTTACTTTGTCTATTGTGGAACCTTTTAAATTCCTCTGTCTAGTTGTACCACTTGAGGTACAACATAGATCTGTCCCTTTCTTCCTATCTCTGAGCTTGCTCAAGAATCTTGAAAAAAAAACAAGTTCCCAGCTTTATCAGTCCACTCCTTTCTGAAGTAGACTTGGTGTAGGGCATCAAGCTAAATACAGATTTTAAGCCCTGAAATTCAGAAAATACAGATGATTGGGAAAGGATATCTACTCACAGAAAAGGCAGGAAATCAGGCAGTGTGGGGACATGATGGATGCATTAGAGTAGCAGTATAGGATCCCTAAAGCCTAATCACCTCGACTGTCCAAAGAACAATGCTTTGAAGTATATTTAGGGTTCAGTAACAAGTGTTACGACACAAGCATTTAAAAAAGGAACAAAATTACATCAATAACAAACAAACCAATGACTTTCTAAAATGAGTAAGCATGAAAAGGGAGTGAAATATATGTTAGAAATTATGTGACTATGTAGATGTGTACTCATCAGTAGATGGGAAAAAGGAGATGTAAAGTAGTCTGGCTGTTAGGTTTTTACTAATGAGGTTTAATAAATTTGTCATGGTTTTCAAACAGAGATTTCCAAATCAAGTTAGTTGTAAAAGCTGCAACCATAATTTCCTGTGTACCATAAAAATGTCAACAGGAAGGGGAAGGAGTGCTTACAAATTCCATATTATTCTTACTTTTCCTTAACTATAGCAATATCTCAATTAAAAAATTATAGTCCATTAAAATAAAGCAACAAAATTCTGCCTTCCAGAGACAAGGAAATATGTCTGAACATATATATATACTTAATGTGCTCATGGATCTTAATTTGTCTAAATTTATTATCTTAATTTGTCAGATTCACAGGACAACCATAATGCTTGTACATGCTTTAGCTTTTTTGAGAAGGTGCTATTTGTGCATGCTCAATGATCAAACTTTTAAAGGTAATATTCAAAAAAGAAACTTGTATCTGCAGTGTCCAGTCACTTCCTCACCTTCATCTACACATCACTTCACAGTAATTTACTCATGCATTTAAAGAACCCAGACAGTTTATCTCCCTAAGTGCCCAGAGTCTTGCTGGCTTGATTGCCACTGACACCAGTTAACCAATATTTGAAAGGAGTAAAGAAGGGTACCTTAGAGTTCTTGTCCAGATGTTTTCCTTTAGCTATAAACACGCACTGAAATCTTCATGGCTCACTAAATCAAATTCATACCATTGAAAAAGATATTCTAGGCTGTTCCAGCCACTCTAAGTTAGGTATTGTTATATTTAGTATTTTGAATGCAGTTGAACTACATGGAGGTGACAGTTATAATCACGTGGTAATTTGCATTCATTCTGTCATTCTTGAGGGGTTTTATGGAAACTCGAATTTATGCAACTTGGCGTTCAAAAGGTCACAACAGACGGCCACGATTTTGACTGACAAAATTTAGTTTGACTTGGAATTTATTAAAAGACCTCAAAACAGTCATGATTTCTTTTCATGAAATGAAATGGAATCTCAAGATTTCAATGAAAATAATTTTGTGAAGTTTCAGCCCATTTCATTGCACTTCCTTTCTTCCCATTCCATTCAATTGTTTTCACTTAATATCAGAATTTTTGTTTTTTTCAATTTCATTTCATGTTGTTGTATTTCCCTTCCTGTCATTTCATTCCCCTTCATTCCTTGATTGCTCATTTAATTTCTTTCCATGAAATGAAAATCCATGAAAGGAAATGAAATCTCAAGATTTCAAGCAATATAATTTAATGAAGTTTTGGCTCATTTCATTGTATTCCATTAATTTTTTTTTTTCACTTAATTTCAGAATTTTCTCTTTTTTTCACACTAACCTTTTAACAAGCTTGGGGCTGCACCTGAGGCGCCCATCCCCGTGCATGGCCCTAAGCTGAAAGGTGTTGAGGCACAAATGTTGTGGCTCTGCCATGATCCTCTTGGCAGGTATTTTCTAGCCCCAATGTTCGTGGAGCTGGAGGATCTTTTCCTCTCTTAGCCCTAACTCTAAACCTGATGGCATCTGGTCACTGGAGCTGAGATGCCCATCACCATGGGTGGTCCAGATTAGAAAGAACCTAACCTGAATGCAGCTGTGGCTGCTGCTGAGACCCACAGACCATGGCTGGCCCGGATTCAAAAGTGAAGAGAGAGCAATCTTGGTACCCTGCCATGATGAAAATCCTTCATTTCAAGAAAAGAAATGAAATCTCTAAAAGAAATTTCAATGACAAATCATTTTGTGAAGTTTTGGCCCATTTAAATGTACTTCCTGTCATTCCAATTCCATTTAATTGTTTTCACTGAATTTAGGAATTTTGGGGTTTTGCAATTTCATTTCATGTCATTATATTTCCTTTCCTGCCTTTTAATTCTATTTAATTTAATTTAATTTAATTTAATTTAATTTAATTTAATTTAATTTAATTTAATTTAATTTAATTTAATTTTGTCTTTACATTTACTGCCAGATTCTCTTTACTTACTCACATATTGTTTTGGATTATCGTTTCACAGATGGTTTTGTATTTAAATTTACTAACATAAATACAATATTCTGCATATGCATGAGTATCTATAGTACAATCAGTATTGCCCTATTGAGAAGAACATTCATTGGCAAAGGAAAAAAAAAAGGGAACAGAATTGTGAAAATCAGCGGTGTTTTTCATTTTGTCTGCTACAGAGAAAGGTTATGTTTGGTGTATGCTAAAGTGTTCGTGCTATCAAGATATTTGGCTGTATTTCCAAAACACACACCATCCAGCCACATGCCATATCAGACAGTCAGAAGGAACTGTCCTAGCCTTTAATTTTCTGTATCATATCATTACTTTCCTACCAAATATCAGCATCCTGCTGAATACCAGGAATGCATCAGACCTCTAAAAGGAAGCCATGAGAGCTTTTTATGCTGTAAACTCAAAAATGCCACACATCCTCATCTACAAATAAAAATCTGACACTCTTTGTAGTTACCTTTGCAGAACTTCAATGTGATTGCTCAGATGCCAGCGCTCCGTGGTGACAGCTGTGATAGTGCTGAAACTGACTTCTCAAAAGGCAACTGTAGCTTAGTGCTCAACACACCTCTGGACTCCCAGGTTTATTTCCTTTCACTTCCTAAAATCTCCATTGAGTCACAGTTAGAGTCAATACCTGTAATTCGAGCTGCAGTGGTAGGTCCTGACAGAATGTATCAGAGAGCTGAGAGGCAAATTTGGGCAGGGAAGAGAATGCTCCTTTCAAAAGGAGAAGGGAAACGAGGGAAAACACAAAATTCTGCACTGAAAAAGTAGGGTTTGATGTAGGCAGATATGTTGGCAGCCTAAGGCTGGGATCCTATTCAGAATTGCAAGGACAGGGAACTGAGGCAAACCTCTGTGCATGACTTGACACAGGTGGGAGCTTCATCTCCTGCCATTAAAGACAGCGTTTGCCTTCAGTATTGTTCATGGCACTATCTGGGCAAATTAACTTTAGGCAGGTATTGGTCTCCACTACTGAGCTTTCTTACCAAGGCCGGTTGGCTAGGAATATTAAAAACTGTGCCTGCAAGCCTGATGGGGTGAACATAAGGGAGAGGAGGAAGAGGGGCTTAATGCAATCTGAAATAGCGACAAATTCTTTGCGATTGCCTAGGAAGGACCTCATGGCGCCACTAATGGAGTACGAGGAGAGGTTACGGGATCATGTCGTTTCAGTGCCATCTGGTGACAAATACTGGAATTATCACTTAAATAGAATAATTCGAGTGGAAATAATCTTGACAAACCTACAATAATACCATCTCTCTGGTCCCAGATGGACAGCACAACTTCGATTTTCTATTTTTAAACTTGGTGGGAAGGCTGCCTTGCTCTGTTTTCTTTTCTTAACACTAGCAGAATTCAGCAACATTCTTTCATTGTTTTCACACGGTTTTTAAATGTACAAGAATCACATTTATAAAATCTATACGACCAAACCTCATATGGTTAGTCACCTAAATTCATTCTAAATTAATAGATATTATAATATGAACGAGGACCTGTATTTTGGAATTATCCGTGTTTGAATAGTCAGTATTATCCTTTGAAACAACATTGGTATCAAGGCAAGAAGGATTGAAAATATATGTGTCTGTGAGAGTACTTGTCAGATGGACAAAAAGGCTCAACAAACCTGAGTTTTCCAAAGCTACTAATACAATCAATGCATACAATGCACTCCTTTTTGAATATTTCCAGCATATTTTCTTTACCTTTTCTTTAGAAGATTGACAGTAAAGTACTAAGGCCAACAGGAAGTTAGAGACTTAAGGAAGAATTTCCCAAATATATTCAGCCTTTAATTTATACCTAAACAATCATTTGGTATCCTGTCAGCACATCAGGGAGTAGAGCTTCACTGGGGGATCCAGTAGAATATGGTAGATGGCCAATGGTTGGGAGGTTTGTTCTCTTTTATTCCAAACCATCTCTTTTATAATCTCTAGCAAAATATATTTCTTGCACTTTATTATTTGTATCCTCTGCAATTCAGATAATGTATTCTGTTATTTTTCTAACATGATTCTTATTTGTTCACTATGTTTTTCTTTTGGTTTTCCTTTCAAATTGGGACATAAGGCTATTTCTCTGTGAATTGACTTATTCTTCCACAGTGCCACTGGGTCTGAAAATGTTCTTTAATCTGAACAGTGACTGTAATCTAAAAAGGTTTAAAAATGGTTTTTATTTTTGCTTTCCAGTTCCAGGATTGAATTTTGTATTTGTCAAGGGAAGAAATTTAAACTGAATTAGGAATGTGTGAACTCAATTTTCAGGAGTTTATCTAATACTTTTATCTAAACGTCTTTGATTTCACTCATATCTGTCAATGACTCTTACAGCTAGAGAAGAAATAGTATTTACAATCTTTGATAATTTTTTATAGGTCAAAATATTTTACCATCATGAAAACTCAAAACTTGAAAGTTTTACCTCGCAAAAAATTAGGAAATAATGAATAAGTTAATTGGAATACTGTTTTTGAATAATTAACTTCAGTTTTGTTTGTTGTTTTTTTTATTTTGAATGTGGTTTGTCTGTACTGAAGTACACAGGACTTCAGGAACTGCCATATTAGAGAAAACCTCAAGGCCTGTCTTATTAATTGTACTATTTTTGACAGGTAGTTGATGCCAAATGTTTAAGGGAAAATTGTTGACCTGTCTAGGAAGTAAATGTAGGAAGCAGATGTACAGTTTTACTGTTAAAAAAAAAAACAAAAAAAACCCAAAAAAACCAACCAAAAATAATGTAAGATATCTAATCTCTAAATTGATAAATTAAAATTGATACCAGAAAATTAAATCTAATTTCACGTTATGTAACAAGGCATTAAGCTGTTTTTAACTTACTAATTGTTGCTATTCAGTATTTGTTAATTCAGGTGCATGTGTAAAATTATACCACACATAGATCAGATTTTAAACATTTTTACCATTTTTTTTCCCAAAAAACTCTGGGAATCTAGTTTTTGTGAGTGTGGCCATGCCCAGCAGCATCACTTACACTGCTCTGTAGTCTCTGTTCCATTTCTTCACCTGACATTTCTTACTGTCTCTGTCTTGTTTCTTACTGCAGGGGTTTTTTGACACATTACTCTGCTGCTTGTACAGCCACATGTAAATGGGATGGGGGAACTAATCCAGCTGAAAGAATATAGGGAGAGGGAGAAGACGAGCAAGTGAAAGGTTATTTAATACCACGTTTATTAACCATTGGTGGTTCCAGCCTCATCTCAAACAGCACCTGATAGAGGCTTCCTGTTGCCTGAGGGGAGGAAAGAATCACTCCCTCAAGTACTAGCTCCTTACATGTCTGAAATTTGGAGGTACCCCCTTTCATGAGCATGACAAAGAGTGTGTCCCTCCAAAAACCTCACCTAAAGCATCTGAGGAGATGCTGCTACAGCTTAAAGTTCTTCTATCCTTATGCCAGCCGTCTTTCAGGTTAGTGTTGCCAGCTATCTGGTACAATGTTCATTAAAGTGGACTTGAGCTGCAATTGTAGGCTGGAGTAAATGAGACCTGAGCACATACTTCTTTTTCCCAGCTCATTTTTGGATTAAGGTAAAGTTGCCTAGTCAAGAAAATAACTCATCTACCAAGCAGGTAGTTGATGAATGTAACACACTGAATCACGATAGTAAAATTAACAATAAAATTTGAGCAAAAAATTTAAATCTGGACCCACATTTTTGCCTAAAGCTGTAGTCCAAAGTTGTGTGGTGTAGTCCATTTTATGTCCTTTCAGACCAGAATACAGAAGGCCACAGGCTCTCCAGTTAATCTCTCAAACGAGATCTAATCTCAAAGTAAATGCAAGGACAGTTGAGCTCATTCAGCAAACAAATACAGTAAACTGCTGTGCATGCCTGAAGGTCAGGCAGCCTTGCAGTGACAGTGTGATCGCAGAGAAAACTTCTTGCACTTAAAAACAACTCTCCTGCTGCCAGCCGGCTTCCATTCCTGTTGGAATCCCGTTTAAACCTAGTAGCAGGGAACTGCTCCCTTGAGTGCTTCCCTGCACCAGCGACTGATTCGTTACAGGCTGGAATAAGTTGCTCCCACAGGTTCTGGTGGTGCTCCTCACACTGTGTGACAGTTTCTGCAAGTCACTAGTTAAATCTGTAGCATAGCAAGATTGCTTTGTTGCCCAGCAATAAAGGAATCTGTTAGAAATTGTACCCTCCCATGGAGAATATGAGACAGGAGTACATCTTATCTGCTTCTAGATGAGCCACATATATGAGATCTTTTTTGGTTTGGGTTGTGGTGGTTTGTTGTTTTTCTTTTCCTGGTATATTTTTTCCTAATATTAAGGACTGTAAAGGGAGTTAAAGAAGGGTTTCTGTTTGAATGTCAGACCAAATGGCAGATACTTGATGTGAACACATTTAACACATCATTCTGTGATGAAGTGCAATTTAAGTCAGTATTTTCCAAAGCGGGTGACAAAAGCTAGAGGCTAAAATCAGTAGAAGCTTTAAATTATGCTTTAAGTTTTAGCTTTTATATTTTTTAGACTCTGTGCTGTTTTGGTGGGTAGTTTTAGGTTTCATATTAAGTGCTACTAAGCACTCTCCACAGAGTAGATGGTCAAAACAATTCCTCTCTAGCTCTATAACAAAGACAACTTTCAGGCCCAAGAATAAAAATAGTAGTCAAGTGAGAAGGAAAAACAAGGAGGATGGAGTTCCATAACCTGAAGCTATAATTGGACAATTGACTCCAATGTGCTGATGGACCAGAACTTGTAAAAGTGTGAGACCTCTGTGGTCAGTCGTCCATTTTGTGACCATTTTGAGGCATCTTGAGTGTGGCTCAGCTGGGCTCTTGTGCTGCCCAGGTGTGCCCAGGTGTGAGGCCTTTTAATAAGTCCCCACTTTATCCTTTTGCTATGTCTAGTTTCTGTTCCAGGTGAGCCTCTAGAAGGCATCATAAGTACTTACTACCTTCAAAAATAAGGCTATTTTTTATACAGGTGTCTATGAGACATACAGCCTACAAAGTTTTGATCTTCATAATATCTGTTTCTGCACTGGAGAAAATGTTTACTTACTTCACATGGGTAGTGTAATGTAATATGAATTAACTTTTAAGCACTCTGAATTCTCAAATGAAGGAAACTCTTCAAGTATAAATTCCCAAGATTACCAGCATTTTATCACACACAGAATCCCAGTTATCCTATGGCAGAAATATAAACAGGAAAAATCCCCAAAGCAAGTGATGTTCGTTAGATGTTCCAGTTCTGAGAAAAATTGGGACACTGTGGTCCTTTTTTTTTTTTTTATGTAAGGCAAAGGGCCAAATGTACTGCTTGTAGGAACAGGACGAGAAAGAAAAAACAATTTAAAAATTGATCTTAAAGCCAGATATCCATAAAACAACTCTGCATATCTGCTCATGTGATCACTTGGTGCTCACAGAGGCATCCTGCATGCAACCAACTTTGCCATGTACAATGCACACAGCAGACAACAAGTAAACCCAGCAGCCACAGTGCTTGCACAGTGGGACCCACATGCCTGAGCCTGGCTAGGCTAGGAATGAATGCCTCTGTTAGTATATATGGGAAATGGCATGACATTTGAAAAAAGGGTGATGATGCAGAAGCACCCGGAACCCAGGGTCCTGGAATATCCTAAGACCTGTGTCCAGTTTCTCCGGTTATAATCAAACCTGGAACCATAAGGTCACAAAAAGTCACTAATTTAACTATTTGTAGCTGAACTTTCTTGATGGATACTTAGTGGAGAACTGCAACCAGAACACTTGAGAATCTTTTTCTCAAACTAGCCCAAAATCGTGACACACTATGCTGAGTGTGATGAATGCAGAACACAATGAGGAGAGCATCCTCAGACATGTGCACACATTTTCTAAGACACGTCAGGTTTCAGTGAAGCCCTAAAATAGAGAGGCCAGTTTGATGGGAAGAGAGAATAGAATGGCCAGGGTCCAAGTGCGAAGGGGTCTCTGAGCTATCTCTGAGCCTGTGTATAGAAAACAGGCCGGGTGAGAGAAGTTTGCTTATAATATCTCAATAACCTGATTACTTTTGCCTGAGCTATCTGTGTCAAAAAAATGTATTCTTTCTCAGTATTTCTCATGGCTCAAAAAAAATCGAGAAATAATCACCTCCTTGTATTTATTTTTACTTTTGCTTTCTTATTTAACCAAGTGGGATCTTTTTATGATTTGGTCCTGAACTAGGTCACCTAAACTTGTCTGGTGGCTGCACTTACGGAAGGGACTACCAAGCATTGCAGTGGAATGTAAATGGTTTTGCACTGGAAAGAATTTGAGCACAGGTAAAATTGTCCATACAGACAGCTGCCAGACTGAATATCAAAAGTTGAGATCTGGAGTGCTATTAATCAATTTTGAACAATCAAGGTGTATTGTTTCATGGACTAAACTGGTTTGCTTTGATTAGCTTTGGTTTGGTAATCTGTTGACTGACTAGACAACAGATTCCCCGTTTTCAGTTAAGAACAGAAAAAGAACAATGAATATCACGTTTAAATTAAGAGAAGATAATGCAAAGGAGATTTTCTGCTACAGTAAGAGAAAAAGACCTGATATTAGGGACACACAATTAAGCATTTGGTGAGTATGACCATCACTTTATTACATGGAAGAACAGCAACTTTTCCAAGCTGCATTTTCATATGGGTAATATAAGGAAGCTACAAGATACAGGTCAATAATAGGAACAAAAAGGAAAATAACTGGATAACAGTGACATCCAGCCCACACATCAAGACAAATAAGGCCAAGCCTAGAACACAGATGATAGAAAACCAAATACAACATAATCTGCCCTAACTGGAAGGAAAGAAGAAAGAAGAAGCAATATGAGAAGCCAGGATGTGCCAACCTGCAGAGCAAGTGTACTGGCAGGATAAAAGTCTTCATTCAACAGCATGGCAACATCACCATCACTGCTTCATGCATCTGCTGTTTGTGTGAGATGCCTGAGACAGAGTGCTTGCATGATGGGGAGGTAGCTGATCAAAATACCAAAATACACTGAGGGCTGAAGCAATTATCTCTGGCATGGGCTGTACACTAGTATCCTCCACACCATTCACTTCAGTGAATGTTCCCATAAAAGACAGAGGGATGAACAGTGTTAAAAGGAAAAAATGCTTCAATCAGCACAAAAATTGGCTGTATTTGAGTGAGTAGCAGACTGAGCTGGGTCATCAAACAGAAAGAGATATAGCTGCACTTGCACTAAGTGGCCAGTTTGAAGTGCAAATTCCTTCCATGTGTGTGTGAAAAACACACACTTTTTGTTATGTATATAGAAATTCTCTCATTTATTCTACATCCCTATAGCCTCACATATCGTTGCATCTCTCTTATCTTAATCTCTCATCTTTCAGCAAATACGCTACCCCAGGTTGCCTTTTAAAATACTTATTTAGCACCAATAGTCAAACTCCCTGCTTAATTGCTTTATTTTCCATTTTAACTGGAGGCTTAGCAGAGGCAGTACATAAAGTCACTTTTGAGAAACCTAAAGAATTGATTGATCCCTTCCACAATGCCAGCATGTCCTGCTCCTCCGGAGAGTGCAGCCTGATTTTTGTTCTGCCATTTTCCAGGTCTGTGCTGTTTTTCCCGATGAACTGAGCTCACCACCCTGCCACAGGGGGAGGCCCAGCCCACACAAGGGACACAAAACTGTCAAAATAGAGGCCTGGAGGCAGCAGTGGCTTCGTTCTCTTTGAGAACTATGGGAACGGATGCTATTTTTAAAAAGAGTGCTGGTGAGCTGTGGCTTTGCCCCCTATGGAGGGTGTGTCTCCACCTCTGGAGGTACTGGGATATGGTCAGTGCTGGAGCACAGCCCCCACATGCGATGCTGGAACAATGCAGTGCTGGAGGTTCCAGTGGTTTTCAGCAGTGCATGAGTCTGGATGATCCACCTCGTTTCTATGTTAGGACAGAAGTTAGGAGTCTAAGGCTACACGTGGGATAAATAACTTTCAACACAATCAGCTTTAACTTGTTGTCTAAGTAATTGATTTATACAATTCTGTAACTGATTTGTGCACAAGAAGAGAGCATTTAAATACTCTGAAGTATATTATCTTTTTGATATATATAGTAAAGAGGTTCAGTCTACACTGATCCATCTGTTCACGCCTGGAAATGTCAGAGCTGAGAACCATCTCCCAAGACAGAATCCCTTCTGCAACAGGACTGAGCATCACTTACCTTAGTGGCCACTTGGCCAGGACACTCCCAAGTGTATTTACTCTTACAAGACACTTATCTAATGGGCAATACATTTGAAAGACAATAATGTCATTTTACTTGTTCTTTTTCAATTTATTCTTTCTTCAGAGTCACATTCATCATATCTTCAACAGAGGTGCTGTAGTCATCCCTGCCCATCCTTGTTCCCTTGTGATACCTGGTATCTCACTAGCTGTATGTTGCTCTGAAAAACTGGTGGTGGACATGGCACATAATACTGGCTAGAAATTGATACTGTTTAGTAAGACAGCATTTGCCAGAATGTAGGCTGAAAAATGCTGGGTATAATTTAAAACTTTATTGCCAGATTTCACACTTTATACTTAGCAAAAACTGCTTCTTTCCAAGTGAACTTTCAGAAGACTATACTGTGCAAAATGAGTGAAAAATACACGTAAATCTGTGAACACAGATTGCAGTCCATCCAGACAGTGTGAATGTTTAACCTAGAGAAGAGTTTCCTGTCAGAAGCACTGTATTTACTGTTATAAAACCTTCTTTGTGTAATCACTCTAGGGAAGCCTATCCCAGCATCCTCAGATACCAATCATCTTGAGAGTGTGATAAAAGTTATGGTTAATCAAGAATTAAAAATATATATTCCACGTTCTGGTATGAATCTGCTACCTCTTCCAACATATGTTTGAAGATCAGAGGAATAAATAGTACAGAGAGGAAGAGTGAGCACATTGTAGAAGTGTGGAAAAGGCTTACATTATACAAAGAAATGCAGTAAGACCATCAAAGACAAGTCCTATTCTTTTTCTAAACTTGTGGAAAGCAATAGAAACTTCCTCTCTCTGGGGCAGCTTAAATGAATGGGTGAATGGCATAGAGAGATCAAGCTTGAATGAAGTCTCAGTGAAAAAATGCCTTCAAAGATTACAGAGACCTTCTTGATATGCAAAGTTATTTGATGTAGAATGACAGGAATGACAGTAAAAAGTGATTTGGAGATCATCACTACACGGTCAGCTAGTTGTGCTGCACAGTGAAATAATGATGAAGGAAGAACATTCATCAGCCTGGTTTTTCTTGGAGACTGGTGCTGCTGTTGATGTTTTATAGGACCATGTGTCCTGCCTTTGCATTGACTCAATTCAGCTGCTTTAAAGATCTATATAGAACTGGTCAGAAAACTATCTACCTACAAAGGCACCGTGGTAAAGGTACCTGGTATCCCAAATACCAGGTGTTCCAGACAATGTGTCTTTTAAAGTTACACATTTCTTCTTAGTTACAGGATTACAAATCTATTTCCACTCACCATCCTGATACTGACTGGGAGTAACTGTAAAGTAAAAGGTAACTGTGGTTACTTCCTTCACTGATAAGTGGAAAAAAACTGCATCTTCATTTACTCAGCTGAAGCTGGGGCATGCCTCCTATTATCGTGATTATTTATTATTATATATTTATTATTTATTTATTTATTACTGAATACACTGTTTTTTACTGTAGTTAAATATGCAATCTAATTGGTTCAATCTTACCTATAGAAACTGTACTGCTACTGTTGTATAACTGTTGTCAGAACAATTAAGCTTTCATCAAAATTCCTTGTACTTTTTATTTTAATTTGTTTGACTCAAAAAGTTGGGCAGACTAGTTCTGAATTCCAGATGATGGAGAAAAAAACCCAATGTCGTGCATCACTGACATATGGTTTAAAATTGCTTCAACACAAAATATTCAAGTTATAAAGCCACAATATTGCTGTAGCCAAATGCCTTGTAGTACCTAGATCCACTAGTTCAGAAGGATCTATTTCTATCTCCTACCCTTAAAAGTCCTGGGAAAAATAATGAAAGGGATGTTTCACCTAAAAAATAGAGTTGTAATTAAGTAAAACTATATGTAATTATAATGAGTGCAATAAGCACTGGCCATTCATTGGAGTATTTCCCTTGACCAAGAGAGGCCTCAGGCCGGGTTCCAAATTTGTGCATAGTGGATCACCTTCTACTTCAGATTTAATATAGATCAACCATGAACAAACCACTGCATTTCCATCACACTACCATAGCACTTGATACAGCCTCTTTTATAATGGCTATCATTTTTCATACTGTGTATAGGAGGCCAAAGTATGCTTGATTCAGCAAGAAGTCAAAAGTAGCTTGATAATTCCTGATCCAATATCAAATCCTCTAGGACAGAGTCCACCTTCAAATTTTTTACACACTCTTGACATTTCGGATTAGCTTTGTGTGAGCACAGGACTTTGCTTCACCTGGCTTCAATATTTGTGATCCAACGCTTTGGTCCTCAAACAGTAAGGTACCACAAGAATGACAAGGGTGTGTTAATGCCAAAGATGGATCACCTCCCATCTAGGGAGACTGGGGAGTAGAGAGCAAGGTTGTCCGAAGATAACTAAAGATTAGATACCATGATAAAAATTACACCCCGAGAGGAACCTGACCTGCCAATATCAGATTGCCTCTATGTAGTGAACAGCTAGAGAATGTGCAGAAATGCATTGGTCAAGGTGACCAATGAACAAGTTCTTTGCAACTTTTTCTTTGCTGTCACTTGTATAAAAGCCTGCAAACTCGCCAAGGAGAGGTGCTAACTTCAGAAAGCCTAGCACTTCTTCCTGTGCAGAATGTCTTTAAAGGTCAGAAGCTGGGTCTGAGCTCTCTGTGTCCATTGTCCATTGACAATCAAGCAGAGGAAGCATGGCTTCAGAAATCACCTACTGGATTTAATTTCCATGGTTTGGTTTGGTTCGGTTTTAATTAAAGCACCTGAATAATAATTCCAGTGGCATCGTATAAAGACTGAGAAACATTAAAGAAAGCAGAATCCTTCTGAGCTAGTGCACTCTGAAAATCACTTTAATAGTGACAGCTTCAAGTAAATTTTCCTTCTCAAAAGAGAACGTGGTACATGGAAACTTCATTATGTAATCTTAGGGTGCAAGAGAAATTTTGGTGTGCGATAACATTGTATACTTGCATTATAGCTCCTTAAAAACTGCCGGTTTTCTAATGGAAATTTAAATTAGTATCTTCTATCCATATTTTTTTTTTTAAACGCATTGTTTGATTTTTGGCAACAGTAATTAAGAGCTGCCAGTAAGTTCATTAGGAACTATCAGATGTCACATTTGAAAATCAGTTGATTATTCAAAGTCTATCTGGGAATCTCATTCTTAGCTTAACTACATGATAGAAAATCTATCTGATCTGAACAAAGCATTTCAGAGTTTTTCTAGGATATTGAGAACTAACTTTATCTAGGGTAGGATTAAAGCATAGGTATTATACCCTAGTGTCTGCTGTGTACCTCCTGCAAAAACGTCCTTAAAAAAACCCTCAGAGTTGTATTTAATACTTAAAAAGCAAATTTCCAGTCATGTGGCTCTGAAGGAAATACTGCAATCATAAATTAAGTGTGAATGTCTGAGAGTGTGTAATCTCTAAGCCTAAACAAGAAATGTGAGCTGTGAGAGGAAACAACCACTTAGTGAAAGCACTATGTGAACAAAAGGATTCACAGATGACTTCTTCCACACTAAGGCACATGAATAGCTTGGCGGCAGAGCAGCGCTATCTATGCATACCTCTTCCTGCTCCTCCTCCTGCTCTGAAGGGAGATGGGGATTCGTGTAGCCTCTTCTTTGCTCCTGAGTGGAGTCATCCCCTGAGGCCTGAATGGGGAAGAGCAGAGGGTGCTCAGGCACTGTGTGATTCTTGGGCGTGACCGGCTGGGGCCAGCAGTCACACTTCAGCGATCCTTGGCTGTCCCTACCAGCTCAGGATATTCGGTGATTCTATGAGACTGTTCTTGCCAGGATAGTGGAGGAGGCAGCTCCTGCCACCACCTACTCCAGCAGAGAAAACACAGCAAAGCTGGAATCCCCTGCCATGATATACCTGAGTCCATAGGCTTCTTCAAGGGCTAGGAGATGATGCCGCACAAATTTATGGATGCTGGACTGGGATTAGTCAGACAGGTCTTTTAAACTGAGAATTTGCTGACCCCCACTATAGCATTAGAAGGAATAGGGAAACCTCTGAGTCTTTGCAGGATAAAATGTTACAGGATGATGACGATTTCTTAAAATAAACAGAACCTCTGACAGTCTATGCTTCATATAAGCAGTCATGAATCTTCAGTTTTCACCTGATGTTTAGAAGATGAACACCCCCTTTTCACACTTCTCCACTTAAATACAACTGTGTCCAAATACATTTAAATCTTAATATATGAGTCAAATGATCATAAAATTGGAGTAACAGATTGTATTATTTTTCAGGGAACTAGAATGGTGTAAAATCTGTTGTTAAATGACATGGACAATGAACTAAGCAAAGACTTAACTTTGCTATGAGCTGCAGAAGCTAGAGGGACATCTTATGCTGAAGATCTCCAGACAAAGAATAAAGGAAATATGTATTGATGTTATCACTGTGGGAACTTCTCACAGACCAAAAGTTGTAACTAATTGTGGTCATGCAGACAAGTGGTTAAGAGCAACTATTTAATAATAATGTAGATTATTAATTAGGCTTGTTATTTGTTGGGAAAAGAACGCAATGGGACACAGAGTGTCCAGTCTAAGAAAAATTTTTGATGCAGCAGGACAAAGCTCCTTGAAGGAATCTTCCACAAGGTACTTTTAATCAACTGAGGAACTGGTTGAAAATGTGAAGTTAGAAGAACACCAAAAAGGAGGGAATAGAAAACAGGAATTCCAGGTTTTTGGGAAGTAAAAGCAGGCAGAAATTGGGGGCAAGATACCAGTTCCTCAGTAATGTATGTGCACAAATGTGAATTGTCTAGGAAAGACAATAAATGTACAAAGAGACCAAACTGGTTAAACTATGAGTTCTTCTTAAACAACAGGGAAACATAAAGAAAATGTAAAATAGGTCAAAATACCAAGGAAGAACTAAAAAGATACAGCATAAATATGAAGGTACAAAAATCAGAGAGGCCAAGACCCACAAAAAATATTTAAATATATTAGCAGTACCATGCTAAGAAAATAATTAGCACACTGATCAATACACAAGAAAGTTATTAACAGATCTGATAGTTTAATGTCTTTTTTTTTGCATCACCTTCTACCATCAAGGTCAGTTGCAATTGGTTACACAAGACCCATAGCTAAAGGCGTAAGTATTCAGCCAAGAATAAGCATCAGCAGAGTAGAAAATACTTTGAATTGTGAACTCTTCCAACAGTCTGAACCTCTGCCTAGGATATGGGTGTAGTAGTTAGTCAATAGCATTGACAAATTCTGAAAAGTATTGAGAGATTAGGAAAGGGAAAACATTTAAAATGGGGAAAGATAAATCACAAAATGATAAACCAATCATTCTTTTCCTGTAAAAATGCTGTAACAAAGCCAGCATAAAACAAATCATATCAAGCTAGTTCAGTTGTCTTCTGTGTCAGATTAATTGGTTTTACAGATGAAGAACTGGTTGATGTTTTGTATACTGATTTCAGTAACAGGCTTGATATTCCTGTATGTGAAACCCTAATGAATAACCTGGAAAAAGATGACCTGGATGAAACTGCTGTACTGCAAAACTGTGCTATTAGAGTTTTTATTGACTGTTTGGACAGTGTACTAACTGGAGTCCTGCAAGGGCAGAGTTCAGTATTCTTTCCTATTTAAAAAAGTATCTGGGTAGTTAAATAGAAACTTCAACTTTGCACAAAAATGGGAAAGATTTCAGTTGTGTTTAGTCAGGATTAGTATTCAAAAAAGTAAATCAGAGAAATCATCTGAAGAAATAAAAAGGATAAAACTCAGCAGGGAAAAAAATGCTACCTTCAGGCAAAAATAAACAAATATAGCATGGAGAACAATAAAATTCTCAGGTGCCTGTTTTGCAAAGAAGGATGTGAGACTCCTGGTGTATTGCCAACATACAGTGGTGTTACAAACACCCCAGCAATAGTGGAGGGGATGCACAGAAATACAGTCTACTTGACACTGGAAACAGACACACGTTATATGGCTCTGAAGACTCATCTAATGCAATGCCATGTTCAATTTGTGGCTCTGAACAAGGTCATGTATCAACTAGCAAGAGTCCAGAGAAAACCAAAAGTATGACTAGAGTTGTAGAAAGTAAGGACAGAAAAAAATCAGGAATGTAGTCTGTTTGTATTTGTTCTGAAAAAGCAAGAAATATTCAAATTGGATGTTAGAAAAAATTTTGAATGTTGAAGTTGTTGAAGCATTGGAATAAAACTCATGAGGGTGTAGAGGTTGTTTAGAACCAAGCTGACTAAAGTTTTAAAGAGCAGGTTGGGAATGATAAAGATAGAACTCATTTTGCATTGGGCCAAAGCAATGGGCTACACGACCTTGAGAGATTTCTTTCAGCCTTAACATTCCATGTCTTCTTCACAAACTAATTAGTTCTATGAGATTTCAGCTTAGTGAAGCAGAGGATGGGATCACTCTCTGTCCCAATTATTCTATCTTTCCAAATGCTTCCAAAATATCCTTTTTTTCTTTTTCTTTGTTTTTTCTATTTTTTTTTTTTTTTGTAACATGAAAGCTCTGATGTTTTCAGCTGTAACTATTCAGTCATAATATTTATTTTCAGTATTTTTCTGCACATTAAGGATTAGAACATCCTGGTGAGGTCTTAAATTAAGTCCTACAAAGGGTAGTGCCAGAGTGCCTTTCTACAGACAGAAGATTATTGTGTTGGTAACTAGCTTGAGCTAGCTAGCTTAATACCATGCAGGAATGGAGCACAGACTTCTTTCTGAAATGGCTAAATGAATTATTTCACTAATCCATTCATGGCAGGAGGGTAGGAGGCTGATGTGTCACTTTGAAACCATTTCCTCAAAAAGCAGTTGGAACTATTCATATGTGAACTGAGCATTGTAACTTATTGTCTGTTCAGAGAATTCTTTGTGGACATTAATACTTTCACAATTTACAGTTCATTGCATAGAATACTTACAGATTATTTTAGACCTTTTGCACCTAAAGATACAGCACAGTAGTTGAAATTGAATTAATTATTCATTCTCTGATCACTATCTGAAAAGTGTCAGAATATTTGTCTGATGTTCTAAACAGAGCTGGTATGGCACACTGTCACACGCTGACCCCTTCTGATCGCTCTGCACACAGACTGCTGCAGAGTAATTAGCCATTCCCAAAGGTGCCAGACAGTTTCTTTTACACTTATTTCTGATGTCATTCTCCTTGGCTTTATAATTTCTATTTGCAGAAGACACTACACTACCTCTGTAATGATTGTCATTTTTACTACTCACAGTGGTAAGTTTGCCAGGAGTAACTGTTCTGGTACTTCACACTATCTTTGGTACATTCTAAACTCATTTTAAGCAAATAAAGATGAAGTAAGTTATTCACTTAAGCAAGTAATTTTTCTTAATATAATAACATCATAGTCAGCACTATCACATTTTTGATTTCATGCTGCATCTCTGTTTCCGCGGGATTCTGTTTGCACCATTCAGAACAGATAAGCCACTTCTTGTGTATCTGGACAATCTTAGCTGCCATCACTGATAAAAATGTGAGAAGTCCACTACTCTGCTGGTCATTACTTTTTATCTCTTTCTCAAGTCATTTGTTTCTCTAATGGGACACTTTCCATTCTAGGTATCTTTTTTTCAATTACAAAGAAGAGTAGAATGTCCATTGAACCTCTCCCAAATTTCCCACCCAGTCTCACATTCGAACTCCTGCTGAGGTGCACTCTTTTCTGTCATGTGGTGGATAAAAGAGCATCTGGATGCAGCTGTCACTCAACGAAGGAACTGTCTCCAACACTGGAAATTAAAATTGGTAGATGTTACCTCTGGTGAATTAAGTTGCTTTCCATACCCTTACTGGTGACACCTTCCTAGTTCTCATAACATCTTATCAATGTAAAATGGTTGTGTTCTACACAGGTAAGAGTTAAAAAAATGAAAGCATTCAATATCGTCCTAAGATATTTAAAAATATTACTTTTCTTGTCTCTAGAGAAGGATGACAAGTTATATGCAAATATGTACGATGTTATTAAATACAATTTCATATTTTAATATATTTCATATTATATTAAATATCATTTCAGATTAAAAAAATGTAATGACAACTGAAAACTTTGGTCTGCTGAGACCAACTCACTCCTCTACTGTTTAATGTTTCATTTGAGCGTAGCTGTTCTAATCCAGTGTTAGGTAGAGCTGCTCCAATGACTAAAATTCCCAGAAATAAACTTTAGCAAATCATACTATATAGTTAAAATGTCTAAAACTAGCTTTTCACTATGAAATTAACCTTTGAAGTGGTATTCACAGAATCACAAAATAGGTAAGGTTGAAAGGGACCTTTGCAACCTCTGTACTCAAGCAGAGCACATAGCACAGGATTGTTCTTGAGTATCTGCACTGAAAGAGACTGCACAACCACTCTGGGCAATCTGTTGCAGGGCTTGGTCACTGGCAAAATAAAAAAGTTCTTCCTCATATTCAAGTGGAAATACTGCCACAAGTCCACAGTAGAATTTCTATTTTGTTTGGTTTTAAACTCTTTACTCTGTTCCCTCTAAAACCATGCTCAGCTGCAAAATACATTGTGGGGCTGGGAGGTGCTGTTGCTCACTCGTGCCACTGAGAAATCCAAGCAGCATCGACATGTTAAGGCTCACATCCTGTTGTGTCCTCCAGTCTGATTGCTCTGGGAGTTACTTTCTGGGCTAACAGCTCCGTAGGCGACCACATCAAGTCCTGACACGTGGACAAGTTAGGAGCTGATCCTAGAGCTTTGTCTCTGCTTTCGCAGGAGATCCACCCCATACAGTTTAATGAGCACTGTAATTCTTTGCTTCTCTTTGCATTTTAAGTTGTAATCATGTTCCTGGCTTTTGTTCTTGAGCACTCACCGGTGTTCTTGAGATCTGCTTTCTGCTCCTGTATTGTTTCCCTGCCATTCTGTTAGTGGCACTCGTTTTTGACCGATTCACACCAGCCCTCTGCACGCATTAAAACTTTCTTTGGTTCTTTTCAGCTTTGTCAGTGGACACACACTTGACTGACTACGTAATGTGTTAAATCCTTTGACTGTTCTGTCCTCCTGAATTTAGTGTCTTCTTTACTTACAACTTACAAGGAAAACCTGTGGGTTTTGCTGTGGCCTGTTTGCATGTCCTACTGCCTGTTGAGAAATAGTAGGTGGAAATATTTTCAGCTATTTATATATATATGATTTTAAGTGTTTTATTTTCAAAATTCTGCTTTCAGTATCCATTGACTTTGGCTAGACTCACCTTGGAATAAAGCTTGTCAACATCTAGTAAGGAAAAGACCAAGTATTTTCAGGAAAGAAGGTTAATCTCAAGACAGTATTATTAACCTGGCATATAAAATGAGTACTGTCCAAGCACTTAACTTTGTTTCTTTCTCTATAATGCAAAATAAACTGGATTAACAATATTCCATTCTTGCATTTAAAAATCCTGTGCTACACAGAAAATTTCATAGATCTTTTCTAAAAGGTTAGCTAATTCCCTTTTTCCTCTAGAATATTTTTGTAAATTATGAACATGGTTGAATATCACTTATCACAATCACTTATTCTCAAATAGTACATAATTCCTTCATTTTATTGCAAAGAAGAGTAATCATGATTCCTGGGCCAATGCCAAACATAAGAAAAAACTGCTACCTCAGCTGGTATATAACTGGGAATATTCACTACATCAGCTTCTAAGTGACAATTGGAAAGGGAAAACACTACAACAGGAAAATGTTGTAGTTTCTCTCCATTTTTTTTACATTAATCATATTTAATCTGAAATTTAAAACTGATCAATGCCTGAGAAACTCCTGATTTAGAGTTTTTAGAACTGAGGGAATTGGGAGGGGTAGGAATTCTGTGAAGCTTCTCAACCCACTTCTGAATCAGTGAAAGAAAGAAAATTAAATTCTTTCTTAAATTTTCACTTTGAAATTCCATTCCATACATCAAGAAATATTTATTGCAAAAGTGCACATCTTACAATAAACAAATAAAAGTTTTGACATTAATTTCATTTGTTATACAAATTCCTGTTTACCTCTCTGCTTCTAGTTGTAATAAAATAGTTTCATTTTAATTCTGAGAGCAGCACATTGGATTTATACGTTTACTGTGATTATGATATTCACAGCAGTGACAGACTTGATACAGAACTGCAGTGAATTTTTAATGCACTCATTAATCCACACAAAAATGTCTGACTCTGATTACTTTGTCTAGCAAATACAGACATTGACAACAATGTAATTATTAATTTAAAATATCCATCTGAACTTGCACCTAGGTAACTGTAAAGAAAATTAAGCCCCTTGCTGTTTGTTGTTGGAGGAAAATTGTAATTAAGAAATGCAACCCAATTCAGGAGAAATAACTGGTCAACTGTTATTAACTGTCCTTTGTAAATAAACTAGAAGTTTTTTCCTGCTATCTGTCTCTTAGAATCTAATAATGTTGAAAAGCTCTCCAAAATTAGTAATTGCTACAAACAACAAAACCAGCAACACAAAGCTGCTTAGAGGAAAATGCAATACCTTTGTTTAGTCAGTGGGCTTCCCAACAACTTTGGGTGGTGATTTGTTTCCTCAATAGAAAAACTGGTAACACAGTGAGTTATTTCTTGACACAATCCCACTTATTTCCAAAGAAACCAAAAGATACATATTCTGGGGAATATACAAAAAAAGTAATTTTTCTTTTATAGCAGAAGAACAAGAAAGTGATTGTAAGTCTTCTTTAGCAGTTCTACATTCTGAATGTTTCTACTGTTCCTTGCATAAGCATTCTACTTATGATAATCACATGTAAATAAACAGTAATACAATATTCATCAATCTTGCTCTAAAGAACTGATTAGACCACATGTATTTTAAGTGTCACAGGTCATTTTTCCATTTGTCCTCTTAATTCTAGCTAAACTACCTGGGCCCTATTATTGAAAGACATTGCATCCAGGATGGCTTTACTGACAGAAGGCCAGGAAGGGCTGTTGTCTCTCTGTTGATTGATTCTAGAATGGACCTTTGGGTGCCTAAACAACATAGAATGAAAGACTTTCTCAGAATTATTTCCTTTGTGAGTTATAGTACAACTTTTAGGGGAAAAAATTAACATTTGTAGTGATGAAGAATTCATGCCAAGACTTGATAAGTAGTTCCAGGGCAGCCTGTGTCTTTTGTTGTTATTGTTGTTGTTGTATCTGCCCTCCACATTTAGGCAAAGAGCAGGGTGCTCTGGTTCTACCAAACATAAGTTTCCCATGGGAGAAATGTTAAGTAAAGTTAGGATTCATACAAAGCTAAAATCACCTGAGCTTCTCAGTACAATGGTGTCTGTCACTACAGATTGGCTTCACGACATCCAAAAGTTGGGTGTTTATAATTAGTAAACCAAATACCCCAGTCAATGGTCACTTCAGTACTGGTCCACAACTTTGGCAAACACAGCTGTAAAATAACTTCCCTCCAACCTCTTAATAAGTAGTTCTTTATATATTTAAGGATTGTAATGGTCTTCTTGCCTACAAGACTGCTGAAGAGTCATATTTCACTGTGACCCAGTTAGCATTAGACAGAACAGAGCACCTGGACTCTAAATATGGTAAAATTTCTTCCCAGCTGATGAGCTTGCATGTAGAAATATTAAAATGTCTATTTATTCCTTGCAGTCCTTTACTAAATGATTGTATAATTTTATGTGAGCGACATGCTTACAGATTAACAGCATTAACCAAGTGGCTTACAGTAAAAACCAGGGAAGACCTCCAATTGCATTTTATAAACATCTTACTGGATCACATGTGCTGCTCCTGTAGACAGTGGAAAGTGACTTCTCATCTCTTATCTCTGGGTCCCCACAAAAGTTAAAGCAAGTGTTTCTGTAAATTATGCTATCATAAATTTTGCTGCTATTATCAGTAGCCCATCAGGTATAGCTCAAGAAAACCCTGAAACTCTTTTCTTTCCCTTTTCCAGATTGTATGAAATACATGATTACATTAATTTCTCCTCTCTGATTCCCTAGTCATCTCCTGATGAATAAGTCTTCACAATGGGGATTTTCCACTAATTATCTTCAGCCATTTAACATTGTATGTGTTGAAGACTGTCCTTGCAGAGCAGTTTCCAGCCTAGGATCTTTCCTCATAGGTGTGTTCATAGTTTTACTTGTTCCACACTTTTACTTCTGTTTTACCAATGTAACTAGAGAGTGAGTCTCATATTCAATTTTTTTCAGTCAGTAAAATGTATCTGTTGACATTCTTTCATTATATTAAAGATCTCTATACTGCAGAGAGTAAAAATCTGTAGCATTTGGCATTGTTATAAAGGGATTTATCAGGAACAACATTTTAAGTTCAGATGAAACATTCTCCTGTAGGTTACATGGTTTTAAGCTTCCTCTCTATGTGCTACATCAAAGTTCCACCTCCTCCTGAGACTGAGGGGAGACCTTCCCACAGTGCTAATCTCTTCTCTGGTGACCAGTGATAGAAATTGAGGGAACAGCATGAAGCTGCATCAGGGGAGGTTCAGGTTGGACATTAGGAAAAGGTTCATCATCCAGAGGGTGGTTGGGCACTGGAACAGGCTCCCCAGGGAAGTGGTTACAGCATCAAGCCCAACACAGTTCAAGAATCATTTAAACAATGCTCCCAGGCACATGGTGTGACTCTTGGGGTTGTCCTGTGCAGAGTTATTGCAGTAAGTATATGAAATTTGGCAGAAAATAAACCCCCTTGCATTCCAACTAGTCCTAAGTGATCAGAGCACTTGGTGCAGCTGAGATTAATTTCTGATTTATTACCAACTAGGCACTAAAGTCTGGTTGCATTCAGTAAGAACATTCACAAATCACAGATTCAGGAATAATGTAGTTTACCAATTCAACACTGTAAGTCTAGTCATGCTGAATAAGAACTTTCACCATCACAGCTTCATGAACAGTGTAGTTTACTGAAATAATATGTTATAGATTCTCGTTAGATTGCTGATACCTGCACCAGACCTACACAATGTAAGTGCACAGCTCTATGTACAAGTGTTCCCAGGTAAGCTCCAGTGCAGTCAGAGACACAAATCTTACCAGAGAGTTGTGCCTGCCTTGGGGAGGGGAGAGGAGCAAGGCCATTGACTTGTCTGTAGGAGTGGGGTTGTATTCTTATCCTTCCATAGTGGAAGATTTCAAATACCAATTTTATACTTATTGGACAAATGGATGAAGGACTGCAGTTAAAAATCATTGAGTGCTTGTTGCTGCTATCATAGATGTGGGGTGGGGGCACATCTGCTCTCTTATTTTCATATTGGTAGGTGTGGGTTTTAATATATAAACAAGGGGTTAATGAGGGTCTTTGGTTACCGAGCTGCCTGTCTTGTGGCTGAAGAAAGGCAGCACAGAAGTGTGGTCCTGCAGTGTGCTCCTCCACACGGCTGAGGCAGCAGTGGTGCCCCTCAGACCTCTGCCAGGTCTTCACTCCCCTCCTTGTCTCCACAGGGGACAGATCTAAAGCAAGGCTTGCTGTGCACAGTGAAGGGGCAGTGAGGCTGGGGGCTGGCACAGAGACCTGGCTGCTCTTCTGCACCTCACTGAGACAACCTCGGGCTGTGGGGCTCTGCTGCAGCCCAGGCACACGCAGTGCTGAGCCTTGCTCAGCCCAGGTGCAAGGTGAGCAAGGGGCCAGGCTTGTGGGTTTGCTGGATCAGCCTCATCAGTTCTCCCCCATCTCACAGCATCTCTCTATTTTGATGTAACCAGCCAGTCCATTTTCCACAATGGCCAGGAGTTGGACGCAATGATTCGTGTTGGTCCCTTTGGAACTCAAGATAGTCCATTATTCTATTCTATGACTCTATGATTCCTCGTCTAGAAATTATTTGGTATCTGAGTAGAAAAACAAGGCACTTACCTCAGTGGATAAACTGTTCTCCAGCAGAACAGTGACTTTTGGGCTAGGTGGGTTTTGATAATATAGTCAAGGTTAGGCATCTTGAAATTTCAAATCTTTAAAATGTGACGTAATGTTAACCAAAAGCCATGGGGCAGAGCTCATAGAAATCCACAAAAATGTCCTGTTTGTTCCAAAAGAAACCTTGAAATCAACATATTTAAGAGCTATGATCCATGGTAATATATACAACCTGTTATCTACCTCTCTCCCTCCTGATTTCTGTTTACTGACCTGTATTTGCAAAAGTGATAAGATGGAGGCTGAGAGAATATTTGGGAGGTATCACTGTACTGCTGTCTTCTGCAGTTCTCTAGACACCCACTATTGGCCACTGTGAGAGATGGGATCTTGGGCTAAACAATCTTTTGCTGTGACTGCTTTTATGTTTTCATGTTCCTGTAAGTATGAAAATTCTCTGTTTGCACAAGTTAGCTTGTGATTGATAAGTTCTTGAATACATACATACTCATATGCTCCAGTCTGAGGTCCAAACTCTGTCATTATTCCTGAACAGCTTGCTGCAATGCCAAGAACTGAGAGCAGGGAAGCTGGAATTCATAAATGTGAGAAGATATGCTCGAAGGGACTGAATGATTACTGAGATAAGGAAAGAACGGGAGCTGGAACAATGTTTCAAAGAAATAGGAGACTAGGATATAAGCCTCAAATGTGCCAGGATGTGCATCTTCAAACTGGAAGTTAAGACATGAGAAAATGAAAGACTGAGGCATAGGCTGCAGGGCAGGTAAAGAGACAACCTAACATTTTAACTTGTCTCTCCCAAATGATCACAGAATTCACGGATTATATTTTTTTCCTGCTTTCACTTGCTATTGGCTTATGTCACCAGAATTTGTTCTATAAATTTGTGAGTTTTGAACTTTTTGGATGAGCCTCAGGAATATAAATTTGCTTTAACAAGACAGAATTTCTGATGGTTGTTTTTCTGGACTCGTTAACTCCTAAAAGCAATTTAGGAAGTTTTAAATGAAAACATTCACAAAATAGAGAGCAACTCAGGTTACTTGTGAAAACTTAATTCAAACTCCTGGAAGATACAGTCTTTTATCTGTGAGACATCACATTCTGTTTGTACCACAGCCATTCCTGACATATTTCAGTACACAAGATACCTAGAGTTCAGTGTTAGAAAGAAGATGTGAAGTAGCCTGCTGATTCTATGACTTTGTATTTACCTTTTCTAGTACAAAACCTACACAGTACAGTGACTGAGGCCCCTGCTTTCATGAAGAAAAAGTGTGTTCTTTGGACAACTGGGTGATCTCCTTGTCTTATTTCAATGGATTGTGTGTGAGGCTGAATCTCATTTAATTTAGTTTTGGGACAGGTGATGAGAAATAGGTATTTTTCACTTTCTGGGCACCTAGCCTCATGCTGTGAAGGCTTCTCAACTGCAAACAAAGTTGATGTCAGATGTGATCGCCAAATAAAGTGTAGAAATAAATGCTATATCCTTGACAAATGTAGCCATTCAAAACAGGCAGCCAAATAACACATATTTTTGACACTAACTGGATGATGTCTGTGTATAACATGGGGATAAATGCATTAATGCTTGTGAAGCTGTCATGTGCTAGTGAGAAATGTCAAAGGAACTATGGAATCAGAAAATATCCTGAATTGGAAGGCACCCATTAGGATCGTAAGGTTCAGCTCCCGACTGTACACAGGACAACTTCAATCATATATCTGAGAGTATTGTTCAAACCCTTCTTGAACACCTACAGGCTTGGGGCCATGAGCACCTCCCTGGAAAGCTTGTTCCAGAGCTTGACCACTCTCTCAGTGAAGAACTTTTAAATATCAAATCTGAATTTATACCAATGAAGCTTGAAGGTGGGATCACAGGGTGGGGATTTTTGAGTTTGAATCACCGTAAGCTGACAAAGTGGGACAAGGAGCAGCCTATTGAGCTGAACATGGGCAGTGGGACACAAGGATAGGAGACAACAGCCACAGAGAGCAGAGAGTAGGGAAGGCAGCTCTTAATAGCCATGTCACAAATTCATTGTTATTTTCACAGCTGGCCTTTTAGAACAGAAGTTGCATGGGGATGTAGGGAATGTTGCACTTCCTAACCTGCAGGCATTAGACTTTGCAAAGTTTCCACTCCTTCAATTACCTTTTCATGTATAACACACTTATTTAGGATGAGCAAGAATGTTTTAGAACTAAATGAAGAAAAGTTTGTGAAAGAAGTTATAGTTTAAGAGTAAGAGAAAGAGATTGAAGGGAAGGTACTTTAAGAGACACTAGAAAGCTAAAAGGAAATTATGGACCTTTGAAAGATCACAAAAATAAAAAGACAACCACAGATTCAGCTCTGGGGGTGTTGGTGCACTAGTGAGGGGTCTGAAATGAAAGACCATTATTAATACAAACAAGGACAATAAAACTGTTCATGTGAAAAAGAGGCTGCACCACGATGACAGATGTTTAAAGAGCAAGAATTCTGATTTTTGGGTCACAAGTCAAAAGTCCAAGTCTGTAGTCTTTTTAAAGGAAGAAATGGTCAAGTCAGTCAGGAGCCTTATGAGAGTGTCATCACAAAATCTTCTCTTTGTAGGAAGTAGGGCTGGAATCTTCCCATCTGCAAGGCTCTGTGCAGGACATATTCTGAGCCTCCTGGCAGGGAAGCGACTCTGCTATTTAGAATGTTCACCCATCCACCCTACAGTTTAACAAAATCATCATGGAAAGATGCTCTACTAAATGACTTAACTGTGTTCTGCCCTAACTAATTTTTCCAAATGGCCTTTTAGAATATAAAAGAGCAGTGCATTAATCCAAACTGGTGGTCCTGTTGACTATGGCACGGTCTTCATCCAACAGGAAAGGACAAGTTGTCTAAAAAAACAACTTTGTTCATTGTTAGAACAAAGGCTCAGACAGTAAATGAAACTGAAGAAAAATAGCTTTGCTTTGAAAATTTAAAAAGTTCACCAAAAAATAACTGGTTTTCCCAGTTTTTGTCCACGAAGCACATGTCAAAATGTTGCCAAATGATCATCACAGTGATTTGCAGTAAGAGAATCTCACTTGATAATTTCATATTTTGCAAGTTCGTTTTTTTCTCTCAGACAGCTCTAAACAATGCTAATAACCAATTAAAAACTACATTGCGGATCTTACTGAGATAAAGCAGAAGCCAGGTCATTAGCCAAAAACTACTCATTCCTTTATATATATATGCAGCATCACTTCGATTTCTGCAGGCTAGTAGTGCTGTTTCAAAAATGGGATATACATTATTCCCCTGTGCTTCCCATTGTACCCCTGTATCAGGCACTATCACTCATCTGATTGCACATGCAGAAAGATCAACCTGTTGGGCCAATTTTTAGCTGCAAGAATGCTCATGTCACGATAGAAAGGTGACATAAATTTATAGCTAGTCACTGAGGACAGGACTGCTACTTTTGGCAGCAGCTTTACCATGCAGCCACTTGCCTGTGGTGGAACCACGGAGCCTGATCTTATTCAAGTTCTTCACTATGAGAAATACCAGGATAATAAAAGGAATATGTTAAGCCAGATTTAATGGAAAGAAACAAAGGTGAAGGTACATAGAAGCTCTTTTGTTCAGTGTTGTTCTTACACACGCCACAGGAGATCTTCAACCTCTTCAGTAGAAAGATTTTGTTTAGAAAACCAGAAAAGGTTTAACTTACAAAATCCAGTACTTGATTAATACTTGTGATCCAATAGTTTTTGAGATTCACAAGTGAAAATCTAGAAAGAAATAGGATTTAGAAAGAAGAGGGAATTTTCTTTATATATAGGAATACATACACAGATGCTGCTCCAAAGATAGGTTGTGGTAAGATGAGAAGCTAGGTTCAGGCAACAACTCCCTCCTGCTGAAATGGAGTCATTCTCTCCTCCTTCAGGCTGCACACTATTCTTTGCTGTCTCTGTGGCTGACACATAAGTCACTTCAACTCACTAAAGTGGCAAAAAGCTATTTGCCTTTTCTTTACTTAATTGATTTAGTAGGTTGGAGAACTAATGTTATTAATGGTGTCAGGGCCCCAAAAATAGCTGAATGTCATAGCTGACAGCTTTTCTCAGCAAAATGTCACTAAACCAAGACAAAATCATGCATTTTAGATTGGACTTAGAGTTTGAGAACAGGACAGTATAGAAAAGCTGGTTGTAGAAAATGATCCTAAAAGTTGATGTTGTGTAAATTGTACGGGAAGACGACAAAAGCAGGTCTGTATCTAAACCCCTTGATTTCATAAGGCATATTTTGGTAAACCACAACCTAGTTAATCAAGTCAACTGAATGGAGGAGCTCAGAAGTCTGAAATTAAAATTATTTGTCCTTTCTTAAAGGGGCAGGTGCTAAGACAGTTCATAAAAAGGATCATTAAGTAGAGTGCTTTTGGAGAAAGAGGACATGAGTAGCAAAAGAGTTTTGCTACATATTGAGAATCATACAGATAAGGGTATATTTTCCAGAGCAGAATGAAGGAAATGGCAGCAGATAGCATCAAACAAGAGAGTACCAAAATGAATAGTGTCTTCTAGTAGATTTCTTTGGGAGTTATTCTTGAGACTGATCTTATTGTTAGGCAAAGAAGAGAAAATAAGTTTATTGCAGTGTCTGGTTTCACAAAACTAGGCAGCATCATCAACAGAGCTGCAGTGGGATGTCATATGGAAAAACAATGAATGACCTTGATGATTGAACTAATGGAAACAAAACAAACTGCTATAATACAAAATGCAAGGTGATGCACTTGGAGGCTAATAAAAGTTTTGCTGTTAATGGAGACCTTTCCCAGTAACTGCGTGGTAGAAAAGAGCATAGGTATCAGTAGAATAGATGGTGGTTATCTAATGTACTTATGCAAAAAGGCAACTACACACCCATGACTGTAATATTTCATGGAGATATGGAAATATTGATCTACTGTACAATGTAGTAATTTAGCCTAAAATGGATTATAGTATGAATTTGAACTCATAGTCAGACAGATGAGTTCAGACTGGGATGGGTTGCAATAAAGCCTAGTAGAATGACCAGTGGACTGAAGATCTGTTGAGCAAGAAGAGACCAAAAAAATCTGTATTTAGTCTAGCAAAAGGAAGGCTGAGAGGGAATATGATGGCTATCTATAAATATATCAGGGCTAAACACCAGAGAGGGATAAGAGGTATTTAAGCCAAAGGATGAATATTGGCACAAAAACAAATGGGTTCTTGAATAAATTTAGTCTGAAAATTAGAAGGAGGTTTCTAACCACCAAAACAATGAAGTTCTGGAATAGATTTGCAACAGAAGTAGGGGGTAAACATATCAGGCAACCATTAAGATGGGGCTTGAAAAGTTTCTGCAAGGGATTATATGACAGTTTCCTCTAATAGCAAGATAGTGAACTCAGCGACCTAGGAAGTCTCTTTCAGTTTTAAGATCTAACTTCTGTTTGTAATACCATTTCTCCATTCAGAAAAGAGATTTATCCAACTAAAACCCTCAAATGTTTAAAAATTAATAAAAATTACTTTGCAAGTAAAGATTATGTTGACTATTGTAAACTCCCTTAAAATTATTTCAGAAGAACAATTGGTAGGTATTATATTCTTATTCTTTCAGTATGAGAATGTCTTCTGTGGGGAAGTTGCCCAGATCAGAACATAAGTTATTTACTGTTCTTAAATATGAGATGTGCCATAAAGGTCATTTGAAGGCATGTTATATTATGCAAGGAATGGTAATCTTATAGGATAGAATATATTTTCTCCTTATTTAACTTTTAGAAAGAACACCTTTAGATAAATAAACTGCAAATTAAACAGCTGAATGCAATCTACTTATAGATAGTGATTTAGTTATAAATATTACAAAATGTATATATAGTTCAACAATCATAATAAAAAGTACAGGTACATACTGTTCTGTACAGTTTTGTACATAGCATTCTTTTGTCATTATAAAAAATTCTATGGGTGCTGTCATGTAGAGTATAAACACACAGATATGGTATAATGGAATTATAGACTGATTTGGGTTGGAAGGGGACCTTAAAGACCATTTGGTTCCAACCCCTGTAGCATGGGCAGGGACACCTTCCACTAGACCAGGTTGCCCAAAGCCCCATTCAACTTGGCCTTGCACATGGCCAGAGATGGGACATCCACAGCTTCCCTGGGCAACCTGTTCCAGATCCTCACCACCCTCATAGTCAAGTGTTTTTTCCTAAGTATCTTTTAATTAAGAGCTTTAGTCTACAAAGAAACTCAAAAATCAGACTCAAAAATTTAGTCTGATGAAACTCAAAAGTCAGAACACCGATAGAGGAAGTATTAGATAATAAAACAAAAATTATGAAGTTGTTACTGATCATAGGGGTTTTAAGATTCTGCTTTGTTTTGTTTTGTTTGATTTTGAAAGTTTAGTTATCTTTCTATCCACTACTATTTCTTGAAGTTGTGTTGAGTAAACACTGGTAGACTGGAATTCCATTATGCCAGGACTATGAGAACACATATTCCATCAACTTACACAGTTTATTAATATATTTCTTCTTTGTGAAGGGCAAGAGAGACTGAAGATAAGTAGATAAAGAAGTGAGATTAAGGACAGAAAAAAAAAAAGAGAAATATTGGAGCAAATGGTAGGGGCAAAAAGACAAGTTGTTCTAAGCCTGGAACAAATGCCACTATTCTTTATCATAGATAAATAATGCTGACAGCAAGACGTAGCTTTAAACTATGTTCATCCTGTTCTTACATCACTTGAAGGTTGGCTTGATAAGTGCTTTTAAGATTTCTGCTCAAACATAAACTTTTCAAAATATGTAAGATTGCTCCTTCTCAGTTCAAATACAGTTGACTGCTTCTTGAGAAAATATTCCTCTATGACAGAGAGAAGGATGTCACTCTTTTTGTAAGTTGATGAACAAACTGTTGGCTCAGCTTTGTTGAATTTATCTACTCCCAGCCAATACATTTGACACTTTCTAGTGAGGTTACTGACATCAGGCCTGTCCATGAAAGCGGAGGTGTGGAGCCTATAAATACATATGCTTCAGTTCTCTTGTGTCCATGAAGAGATTTTGCTGCTTAGCGTTTGAGCTAATGCTAACTCTTTTAAACCATAAAAAGAATTACTCTATATGAATTATTCTTAAAAGTAATCTGAATTATACATGGTTCTGTAGAGGAAGAGGAATTTACATGGGTGCCTGAACTTTCTGTCCTTTTTCCTGATGTCAGTTGAAAAAAATAAAGGAAAAACCACGACACATTTATTTATTTGTGGCTATATTTCAACATACGAATTTAATCCTAAGGTTACATGTCTATATGGGGACAGCTCTCCGGAGTTATAAACTTTAATAAATAAACCCATTTCATATAGTTACAAAAGTGCAAGAAAAACCATTAAATTTTCTTTGAGCTGTATAATCCAAAACATTAATGAAAATGTTCTATTGCTACATAGTAGTCCAAGGTAACAGTTAGGCAATGTCTCTTGCTAGGGCATGGCAAGATGGAAAGTATTCTCCAGTTACTTTTTTAATGACTATAAAGAGTGATAGGTTTCTCTTAATGCAATCTTAATTAGAAAAACGCTTCTTTTCTACCATCCATTGCTAGCGAATACGTCCTCTTGAATTTCTTTCTGAACTCCATGAGAACGTACATGCTTACAGATAAGCCACTGTTGTGAAATAAAATGCATCTTCCTGAGACCTATGACTAGGAATATTGGCAAATATGTAAGATGGAAGACAACTTAAAATGGCTTTTAGTTTTACTAACATAGAAGACATTCCAGGCTAATGATGAAGATGGTCAGGAGCCAGCTGACTTGATGGAGTGAATGAGATTAAATGTTGAAATTTCAGCAGCTTCCTGGTTATGTAATTAGTTTGATAGTGTGATACTGCAGATCAAATATATTTATAATATAATTTATACAGCAACTTTGAGACCTTCAAACTGGATGACGATGCATCTCCATGGCAGTGGTTGTATTAGAGTTGTTTTGCTATCAGCTCACATATTTTTTTGCAGGCATGAGCAAGCTGCTGTCAGCCCTGAGGGAACTCTGTCCCGCCACGCCAAGTAGCCCTTCCAAGCTTCATCTGATGAGCAGTATGTCTTGAAAAAACAAGCCTGAAAAACCGACAAAACCAAACCCACGTTAATTTCACTCAACAATATACAGTAACAGTGCCGGATAAGCTTTTGGCTTGAGTTGTTGACTGGAGCCTGTGTCCCCGGGTGCCATCACTAGGAAGAAATTAGATGTATTGTTGTGACAACGGATGATAGAAAATTTCTTGTCTCTCCCACCCATTAAAATTATTAGCTAGACACACCAAAGGTGGTGGAAAGAGAAGACATCTCTTCAATGACTCCTGCGCCGCCCACGAGGAAGGCTGATGCCGCGGAAGGCTCCAGCTCCCGACTGGAAATGGCGCCAGCCGCCGAAACCCAGCGCCTTGCGCACACAAGAGGCTCTCTCTCCCCGGGGAACGCTGCTGCGCGTGGTTGACACGGATTGATCCTGGCCAGAGGAGGCAGGGCGGGCACTGCGCTCTCTCTCTCCCTCTTCTGGGCAGAGGAGGATGGGTGACTGGGGCAGAGCGGGAGCGGCGCGCCACACGGGCGGCTGCGCTGCCCTGGTCCTCGAAGGAGCGGGCGCTGGTGCCATGGCCAGCGCGGGGACAGGAGCCGCGCAAGAGAAGCGCGCATCCTCCATTTTGGCGAAGGGCGGGCGGAGAGTTGGCTCCCGGCACCTGGCCGGAGCACTCGTCCCCACCCCGCGGCACAGCCGGGGGCACCCGGCTCCTTTTCCCGCGGGGAAGCCGGACGGAGGCTGTTCAAATGGACGCCCCGCTGCGCCTCACGTTGGTTCGAATTGGTACCAAGCTCCCTGCAGCGGCTTCCGACAAAATGGAGGACGCCACCACCACTGCCACCACCAACACCACCACCTCTACCACAACCACCTCCTCCAGGAGCCATGTCGGCGGCTGAAATGGCGCCCTCCCCCGCAGCGGGCGGGGGCAGCAAGGCGTCCTCGGCTGAGGAGGCGCTGCTCGGTGGGGCAGGCTGCGGGGACGCGGGCCAGGCGCCCTCCCCAGGAGACGTGAACTCTCCCTTTTCCCTCTGGGAACGCTTCCATTGCCCTTGCTCTGTCCATGATGGGAATAGCCCCAGGTTCAAAGCCCTGGCGAGGGGAGGGAAGGAGCGGAGTGGAACTCCTCGGAGAAGCACTGCCAGCCCCTGTGGCTCGGCGGCGGGGGACGGAGCGGGAGAGCCCGCGCCCCACGGTGGGAGCAGTGGCGCCCGCAAGGAGCGAGCGCGCGGCCGGGACGGTCAGCGCACCCTGCCCGCGGCCGGCGGGGCGCAGCCGGCTCGGCGGCACCGACAACTTCTCTAAGTTGCCGCTGTCAAAGAGCGGCGCGGGGAGCGCCAGCGCAACCCTCGGGCACGGGAAACGAGCCGGTCGGTGGGCAGCGATCCGGGTTCCTCAAACCTGATGGATCTAAGTGGGAAGAACCCCAAGCATGGCCAGGAGGAAGATTGGCAGTTTATAGGGTCAACCGGCTGCGGGCGGCTCTGATGGATGGGCGGAGCACCCACTCGGCTAGCCCAGCGCCAGAGCCCGCCCTCTGGGAAAGCCAATGCCGGGGCAGGGAGGCGGATCTCCCCGAGCTCCCTTGGCCCGGTTCCTCCTCCCCTTCGCCAGCAGCTGCGCTTCGCCCGGGACTGGACCGAGTTAGAGTTGAGGCGCCGGAGGAGTAGCGCAGAGTGCGTGCGTCCCCCGCGGGGGGGGTCCGTGCCTGCAGGCGGTGGGGAGCCGGGTAAGGCGGGGGCGCGAGGCGCTGCGTCTCACCGGGGCGGGCTGGCGGGGGGCTGGCGGCGCTCAGCTGCCCCCAGGGCGGGGATGGGAGAGCAGCCGCCGTGCCTCCCAGCTACCCGGCCGAAGTACCCCGCGGTGCCGCTGCCGCACCGCCACCTCTGGCGGCAGGATGCGGGTGGCATCGGGGGCAG
>VZTB01001717.1:506869-522529 GCA_013397245.1 Thryothorus ludovicianus
CCCCGCCTTTTATTTCTCTTCCTTGCCGTTGGCTCGCAAAGCTTGCAACTTTCTTTGTCACTTTTTGGTGGCTTATGTGTACAAAGAATGAGTGGTTTGCTGCAAAACCTCACTGCTTAGGATGAGGACATCAGATCTGGATTTATTCGGAGCGTCTAAAATTGCAAACCACATCAGAGACTTATAAGAGTTTGTGTGGCATGTTATCATTAATAAAGTGGTCTGTTCCAACCCTTGACTTGATACAGCAGTTAAAAATTTTTAATAGTAATTTTTTAACTCTTACCATATCTTGGATGCAGGGCTACCATCTGATTTTACTTCTAATTCATTATGCATTCCAGTCTAACAGCTGTTCTGTTTTTTCTGATGATCCTTCATGTCAAAAAAAGTTACTTCTAGGAGCAATCAAGGCAAATAATGCTTTGGAAGGAGGGGGACTTTTTTGTACTGGAACTGGCTTGACAAAAATTATTGCAACTTTGTGTGGCTGCTTATGAAAAGATGAGAATACTGCCAAGGACTGTATAGCTGTATAGCTAAGATTCACCGATCATTTTGCAGAAAAGCATCCTGGTAGGTGGCACATTTTCATCCTCCAGCTTCGGTGATGGTGGTACAGTGTTATGGCATGTGATAGGACCATGCTGTTCTGGGAGGAAATGTATTTGGTGCTTGGTGCTCAAGGTCATCTTTAGAAACCAAGCTTATCAGTCATGTTATTAGGTGGTTAAACTAAGTAACTTGTTTTAATAGAAGACTGTCTTAATTAGAGCAATAAATTCACTTTATTATCCACTAAATTTGCTTTATATTGTTTTTAATAATCCTCTTTGACCTCAAATATATTATTGCATTCTACTGTTGCTTACCCTGTAATAACATGCTAAGAGAGATTTGCAGCAGCAAGAATGTCAAAGAGGTAGTGACAAAGTGAAACCAGGTTTCTTTGTCTTTTATAGAGCTTGTTCAGGTATATAGAGAGATGTGGTACCAAGCTGGTACAATGTCTCAGATTTTAACTGGGATTGTTTGGTTTGGGTTTTGGTTTTTTTCGTCCTGCAGCATCATAAATAATTTCATGTTGTTTGAGAAGTGTTTGTTTTGGTTTTGAGGACTAAGTACAGAATTACTGAAGTTCTGTCACATCATTTGAGTTTGTACTCAATTGATACAGCCTGCAACAAAGGCAGTATGGGGAGTTCTGTTAAGAACTTGTATCAAGAATTGTTAATAATGGAAAATTCACTGTTCATGGAGAACTATTTATTTTTTCCATCACAAGCAACAATGAATTCAACTGATTTGTGGAAAGGGATTGAAATTTTAAGTTCACAAGAGTCCAAAAGACTATTTATGGGTCCCATCTGAGAAGTTTGACGTTATATTTGCCTCATGGGGGCCTTAAAAGCCCCCTATGTTGCAATGGAGTTTTGTGTCCGCTGAAATTGTGTTTAACTCCACAGCTGAAGGTGTTTTCTTTTCAACTTCTTCTTAACTTTGTTTCAGTGATTTAATCTTAGTAATTGAATGCTTTGTGTGGCTAGCTGGGTTGCTTACACATTAGAGTTCAGATGAAGCTTAGCTTGTCTTCCATATTTATAGTTTGCCCTGTGTTCTGCTGGCAGTAGATGCCTACTTGAGGTATGAACGATTTACTCAATTCAGATGCTACTATTTACATTCTTCATTTTGGACTAAGATTTGCAAGTTTGTTAGATAGTGTTTTGTACCTCTAAGAGAAATTTTTGGTAGAAGGAAGAAGTGTGACTTCTGGAATGCAGTTGCATGTTATGGCCTCTTCAGTTCGGACTTTATTGATTTTTGTATCATAGTTCTCCAGCTGCACAGTGGATTCCAGCTCCTCTGGTTTGTTGCCTGTGCTGTGTGTATTGGTGTAGATGCACTTCATTGGGACCATTCATCCTGCCACTTCTTTTGGGAGAGAAGTGCTGATTCATGTGTGACTGTTCTCAGGTGTTTTCTACGGTTTCTAATGCTGGAACAATCTTTGTGTCTTTGCTGTCATGTGACTCTCCATCTCTTACCCCCTACTCAGGTGGTTAAACAGCATTCTTAGTTGCTGTGGTTGGCTTGTTTTAATGCAATCACGTGTGTGTCCAGGTGGCCGAGAAGGCCGATGGCATCCTGGCCTGGATCAGCAGTGGTGTGGCCAGCAGGAGCAGGGCAGGGACCGTCCCCCTGTCCTGGGCACTGGGGAGGCCACAGCTCCAATGCTGTGCTCAGTTCTGGCCCCTCAGTGCCAGAAAGGCCCTGAGGGGCTGGAGCGTGTCCAGAGAAGGGCAGCGGGGCTGGGGAAGGGTCTGGGGCACAAGGGGCTGTGAGGAGCAGCTGAGGGAGCTGGGGGTGCTCAGCCTGGAGAAAAGGAGGCTCAGGGGGAACCTCACCCCTCTCTACAGCTGCCTGAAGGGAGGGTGCAGCCGGGGGGAGTCAGCCTCTTCTGCCAGGTGACAAGTGACAGAATAAGATAGCCTCAGTTGCACCAGGGGAGGTTTAGATTGGATATTTGAGAAATTTTTTTCACTGGAAAAATTCTATGTTCTATTCTACAGAACCTAGCCAGGAAAGTAGTGGAGTTGCCATCCCTGGAAGTAATTAAAAGATGTGTAGATGTGAAACTTAGAGAACATGGTGATGCCAGTTTAATGGTTGGACTTGATCTTGAATGTGTTTTTCAATCTAAATGATTCTATGATTTCAATGCCACTTATTTGTACTTAAATGATTTTGACAATTTAAAGATTTTCCATGAACTTCCAGAAGTTATCAATTTTATATGTATTCTGTAAAACTCAATGCCACTAGAGTTCAATAGAACACACACACACACAAAAAGAGTTTGATTATATGTATATATGAGAACATCAGCTGCTGCAATAGATAAGATCGGTGACTGTCCTTTATGCACAGGGTCCACTGAGGGTTTCTCTTGCCTTCACCTGAAGTATCTCATGGACTGGACATGTCAGTGATGAAAGCTGTTTTCTTGCTCCAGTTTGCCATCAGAACAAAATTATTTCAAACAAAGGTTATAATGTAGATTTTATTAGTCCAACATAAGTAAAATCTGTAGAGATTGTTAATTCTTGTATTCAAGTAACAGTTTCCAGTGACTATATTGCTGCAATGTATTTTTCAAATTGCTCTCGATTCACTGGGCATTTGTAAAAAAACAAATTGTAAAAAAAAATTTGTAAAACTTAAGTTTGTACTCATGCTTAAATGCTTAATTTTTGTCTATGTTTTCTAGATTTTTTGGGATTAGATTTACCGTGACTTCTTTCTCTACCCCTTTCTCATCATCAGGTCTTAGAGAATAATCTTTGAGGGATATCAGGGACTCATCACAGAGGTGGGGTGCAGAAGCAAGTGTTCAGTGAGCTGAACAGGGGAGCTTCAGTGGTTTGAAACACTCAGACATTGTCAGTGCTCTGGCCCTCTGTACTGAGTGTCACTAGCCCAGGAGAATTTTGGTGGGTTTGTTTAGGTTTTTTAAGTTTATCTGAGATGAGACTACTTAATGGTGTTTGCTGTTGTATAAAACTATGTGTGTGAATACATAAAAAATACATTGTGTAATATGTTACTTCTGTTTTTATGAACTTTATTGTACAGCTGCTTTAACCCTTACAAGACTATCAGAATCCTTTGGTAGCATCACCATAGCTTCTCAGGGCTGTAATACTGACATTTCTGTGCCTAGTGCTGTGCAGAAGTCTCTTCAGGCATAGTCTCTGCTCATCAGTTTTACCCCCAACACCTTTCCAGTTCCACCTCTCCCCCATGGAATGGTTTGGACAAAGTGTATACTTGGGCACATGCTACCACTCAGCTGCTTAGATATTTGAACCAGAGCTACTGATGCAACTTTTGCTGGGCCAGATCACTGAGATCAGTGGCATTATGGAAGAGTTTGTTGTTGGTTTCTACATTTAGTTTCTGCAAATCTTTTCCTGTGAAAGATGGCTTTGGAGAAGATAGACAATTCTATGTGCATGATTTTATGGGTTATGCCAAGTTTTATTAAATGAGAGCTGCTTACAGCTCACTGTCAGTCCAGGAAACACGGTTGTCTTTGTTTTCATCCTGCAGGCTTTTGTTGGAAGTGTGTTGGCATTTTACCTTTCTTTAGGCTCTTCTGTGCAGTGCAACCATATTGAACATTAAAAAAGTTAATTTATTTGAGTTAACTCATAATGCAACTGCCTTTTTTTTTGCTTTTGCTTTTTGTTTTCCTGTCTCCTTGAAAGTAACCTTGGTGAAAACCTTACTTCTTTTTGGAGTCCCTTTTCCTTAGATCTGTGTAAGATTTTTCCAGCTTGGTATTTACTCCTAGTACTACATCAAATTTCTCTAAAAGTCATTTTGTTCACCTCATTCATAAACTCAGCTGTCATGCCTGTATGGATGACCTTCAAGTCTCTCTCTCTTCCAGACTTGCTGCCCTCTAAACTAGCTAAATCTCTGTGTGTGCTTTTGACTTCTCCTTGTGCATGTCTGACCTTTAGCTGAGGCTACTGTCGCAGGGGAAAACTCTGTGCTGTTGCTTGTAGAGAGCAGCGTCATGAGATCTTTGGTTCAAGCCCATAATCTAGCTCTGGTTTTAGACATAGCACACACTCTTCTAACAAAGGCTGTAGATTTCTCCCACATAGTAAGTGGTGTCTTAACTGTTAATCAGCAATTAAGTGTTTGTTATTTGTGTTAATAAATCATAGAGTACGAGGTCTGTGCCTTTGATCTCTGTCTTGTGTGGTGACAGTTTTTCTTAACAGATGTGGTAAGAATGATCCTGCTTTGTTGATATGGATTCAGAATCCTATACCAAAGTGCTTTCCCGGACTTCTCTTTTAACCATCCAGTTATTTGCATTTTATGGTGGTAAAACCAACAGATTTTACTTACCTTTAATCTAAAATGTTAGTATGTAACTGTGAAGGGTACTATCTGCTTTTTGTTGTGGATGAGATTGTAAGTGCTGTTTAGGAAGTGACATCATGGGCAGTTAAAACGATTTTGTTCATTCTCCTGTGATGCTCCTCATGCTTGAAGTGCTGTGTGCACACCCTTTCAAGTAAGCCAGTTGTAACCTGCTAGTGCAAAAGAAGCTGGCTTTAGGAAATAAAGGCTACTGAAAACAAACCCAAACCACCACCTTTCCTGTCACTCTGGGACTCAAACTCACCATCCTTAGAACAAGAACTAATTGTAACCATTGTTTATGGTGGTGCTGTTTCCTTGTATTCTCATTTTTGTCTCTCTCCATCTGTTGCCCCTTATGTTTAGATTGTTTGCTCTTTGAACAGTCGCACTCTGTGTTCGCACAGTGGCTAGCATGATGTGGTCTACAGCTTTGGCTCCTGGGAGTCTGTGACAACAGTTGTGATCTGTGGGTGTGGCACTGGTGATTTTTTTTTGTCTTTTTTTTTTATTTTGTTTTTTTTGTGTGTGTGTGGAAAGGGGAAGAAGACCTACTGTTCTGTTATACCTGAAATAATGTCATCATTTTGTTTGTGCAACAATTCATTGTTAATACAGCAACCTAAATATTTTAGAATTCTTATTAGGATGGCAGAATTTACCTGACATCTTTTGAATTTATAATTAATGTTTGCTCATAGGATTTTGTTTATTATAATTATTATTAGTAATAGTAGTTTTGCTTGTAAGGGTGGTTATGTTTTTTGAAAAGAAATGTTCTTTCAGGAAATGATGTTTTGTTCTAGTAGGTGATGCCTCATTAAGGAAGCCATCTAAAGAGGCCAGGTGAGAAGTTCTTCATAATCCATGTAATAATAAGAAATAAAATCGCAATTTAGAAATGAAGGAAAATGGAGAGCACAACAAAGGTGATTTGTTTTTTACCAAAAGCAAAAGTTGGATATTTGCCATCATTGTGTTTGACCATCATTATGTACACTTCTATCCAAAGGATTAACAAATAGAAATAGTGAGATGGTCTGACCAATATTGTGTATAGTACAATAATGATCTGAACTAAATTCAACTTTTTTTGGTAACTTAAATGAACCATAAAGTTTGGAGAAGATACACAAGAATTATGTAAGAAGGAGTGGAAAACATGCTTTCTGTTAACAGACTTCAGAAACTCGGTCTATTCCTCAATTAAAAGAGAACAGATTAGTGAGTGACTTAATCCTGATCTAGGAGGGCCTGTGCACCCAGTAGCATGTTAGATAATAGGGTGTGCTTCCTCCATCTCCCTTTCCATCCCCAGTGTTAAAGGCTGAATTTCTGAGTGTCAGTTATTGCCTAAGCAGTAAAAAAAATCAAACAGGGAACTGTGTGTAGCCTTTCAGCAGGTGCAGTAAGTAGGGGTTGGAATAGCTTATTGAGGCATCACTTTCTTTTTCTTCTTTTTTTTTTTTTTTTTTTTTTTTTTTTTTTTATTTTGGGCAAAAGTTGATAGAGGGCTTGAAAAGCTCCTTGCTAGGAAAGTTAATAGATTTCTTTTATTTTTAAGACTCAGAATATACTTCCAGTTGCATACATGGATTCAAAAGATATTGGCTTAAAACAAATACTACCTTATCTATTTTTCATGGGTTTAAATTTAATTTATATATCATTGGTTGTATGACCATTTAAACAAAACTAACTTAGGTTTGTCATTGTCCTTTCCTGTTTGTGCCAACATCAGCCTTTTCTGTCTTTTTTTGATTGTTTTATGCTTTTAATTTGGGAATAAATTTAGGTCCATAAATAATCACAATGAAATTTTGGGGTGAGTAGCTGTGTAGGTGTATTTTCTCTTGGTTTTTTTGTGTTTCAGCTTTCTACCATCTTAGCATGATGGACTGCCTGTTAGAATTCTTCAACAGCTAGGGAGAAAGGGGAAAGAGTAGGAATTCAAAACCACAGTAGTCCTGTCCAGGACTGGATGTGGTTTGTAGTTGTGGAACTGTGGCCTTAATGAATACAGTATGCATCTTATTTAAAAATAAGGCTACCTTTTACATTTTAAAAACAGTTGGGTAACCTGGGGTCTTGATTGCATAATGTAACTTGCAGCCAGTGCAGCTGTGAAAACCTATCATACTTGCCTTGCTGACCAGATCTATTCTTGCCTTGGATCCCATTTCCCGTCAACCTTACCTCATATAGAACTTGAACTGTTTTGTGGCTGTTTTTTTTCTGTTTTCTCTTACTCCCTTTTCTATCTCATTTTGCTTGTGGTGATAAGTTTATTTCCTTTGTTATACTTTAGCTTCATTGTCTGTTTACTTGGTCTTAGTCTATATGGGTTTCCCTCCTACATATAGCACAATATTAACTTACTCTCTTAAATTTGGTTTTCTTTGTTCTGAATTACTTTATGCATTGAATACTAATCACTACAAGTAAATTCTATTGACGAAGCTTGTCCATACCAGGCACAAAATACTAGGGTGTTAGCCAATGCTTTATTATTTCTCAGGGATAAAAAATTTGGTTGAGGCTATTAGCTGATGTTAGTTATGTTAAAAGCAAAGAAAATGGTCTCTCTGCAAACTTGTTCATTTACAGACTTTGGCATGACAGTTTTTCCTCTAAGCATATGCAAAAATATAGTATTTTAGAAGCATTAGTCAAAAAGATTAGTGCAATCAGGCACTGAGAAGCCGTGTGCCATTAGGGAAGAATGGATAGCAGTTACCCATGCATGGGTTGTACATATGTTAGTGTAGACTGAATGCTAGTTTAAAATAAAAACTAAAAAATCCCAACCAATTAAGAAGAAGCACTAATGAAGAATAATGTTAAAAGTCTGTGTTGTTAGTTAAAAAATGTAATTTCCGGAATGTTTGGGAATAGTACAGTCTGGCCACTAGTAGGATAGAAGACAGCTTTGGCTAGTCCTGGTGAGCAGCGAGTTAAACATGAAAAATGCACCATAGCAGGATGAATGTGAGCAGCTTACTGGAGTGAAATAAGCGAGGTGGTAGCCAGCAATTTAAGGAAAGTGATTGTTCCACCCTGTCTGATACTGGGAGAACATTCTACAGTGTTCAGTCTGGGTTTGGTTAGACTCCATCCTAATGAGGACAGGGCTATTCTGGAGTGAGCCCAGAGCGTTTGAGCACGTAACAAAGAAGGAAGGGCTGAGAAGGAGATGTGTGTTCACTCTAAAGAGAAGGCTGAAGGGACAGGTTACTGCTGCCTTCAACTAATGGTGGGGAAATAGAGAGAAGACAAAGCCATGCTCTTCTCCAAGATGCATATTGGTAGAATGGCAGGAAATAGGCATAAGTAGCAACTAAATTGTGAATAGCTAAGATAATCAAACACTGGAACATTCTTGCTCTTGAGATTTCTGTTCTTTCCTGTCTCTAGTTGCTTGTTCACATTTGCTTGGTTTATATATGATTGACTGTACGCTCAATTTCTTGTAACTTGACAAATTTGAAAGATTGTGTGCTACTTATGTATACCAGAGTATTTTGAAATGCTAGGGACTTCATAGATTTGAATTCTCAGTTAATCTTCATTGCTCCCTGTGGAACAAGAGTAAGGCAAGTTTTTGAAATGTGTGCTGTGACCCACTGACACCAATGGCCTGTGTTCTATTGCCCAGGCCTGACATCTAAATAAATTTACTGTTCCCACGTTTGTTTCTGGTCTAGCCGTTCAGTATTTGTTTTCCCTCTTAAGTGCTGCATTTTTGAAAGTTAAGATCCATCAAATGACAACTTGACCTCCTGTTATGCTGTATTATTGCCACTTTCTATTTATTTTTCAGGATTTTACATGTCCTTTTCCTGTTTTCATATCTTTAGCATAGTGTTTCTCTGCTGCTTCTGTACTCCCTTTCCACTTAGCTGTCTTTCAAGTCTATTGCTGTGATCTAGTGTTGCCTGTTTTCTGGAAATAGATACAGACTGGGATAAAAGTAATAGATAAGCATTTACTGTGGATCTTTTGTTTCTCTGTCTTGTTTCAACTTTATAATCCATTTATAATAAAGGACATCCTTAAGTAGCATCTTGCTGCTTAAGTAGTAGATAAAATTACTGTGTACAGCACTATACATAATAGCTTTTAAGGCTAGAAATGTTGCTGTGTTCTTGCTGATCAGTGTCTTTCCAAGATTAAACAGGCATGAAATACATAGAAAGTGTGTGGATAAGGAGTAGAGGCATGTCCGTATGGCTGCCCCAAAACAGTGTTGTTCAGCATTGTGATTTTGATTTGCCGTGAATTCCTTTGCCAAGTGCTGCTCATTCTTTGATGAGTAGTCTTGAGAATTACTGGTGTTTGTTTTGGATACCCCTTCATAGAATTAAGCTTGAGGTTGACTGTATTTTGATTCTGTTTGTGCATGCAAAGAAGCATTTCTTAGCATTCATGGAGTAAGAAGACTCAAGGAAGAGGCTGTGTTAAGTAAAATTATTCAAATTTTACTGGAAGCTTCAGTTGGAAAACACATCAGCATTCACATGTAACAGTGGTAGCTGCAGTTTAGTTAAGGTGCTCAGATGATATCAAAATTTGCAGGTTTTTGGTAAGCTTTGGTTGTGTGTAAGTAGTTACTCCTGTGAATACAACCAAAATTTACTGACTTGCTTCAGAATATTTCTCTAAGTAGATCTTGCCCTTTTACTATTCTTAGTTGCTGTCTCTGCTGGATTACAGGTCTTTCCATGTGCTTTTTTGTTGAATTCTCTGAAATCTGCTTGATGAACACCTTTTGAGTCTTACATAATGACTTTTAGTAAGCTACTTTCTTCAATCTGTACGATGTCTTTGAAAATCAGATGAAAAAATTAAATTTGAAGCAGCCCCAAACCTACTGGAAAATAAATTCTGAAGTAGTGTCTCAAAACTGAAGTAATGAGATGTATCAGGCTTTTGTAATGATGGTACTCAGATAAACAGATGAATTAGGTTTACAAACCTAAACTGTGTCCTGTTCCTGAAAGCCTTTACCAATGTTCTGAAACACCAGCAATACAAATACATTGATGAGTTTGTGTTTAATATTATTCAGACTCTTTAATTAGCTTGTATAGTAATTTAAGACCCTTGTTTTGCTTTGGTGTTGTGAATATTTGCACTTGAGGTTAGCCCAAAATATGGAAGTATTCCTGTCAAACTCAATAACATGATTTGTGTGTGAAACTGGCAGATGAAATAGTTGAGTCATTGTGGCATTAATGTAATATCTGAGGCTTGCTGAAAGCCTTGCTTGCTTCAGATGCACTTCTCAGTGTGTCCAGTGGATATACATGTTGTAAAATTCAGTCTGACCTGTTTTAATATTCAGCCTGTCACTGTTTGCTGTGCTGTCAGTGGGCCACCTGCACTTTGGAGAGTTTTATGTGGTAGTTGCTGTCAGGGTAGAGCATTTCCATCTGCAACCATCAGCTTGTCACGACTATCCTGTCTGCTGAAATGATCTCTGTGCTGAAGTTCAGAGCTGTGGCACCAACCTGATGTAATATGTTCAGGCACAGCTGCAGTGTTTTTGCATAGAAATTTTTAGTTTGGGGAACTGATCTGGTTGGAAGGGATTCCAGCAGGAAAGTCTCTTTTGTCTGGTTGTGTGTGTGGTTGCAGAAACAGCTGTGCCACATGATAGCATAACAATGGGACTGTGGACCTGGTAACTAGGAAGACCTTCAGAAGTGTTAAACTTTTGTTAGCCATGTAAAAGTTAGCAGTAATTCAGAGCTACCATGTATCCAAAGCATATCTGAATGTAAAAGCTGAGGCTGATGACTGAATACTCCTCAGGAAGGATATAAGGAGGAAAAAACCCACAAACCAAAACAGCTTTTGTGGTTGCCTGTGGTAAGAGTTTTATATCTGGTGACTCAAAAGGGCCCTGCAACTGCTTTGTCTCTTAACTTGGAGTTCTAGTCACATAGGTATGAGTCTCTCCATACACAATATATATCATTCATTATGCCCCAAATTGAGATTGCAGTAGTAGCCTGCAGATTTAGTTAAAAACTGGCTTAAATTACAACCCTTTAAAAATGCTGGGTTACTTGTGTTTTTCTAGCATTTTTCACTTCTTATATGTGGGTGTAGTTGGGTTACTAGTTCTCTTCAATTGCAGTGAAAAAGTGCTACTTTTAGATGGTTTTAATTGGAGTGGTTTACTTTGGTTTTGGGGTGAACTGTGGCGTACGTTCAGCCAGCCACTGGGTTTTGATGGTTCATACCCAAGAAAGCTGTGGTATGTGGCTTGCATCTGGTTGTTTAGGGAATGAATATTCCTGAGCTGTAGCAAGACATTGAGCTAGAGAGTCTCTTGATAGCTGCTTTGCAGATAGTCTTCATTGAGCTTGTGGTCATCACACATAAAGAAGGCCAAGTGATAGCAGGTGATTTTCTGTAATAAGGATGGGAACTTTAGAAAGTAGCTGAATTTAGGATTTAAATGATGTTATGGTCAAATGAATGTCAGGGTCAGGAAGTGATCATTAGAACTGGGTAGCCTCACAGAACACCGGGACATGTTCAAATAGTTTCTAACCTTTTACCAAAATGTTGGCACCCATCCCTCAGATGAAGTCAGCTTGAGAGCCATAGGCTGAAATTGAGATTTTTTTTGGGTGAATGGGTAGAGCTTTCATGAGGCTAGTGATATTTCTTTTGTATGTAAAAAGATTACTGTTATTATTCTCCTAGGTTAGGGCAATTGGCAAGTAGACAGTTGGGTGACTTATCTGCAGCAGAGATGTCTAGGAATAGAAGCTTTTCAGTTATAGCCTGATTTTTCTACAGGTGTATTCTGGTTTTCAGATGACTGGCCAAGAATTTTATAGACTTTCCTTTGAACCACTGTGTTAAAGTCATCAATGTGTTTATTTCATGTTTGCCCAATCTCTGAACTGGTTGGACTGCTGACCTTTCTAGCCTTCTGCAGCAGTGACTCTCCCAAATAAGAAGAAAATGTTTTTATGCAAAATAGATTATTAAAGCTTCTTAATTATTTAATTTGGCACCTTTCTGTTCTTTTAAGACACTGGACAACTCTTATCATCTGTGTGGTTTTTTTATTCTTTTAGATTTAGGTTCTTTGAGTTGTTTTCTTTTCAGTGAGAAGTGTTTTCCATGAGTATAAATTGTTCATGTAACTCATCTCTTTTTCCCTTTCTCTGAAGAGTAAGTGATCTGAACATCTTATGNGTAAATGTGCTCTGTTTTATTTGATTATTTTTTTTCCCTCTTTGATTGTTGATGATTGAGTAGCTTTGATTTGAAAGAGTGAGAGAGTTGCAGCTCAGGTCTTAAATTTTATGTATTCTTTGCTCCTTTGTTCATTACCTTGCATTTATCACTAGTGATTTTGCCTACCACACTGCTTCACAATCAGTTTGTGTTTTCAGGTGCTGTGAAGAAGTTTGTATGCTTAGGAAGCACTCATTTTGGGAGTCTTCCTTGGCTGATTTATGTGTTGATCTGTGTCATTTTATTTTGGAGCCTCTGTGGTAACTTGCCTTTATTGTGATTTTTTTTCTCTTTAAATAATTACAAATCCTCTAGAGAACTTCTTCTCAAAATCTTTACTATAGATAACTTCCACAGCAGTCTTCACTGAGTACAGTGTGTGAATGCCTTTTGGAAGACTTTAGTGTGATATACCAGTTTAATCAGGGTTGGTCAAAAAGTTTGTAAACCTTTCAAAAGATTTCTACAGTAGTCCTGTGAAACATTACCTTTTTATTGCAAAATTCATGTTACTCCCCTCACATCTTTTTTTGGTATTTTTATTCAGCTAGAATTTCTATCAATTTATTTAGTGATAGAGATAGGACTGTAGTCTGAGTAATTGTTCTTGCCTTTTCTTATGTAATTGATTGCAGATACTGAAATAAAAAATTGCTGACTGCCTTTAGAAGTCTTTAAGTGACTGCCACATGGCCCTAGTGTTTTGTTCTAAAATCCTCTTGTGTTAGCACTTTGATGGCAACATTTTTCCTCTGACCTCACCCCTAGAAAGAGAGCTTAGATGTGATCTTCCCTCATCTTTTCCTTATGGAACATCAGTGCAAAGAATTTTCTGTGTTTTCTGGTTCAAGTTTCTTGGATACTCTTTTACTTCAGGAAAAATTTACTGATTGTAAAATAAGAATTGGGATTTTAGACAAACTGTTGCTCTGATAGACTGTCTCTAACCAAAAGGCGTATGAAATGTGTGTAAAACATCACACCTGTACAATTCCAGCACCTTTGTAGCTCACAGACTTCCTGACAGTAGTCTCTGTGGGGTTTTAGGAGTCTTTTCAGACTGGTTGTATGTATAAATGCAACCAGTTTTTAAAATGTTTTTTAAATGGCCTTCATGCTTTGAAGCCGTTTGTTCTAGCTGCTCCATTTCTTCCCACTGAGGTTGTTCTTTCTGAAGCCAGATGTTGAAGTAATGAGATTCTTTTTGTATTTTTAGTTTTTTATTCCCCTGGGAATTTAAATACGCTTTTCTGGAATGCTATCTGAATAATCACATCTTGAACTATGTTACATGGCTCAGAGTTAGACTAGGATTTGCTTTTTTTCCAGAGAGTTCTCTAGGTGATTGAAGTTGACTGTGTTGTAAAAAATTTTTCCCATCATTTGGTGGTAGGCTGATTTTGCTTCCCCCATAGTTTGCACAACAGTAGTTAAAATCTTCAGTTCTTACTTTGCAGTCTCATTTCCATTGTCTCACCTATGGTGTCACTGTTGAGTGGAAGTGATTGGCAGTATACCAGCCATGGGCTGTTCCTCCTACTTGGGATGTGGAATTTAAATGTAGCTCAGTACTCTTGAGGTAAATAATATAGTTATGATACTGTGCTTTCCTAGCAGAAAGTAGTATTCTTTTGCTGAAGCAAATAAGCCCTTTTCTTTTTGTTCTTTTGTTCTTTTTGTTTTGCCCCTTTGTTTTTGTATCTTAGGATATTGTCTCCTAAATCTTGTTTATTTGTTGACATTTGAAGATATCTCAGTTATGCGTTATCTCCAAAGTAGTCTTTCAAGTTTTTCTTTTTTGTTTTTAGACTTACAGCCTTTGTATGGAAGCATCTGTATGTGCTGGTCTTTGGATGTCTGTTTCCAATGCCCTGTTTTAGTGGAACTGTAGTTTTAACTAGATTTCAGTGACTCCTTTCGATTTTTGTGGTTTTGCTCCAAGTGTACGTATCTGTGACTTTGATCTTCTGTCACCTTCATTCCACATGGTATTAATGGCACTTGGTAAAGACATTTAAATACCAGTTTCTGTTTTTGTTAAAGCAGAGTTGATTTTTTATTTTGAGGTAGTCATATACCTCACCTGGTTTTCTGCAATTCATGATAAATTTCACTCTCTTATCATTCATCAGTGGAGTTGACCCTAAAGGTATTGCTTAGCTGTCTTAACAGCTGTCATAGTTGTCATCCTTCTAAAGAAATACCTGCATTTTGTCTCTTTTTTCTTCCAGCAATTAAGCCTTGAACAAAGCAATGGGATCATAATTTATTTCAACGTGAAGACTTTTAATAGGTGAGTAATGTAGCTTAAATTAAGAGGGACAGACAAGGCCTGGTTCAGGAAGGGGTGTTGAAAATGGCTAGTGCTTCTGTTTCTGTCCAGCTGTGATTTTGGTGTCTGTGTAGCACCCCAAAGCCTTGAGCTTGTTCTTCAGCAGTACTGCAAACTAGGTCTCACTAGTTTGTGAGTTGTTTTTTTTGTTATTGGTTGGTTGAGATTTGTTGTTTGAGATTTTTTTTGGGTTTTTCTTTAATTATTATTTGGTTTTGTTGTTGTTGAATCAGGGGTTTGTTTTGTTAGTTGGTTTGGGTTTTTTCTGTGTCAGTTTAGTTTTTTTCCCCCCATATCTCAGCAATTCATCCAGTGCTTAGTCTAATCAATCTCACAGGTTTCTAACAATTATATTTCCACTGTAAAGCATCTTTTGCTTTTGCCAGTTTTGAGGTGTGAGTTTTTTCCTAGTTTTCCTTTCTAAACATATATTTTTGCTAAGTCACTTTTTTTGGCAGTTTTTAATTTAGATACACTGACTGTGACATTGCTTTGATAGTATTTGTTTCTTCTTGCTGCTCCTACTTTCAGAAAACAAGCTACCTCATTTTGCACATTTTATGGATAATTTTGTTGTTGAGAAGTAGGAGCTACTTGCAGGGAAATTACGTAGATTTTGTTTATGACTTTGCACTAGTTAAACACAGATTTTTCTTATTTTTTTAATACTTAATAGTACAGCTTATTAAAACCTAAGAGCTTTTTGGAGAATGTAAATAGATTTAGGCAAAAAGATACATGTTTTGTGATGTGCCTGTACTGTAATACAGCCCAAGTCTGTCTTTCTACTAAGGATTTGTGAAAATAAGAATCATTAATGTTTTGAGTCAGGCCTGGGTGTAGTCTTGGCATAGTCTCATTTTTTCTCTGCTCACATCTGCTCAAGTATGTAATAGAGGTGAAAAGTTTTTTCTTGTTTAAGACTTTATTAAAAGCTTTATGTGCTTGTGATGTTTGTCTCCTTGTAGAGAAAGAAAATATATAGAATAAATCTGTGAAACTTTAAAAATTGAAGTAATTATTTTCAGCAAAATTTGAGATGCAGGAAAAAAATCTAAATTTAAATTATTCAGCCCTAGAGGAAAAAGTAAAAATGAAAGAGAATATTGGATTAAATTAATCTTTAG
>VZTB01001717.1:526136-635695 GCA_013397245.1 Thryothorus ludovicianus
TTCCACAGGGCTGCCCTCAATCCATTCAGCCCCTAGTTTGTATGGGTATTGAGGATTGTCCTGACTGACCTTGTACTTGGCCTTGCTGAGCTCCAAGTTTTCCATGGGCTCATTTATCCAGGCTGTCAAGGTCCCTCTGGATGGCATACTATCCCCTCTGGCTTATCAATTGCACCACTCAGCGTGGTGTTACCAGTAAACCTGCTGAGAGTCTGCTTAATCTCACTCTCTGTGTAGCTGAAAGAAGTACTAAATAATATCAGTTCCTGTACAGACCCTTGAGGGTTACTGGTTCCCACTTGGACTTTGAGCCATGAACTGTAATCCTTGGCATGCAGTCATATAGCCAATTCCTTATCCATCAAATATATATGTCTCCAATTCAGCAGCAAGAACATTGTGAGGGGACCATATCAAAGGTCCTGGGAGACATCCAGGTAGATGAAGTCCATGTAGGTGTTATTTGGAGTGGAACTTAGACTTTGTTTCCCTCTGTGAAGTCTAGTTTTTGTGCTTCAGAAATGCTCCAGAGAAAGAGCCAACACCTGGTAAATTGAGGTTGCAGTTTACCATTGCCCTGATGTGAACCAGGTTATTAATGCAAGTGTATGTAGCTCAATATATTTCAAGAGCTGCATACCTCTGTAAAACTTCAATTCTGTCTTCTTCCCCATCTCTGCCCAAGTTGTACTGACACAGTTTTTTCAGCTTTTTAAAAAAAGATTTAATTTTTGCAAGATAACTCTACAAATACATGGTATAAATGACAGGAAAGGATATTTTTACAGCACTTTAGAGCAGGAATGAATAAGAAAGAAGGTGAGCAAGCTGAAAAGCCAAAACAGGAAGAAGTAGTTAAACATGACACTGTATAGTCTCATAAACTTGAGCTTTATAGAATTGCAGGCAGGAGCCTGGAGGATGAAGACATAAGGCAGTGAGGTGCAAAAACTCACCAGGAATTAACTGAGGAAGTGTGATACACCTCAGTTCAAGGACATGAAAGCTGGATTTTTACAGATCCTTTGTAGAGAACTTAAAGCAGAGGAGGTAACATGGCTGGAAGTGAGATGTGAAGAAAAGGTATAATATAAAAATGGGTATCTGTGAAGCTGGGTTATGGGAAAAGTAAAAGAAAAAAAGTCAAGATTTTTAGATGTTCTTGTATATTTGTGGAAGGAGAAATGCAACAAAATATTGAGGGAGGCTATCAGAGGCCTTAAGGAAATAAGAAATAATTGAAATAACCTTAATGAGATATTATTGCCTACCTTAATTAAGTATTAGTCGTGCTGAAAGTGTCAAACCCAAATGAGTAGCAAACTCAAGTTTTTGTGACTGACAGTTGGGTGCTGCTGGAATTACAAGCAGATATGTCTATTGCACATGCTGTGCATTCCTGATAAGAGAAGCAATGTGCTTTCATTTGTAATCTAAGAGAAAAGGAGAATTTAAAAATGTTTTGAGTTGTTAAGGTGTGACCAGGATGTTAGTATTTTTGAAGTAGTGAAAATATAGGAAAGTTTGAAGAGGGCACTTAAGTTAATTTTAGTTCCAAGCACTCTGGTAGCTTGTCTTAGTTTGTCAGTAAGGATATTCATGCCTTCAAAGCTAAACATCTTTAATGCTTTAAGGACAAATGTGTTTTCTTTTGTGTCCTTTTCCCTTCACCTCTTCATTCCAGCTCTTCTGTTTATTCTCAAGCACTACAACAGGTAAATTTTTAGCTTGTCTTCAATGTCTGAGTAGTAGGACATCCTCGAGAGCTAAAAAGTCACACTAGAAAATTATCTTTTACCTGCTAAGGAGTGTATGTTGTTTCTTGCACTAACAGGTATTCTGAGAACATTGCCCCTAAATCGATTTTAAAGCTATGCATCAGAATATGTTGTTAATAAAATCCCTTGGGAAAAGAAATGAATGCAGAAAATAGGAGGAAAAGGTTCCTTTTATTTAATGAACATATATGAGCCAAAATAATGTTAATAATGCCTATACCTTAAGAGTAAGCTATGGGCAATTGCTCATGTCTGTAGGTTAATGATTTTGTTGTCTGAAGTCACAGAATTTAAAATCATCTTTCTTATATTGGGCTGTTAGTTGTAATAACACTCCAGAAATACTCTGAATCACTGCAGTAAGACATTCAAGGCTAGGTAAGTACCAAGTGCTGTCACAGTATTTGGTATAACTGGCACGCTATTGAAAATCTGTGCAAATGTTTTTTGTAATGCAAAATTGGTTCTATTAATTCATGCTTAAGTAATGTATTACAAGTGGCAGTCTTCTGGAGGTAAACATTTCTAAATTCTGATGATAATCACTTGACGTGAAAGCTTAAATTCCAGAGAACAGCCTAGAAATGACATTTTATTGGGGGATTTCTTTCCCCCAGAACTGTATTGTCTGCTACAGATCAAGATACAGAGCATGTAATTTAACATATGATTTTTATAGATGTACTTCTTTTCAGCAAAAAATGTTTTGCTTACATTCTTGTTATGTGAGTTACTTGTGTAGTAGGTTATGCTACAAAAGATTGGGCAAAGATGACTTTGTGTCATGGTAGTTTATTTTCCAAAAATACAGATAGGAGTCTGAAACATGGGCACATGGCTCAGTGTACTGCCAAAACTTAACAAAATATTATTTTCTAGGTTCATTGATTTCCACTGAGGAAGATGTATCTCTCATGGCTTTGCAAGTTCACTGCTATGCAGTATGGCTGCAGGCTGGACTAGGAGCCAGTTCTAGGGTTTATCACCGAGACTGGACAGACATTATGCTTGTTAAAGCTTTACAGTAAAATAACTAATGGAAATTTCAGATCCAGATTTGCAGAGCTGGTCTTGAACATCGATTTAGAAATTTCATGTTGCCTGTTGGTCTCTTTTTTTTAATTGCAGTTTTGTTTGTCTGGAAGGTAAGATTGCCAGCTTGCAAACTTGGTGCAAGTGAATTGAAATCTGCAAAACCTGTCACTAGACTTAGGATGAGGCCATCTTGAAATTTGTTCATGTTCTGAAGCTTTGTAGCAATGGAGAGTGGTACCATCAAACAGGATTTTTTACAGTAAACCTGAATTTAATGGTCATTCCCACAGAAAAATGATTTTATGGTCGTATATCTGTGAATACTATTCTATACATATGCATGTGTCTCTTGATTTACTTCAATGTTTGGGTTTTTTGTCTTGAAGATTCTTGGATATCCCAGTCAGCTTCCTTTCCTAGGAATCAGAAGCAACCAGGTGTGGATTCCTTGTCACCTGTAGCATCACTTCCTAAGCAAATTTTCCAGCCTTCTCCCCAGCAACAGCCTTCTAAGCAGGTTAAAGTCACATGTGCAAACTGCAAAAAGCCTTTACAAAAGGGACAGACTGCGTATCAACGAAAAGGATCAGCTCACCTTTTCTGTTCCACGACCTGCCTCTCATCATTCTCACACAAACCCACTCCAAAGAAACTTTGTGTCATGTGCAGAAAGTGAGTTTTTTTATTTTGTTTTACTCTAGCACATAAATCCAGTACTACTTAAGATTCTTATGCATGCACGAGAATTGCTTCATTAATGATATAAAATCTGACTATATAAGTGCTTCATATAGTGGTACTTTAGTGTTTGACAATGTTGAATTCACTGTGTCTAACAAAATAATGCCAGCTTTTGAATTCAGAGTATGGGATTTTGTTTTATTGAAAGCCAGTACGCTAAAAATAACTGATTTTTTTATTTTAAAGACAAAATGTCCAAGTTGTGGCATACCTTGTGGCAAGATATACTTCCTATAGGAACTCCTTTATGAAAAACTTGGACCTTGTGTTGTGTTTAAAAGGGTGAGAAAGTCATACTTGCAAGAAGATGGAAGAAACTTGGGAGTTCTTCCACTCTTGGTCATATGAGGATAGTAAAAGCCTTAGATTTTCCCCATAAGTAGGGCAACTGGCAGTTTTGTAGCTGAAGATACCTTAAGTGGGCAGTACAGAGGGATTAACAAGCATAGCTAGAAGTGTCTTTTTTGAAATTACTGGTTGCGTTTAGTTTTTCATGATTTGCCAGACTTGAAATTGCCAAAAAGAAGTCTTCTGTAATTGTATTCTTGTAGTGTTAAGTGTACAGTCTGGCTCTGCTATCTTTTTCTTTCAGTGTACTGTTTACTGAGCCTTTTGCACTTTTTCATATTCTCAGTCTGGTACATGCTGCAGTGACACTGGTTAAAGGATGAACCAAAGAGGTCTTGCAGTAAAGACTGTCTTTGTTAGTGTGTGCTCCAGAGAGCCTGATCTTTGCTCAATCACAGATTTAAACTAGTGAAAAAAACCTTTTACATCACTGTCCAGTGTGCTGGATTAATGACTAGTATTTGGATGCAAGCTACTGATCTTTTTTTTTCCTTGGTGTTCAGTAAAAATAAGCCATAGAAAACACTGATATCCTGCATATTCATACCTAGGTACCCTGACAACCTACAAAATGTAAGATATTCTAGCTTTTTTAAAATGGGGGTAAAAGCTTAAATTCTCTGAACCCTTCCCTCTGCATGGCTAGTGAAAAGTAATCCTTGCTCTTTCTATTGGATTATTATGTGTTCGTACACCATTATTTTTTTTAGATATAATCTGATGACTACTATATTCAGCTAGCTGCATGATCTATAAAGATCAAGATTGGCGAAATTTTTTCTGACTGAAATCATGACGAAATCCATGCTCCCTTGCCACTTCGGAGATACTGAAGCTGTATATTGCAAGAGGCTACATACAAAATTGCCCTAAATGAAAAGGCTTTATTTTTGAATGATGAGGAAAACACTTTATTTCTAGCTTTTGAGGTTAAAGGGAATCTTTGTGAAGTGACTTTTGACATTTTTTGAGATGATTTAGCCTTTGTTTTTCCAGCACTGAAGTTTTCACTCCATCACAGTTAAATAGAAGATAGTATATGCACAAAATTGTTCTTCTGTGGCACTGTTCTTCTGTGTAACCCCACAGGAAAAGTAAAAATTCTTTGGTATTTCATTATAAATCCCTTTTCTTGCTTTCCTCTGAACTCTCCTGTAACTACATAAATAGCAAGCTCCTCAGGGCAGGAGCTCTGCCTTTGTTTTGCACAACAGGAGTAACAGCACTCCCTGACACAAATCTTAGTAGGTCTCCAAAGGTTGAGCCAAACTCTGACTTCCCCTTGATGGAAGAATACAAGCTTGCAAGTGTTCCTATTGGGGCTGTACGAGTTTATTTTCCAGGAAGTGTGTCTAGGGAAGCATACATGTTTTTTATCCATCTTCATTACAGAGCTTATAGGTATGAGTGTGTGGGGCATTTGTTTTCTGACTGGTGATCCAGATGTGCCCAATCAAGTTTTTTATGTATTCTGCCCAATAGCATTTCCTGTATGTCAGTAATAGGTTTTAGATTTTTGTGGGTTTTTTTGCTTAGAAGGTGAAGGAAGAGGCTTTTATTTCCTCTCCTTACTTCTTCTAGTATGTGACAATGTAGTTTGGGACAATGTAAGTCTGTTAGAACAAGATGTGTTTGATTTCAAATTACTTTTATTGATTGTTGGTTTTCTGGCTTAAGGTGTTAAATTGGCACAATTTCATGGGCAACTGCATGAACTGCTCAGATGCTTTGGAACTTTTTAAAAGGAATGATGGAATTAACTTTGGTAAATTTTGAATGATAGAACTTCTAGGCACGTTTGTGGTAGAGTTCTAAGCTTTTTGGTTGTTTATAAGTTTGAGAAATATGAGAAAACAAATTTCTTTTCCCCTCTTTCTGTCTTGAGATTAATACTGGAAATGGTGAAGGTAGCTACAAAGAAACATAATTTCTTGCTTTTTATTATAAATCTGAATTTTTCATACAAACCTTATATGTTGCTTTTGCGTAAAAGGAAAAGTCATTATGAAATGGCTAGTTCAAATTTGCTGTGTTAGTTTTTCATATAAAATTGAGTTTGCCTTAACTACATCTAATGGTGCATTAATAGTACTTAGTTCTAGAATAATTTAATGGGAAAAATAACTCAAAGCTAAAGAAAAAAGGGATTTACACAGTCAAATCTTACAGTAGTTGTAAAAAAATATTATCAAACTTAGTATTCATCCCGTGGCTTAACGACTGTACACTAAAAAAATTGTTCAGAAATGTAAGCCTTGAAAGGAAGAATTCATCTTAAAACATGAAGTGTTCTTGTTTATATACATATTTATGCATATGGACATAATTTTTAAGTAATTTTTTCTTTTATTTCAGAGATATAACAACAATGAAAGGTACCATTGTTGCTCAAGTAGATTCAAGTGAGTCTTTTCAGGAGTTTTGCAGTACATCATGTTTATCCTTCTATGAAGATAAACAGAATTCCTCAAAAGGAGCCTTGAATAAATCAAGATGCACAATCTGTGGTAAACTAACTGAGGTCTGGTTGACTGTTTTTTGTCTTTCTCAATAAATAATGACATATTAGTAGCTTGTATACTGAAATAAGAGAACTGAAAAGAAGAAAATGTAAAATCATCAGTATTTTGAGATATTTAAATTTGCAGTCTTAATAGTCACAGAGAGCAGCTGAAGGAAGAAAGTATGCCAAGAGGTTGATACTTGTTTCAGAAACTTCAAGTGCCTTTTGCTGATAATGTGTTCTATTAGGCATAGAATCTTGTAATTATAACCCAGATCTCTCATGTAAAAAGATTACTGATGAAAAAGTGTCAAGATCCACTATATTACCTTTTTTTTTTACTGTATGTTTTGAAAGGTAATGCAGATAATTTTAGAGATCTGTAGAATATGTGTAATTTTAAATTCTCGTGAATATATGTATTTATTCTTGATGACTGCTTGATTACTGACCCCAGCATAGTTCAGGCTAGTGCTTTACACAGCATATTGTCTGGCCTATCTTCATATGCCAGGTTCTCCACCTGTAAATTGATCCTTTTATAAATTGGCATTCTGCTCTCATATGCAATTACCACATCCTTCTCTCTGGCCTTTCCTTCTAGGCTAAAGGATAGATGAGTCTAAGGGTTTTTTCCTAGAACTTTGGAGATAAGAGAAACATCCCTTTCTGTTTATCTATTTCACAGTCATTTCAGGTTTTAAATAATGAAATAGTTATTTGAATGTGAGACTTCTGGCTGGCCTGCTAATTTCAGGCAACTTTGTGCTTGTCTAGTGATAGAATACTTTTTTATTTTTATTTTTTAGATTCGTCATGAAGTTAGCTTTAAAAATATGACTCACAAGCTGTGCAGTGACCATTGCTTCAATAGATACAGGATGGCAAATGGTTTAATAATGAATTGCTGTGAGCATTGTGGGGAGTATTTGCCCAGTAAAGGAGCTGGAAACAATGTCCTTACTATTGATGGTCAGCAGAAAAGATTCTGCTGTCAGAACTGCGTTGGTGAATACAAGCAGGTAATGACTTCTTTATATGTAAATTAAAATTAAATAAACATTAATAGTTCCTAAGTTTATCCTGTTACTTATAGCATGGGTTTACTTCTCCTAGGAAGACATAAGTAACAAAGACTTCTAAAAATCAAATTAGTGCTAGTGAGAAAAAAAAGCTATCTGCAGTGGACCTTTTTCTACTGTTTCTTTTTGTTGTTGCTGTAATAGTGATACCTATTTGTTATTGATGGAAGTATAATTGAAACTAATTTTTTTTAATAATTTCTGTTTTTTCTATTGATAGTATCTGAGGTATATTAATAGCAAGCACACCACACAGGCTTTATTGGTCCTTAAGTTACGGGTTTTTTTATTTGAAAGCTCACTTGTATGCAGTTAAAACCTTAAAAAGTATGTAAAAGATACAGATTGAACATTGATGTTAGAGGCTCTGACTGGTTACAGTTTGGCTGTGTGCTTGCACTATGTCCCTTCTCAATTGTACAGCACAGGATACAAAAAATTCTTACTTTCATCCTTCCATGTATTAAATGTTATGCTTTCATTTTGTTTAGTTGGTTTGTTTTCCATTTATTTTTAAGACTGTTAAGATAGTAGTAATTGTCTTTAATTCCAAATCAAGAAAACTGATGCTGGTGTCTTTTACAGTTTGTAGAGCCAGCTTAGCTCTGAACTGTTGCTAATGCTGGCTAGAAGGTTTAAATGTTAATCACAGTATTTGTAGTATAATAGGATAGCTCTGAAATACTAAATATTTCAGGGGAGGATATAGAATATGGGGATTTTGGGGGTTTTATTATTTGAGTTCTTAGGCTTCGTATGTTCTGCTCTGAGTTTATAGAGGTAATGTTCTGACAGTGCTGTTTTACTAGCAAGAAATTTGTTTCTGGTTTTGAAATGCACACTTGAATATGTGTGTGGCCCTTGTGCTGCACATTGCTCAGGGCTCATTCTTCATCTCTTCCCATTTCTAATAAACCAGCGGTCCAATAGAACAGTCAGTGCAGTGCTGTGTTGTAGTTCTTTAAAGTTGCATCATATGCGCTTGTGTTTTCTCACTGGACACTGAGCTCTGACATTTTTGGGGGTGGCTGTTCATGGGTCTGTGCTGTGTATGAAAAGCAAAGCTGGAAACAGCATGCATGTTTACATGCATATGTAAACAGCCCAACTGGAAACGTAACATAAGCGTTATTTTTTTGCCACAGCTGTACCAAATGGAACAGGATAGGTTTGCAAGCTACTAAAAAAGTAGGCATGCCCAGAAGCCATGAAAAGACTGGAAGAACCGTTGAGTACTGTCTCTTGAAGAAACAAAGGTTCAGGAGATTAACTTTGAACATGAGACATACCCACACAACCAGTATCATTTACACTGCACATGGAATTATGAAATGAACATGGAATTTTGAGGTTGAATGATAAATTTGTACTTTAATGACAGAATATACTGTATTTGTTTGCATATTTGTTGTATTTTGTGTTTAGATATGTGTTTGGGAATGAGAAGAATATGGGCAGCCAGTTGTATGTTCTGGTTTACTCTGGAGAGGAGGAGCAGTTTGCAGTACCAAGAATCTGCACAAGTAGTGTCAAGTTGGTGCATTATTGTGAGAACCTTTAAATTTGAGACATGTTTTGGTTCATTCACTTCTGATAGCAGATTTTATGCAAGCAAGTTCTTGATTCCTTTATCAAAATATGTGGTACTGTGCAACTATAATAGGCTATGAGAAGCTTAATTTGAGGGCTAGTTTGCATCTGTTTTGGAATGGTGATTAAGTGTAATTCTTAACTGATAGGTTTCAAATATTCATGGAGTGTGAGGTATTGTTAAGAGAAGCTCTAAAGGGAAAATGCTGTGTGACCAACCAAGTGGCTTTCTGTTATGGAGTAGCTACACCAGTGGATGAGGGAAGGACTAATAGATGATGTTTATCTGAATTTTGTAAAGCCTTTGACATGGTCCCTCACTGTGTTCTTCTCTCCAACCTGGAAAGTGATGGATTCAACAGGTGGACTGTTAAGTGGATTGGGAATTGGTTGGATGGCTGCATCCAGAGGGTAGTGGTCAATGCTTCAGAGCCCTGATAAATGTTGGTGACAAGTGGTGTCCCTCAGGGGTCTGTATTTGGACAGGTGTTATTTCATATCTTCATTAGGGAATAGACAAAGGCACCAAGTGCACCCACAGCAAGTTTGTGAAGTGCAAGGTGCTGCACCTGGGTTGGGGCACCCCCAGTATCTGTTTAGGCTGGGGGTTGAGCAGATGGAGAGCAGCCCTGCTGGCAAGGACTTGGTGGTGCTGGTGCACTGACAGCCCACAAAGCCAATCCTGTCCTGGGCTGCATCCAGCTCTGGGGCTCAGCACAGGGAGGACAGGGGCCTGTTGGAGGTTGTACAGAGGAAGGTCACTGAGATGATCAGAGGGATGGAGGAACTCTCCTGTGAGGAAGAACTGAGGGAGCTGAGGTTGTTCAGTCTGGAAAAGAGAAGGCTTCAGGGTGACCTAATTGTGAGCCTCCAGTAAATGAAGGGAACTTAGAGGAATGATGGGATAAGACTGTTTACAAGAGCATGTAGTGCTGGGACAAGGGGAAATAGTTTTAGATTTAAGGAGAGTAGGTTTAGATTAGATATTAAGGAAAAAGTCTTTACTGTGAAGGGTAGTGAGGCACTGGAACAAGTTGCCCAGGGAAGTTGTGGGTGTCTGATCCTTGGAAGTGTTCAGGGCCAGGTTGAACAGGGTGCCCTGAGCTGCCTGGTCTAGTGAAAGGTGCCCCTGCCCATGGCAGAGGGAATTGGACCTAGATGATCTTCCAGCCCAGACCATTCTGTGAGATTCTGTGAGTATATGGAAGTTAAACTGTAAAAGTGGAAGTTCTTCTAGTGTATGCTATAGTTATCCAAAGTTGCTCATGACTCAAATACTTGAGAATATTTAGTTGATATAATATTTAGGTTTGAAGTTTATTTAGGTTTTTTGAACTGAGCATGTTCAAGCAGTTCTGTTTTTTTAGATAAGAAGTTTAGACTAGAAAATGTCACTGACAACCCACTGGGCCACAATTGGTAAATTATGGGTTGTTTTGTTCATTTGTAACAGTGTTTCCTTTGGAATGAATGGATCTTGCTTTAAAGAACTGCAGAAGGAGAGATTTTTGGGAGAGCCATTATTTCATACTGAAACAAACTTAATGAAAGAAATACAGAAAAAGTTAATGTCATTTGATTCCAGCATTGTGTTGTACAGCTGATTATTGTGTCGCATAAGAGTTTTAGCAAATGTTTTCTTACAAACAGTTGTAAAATAAATAGGTCTTACTGGTATGAGCTTTGTATTAAGCAGTTTATATTGTAAATGTCATACACCTATCAATATTGCTATACATTTGTAGTAGTAATAAATGAAAACTCTTATTACTTGTACCCATCTATATACTTAATCAAAAATTTAAAAAATAAATATTACACTGATTTGAACACATAATTTTTCAATTATTCATCATGGACTTTTTTTCTTCTTTTCTTGGAATTAAAAAATTAAGCTTGTGGGTAATGAAAATTACAGTGGCCCTCAGAATGACAAGTAATTAAATTACTGCAAGTAATCCATCTGCTGCAAAGTATGTCTTTCCTCTGCTTTAGACTGTTCCTGGGAGTAAGAAACAGAGTTATTCCTGAGATGGAGAGCAGGTTTTTTTCTCAAATGTCCTAAGTCATCTTTCAAAGTGACTTAGCTTCCTATGTACCAGTTTCAGAACTTGCTTTAAAAATGAGACTTATGTAATTTTTATTATTGCATTATTTGTCTTGATTTTCTGAGAGGTCATTGCTCTTTCTTTCCTAAAATGTAGTGATTGCAGAGCTTAGGTGTCCTTTAGTATTAAAAATAATTTTTTAAATAATTAAAAAATAATAAATAGGCATAACATAAGTAATGCTCACTGTAGTTATATGCAAGAGCAAGTTAATTTATAACACAACAGCCATTTGAAGACAGCTAAGTGCAAGTCAAGCTTTTTAGGAAAAGATCAAACAATGATAAAATCATTTCTCAAAAAATAAAATAAATGTGACAATTTAGATAAAATGTGAAAATAAAACTCCTGTTGGAAGTGTTTAATTTTTTTAAAATCTGAACATGACAGTTAGTGCTAGGTTGTGCACTCTGTTGCACTGAGACTCAAACTCTTCACATGTAGAGGGTCAGGAGGAACTTAAAGAGTGACACTAAACAAAATGGAAAAAACCAACCAAACAAAAAAATCACACTAGAAGAGAATGAAATTATATCTGAACAGGAACTGACTAAAATTGTCTTTTATTGTACAAATACTGAAATACCTTATTTCTTTGGGCAGATATTTTGTACAGTTGAAATGAAAATGTAGGCATTTAAAAAACTGCTGTAGTGATTAATTTGAAAATTATCTGTGCAGTAAATTGCAAGTGACCTCAAATATGCCTGGCATAAATGCGATAACCACATGTAGCACATACCAAGGTTGTTTCAGTATTTTTGTTTCTGCTACTATTGCATGTTTTCTGTCTCCACCAAATGAGTTAACTTCCTTTTCAAAGCAGTTCTCATGTTTGTGTCCTGGTTTGCTGGATTTTGGTACAGCCTTGACAACCTTGTTTTAAGAAATAAGTGGAATATCCTGTGACTTTTTGACTTAGCTTGTGCAACCAACCATATCTTTTAATTTTGAACTTTTCCAACTAAGCTAAATCAGTGTCTGTGTCTGCTTTTAAAAATATTTTATTTCCTTGCCTGATCAGTCCACAGGGCTCTTGATTCTACCAAGAAAGTATTTAATGCCTTACTATTTAAAAATGTTCTTTTACTTCTTTTACTTTGCTTCTATAGCTAAAATGCTTCTTAGAATGTGACCTGGGATTTGCTTGCTTTAGGGACTTCTTAAAGTGATAGTCTTCATCCACTACCAAAAGTAGGGTGGGGAGGAAGGGATGGGAAAGGAGCTCCAGCTATTTCTTCGAAAGCTTTTTGATAGCCCTGGACTGAAGTGATACTGAATGAATGCAAGCCAAATGAGAGTTTTTCTAGTTGGAGAGGATGCTTGCAGTGTCTTTTCATCTAGTGAAAGAGTTTTTCAATACTGAATAAAATTGCATTTGGTTACTTCTTGATTAGATGAAGACTTACTACTGAACATGCTTCAAGACTAACAAGGCTGTGCCATGCCCTAAGCTATTGACTTCCAAGCAATAGAAAAAAAACACCCTAGGTAGTTGTGCTTCCTTGTTCAGTTTTTGCTCCTTGCCAAGGAATTGCTTTTGTGAAATTCTTAAAACTTATTTGTCTGTTTTATCTCTGTGCAGGGGGTTAAGAGCCATCACTGTATACAGTAATATGCATGTCAGTTCTGCAGCTAACAATTAATTGCTTCACAGAGCTTGTGCATAGCCTCATAAAGTGTATTGTTACCTGCTGGCTAAAATGTCCTGTCACTTAGCACTTCAGTGGGAGCATTTGGGGTTTTCAGCTTTGTCTTGTGTCCTGTCCCATGCAATGTCTAGGATTTTTTCTGTGCTTCTTTGCTATTAAGACAGAGTGTCCTTCCTGTCTTCCTTTTTTATCTTGATAGTACAATGAACTACAAAATTACCACTTCCTGCTGTTAATGTTTTATAAACTCTTATTTCCAAGTGTCTGTTTCAAGAGTAAGTAAAAAAATAACGATTTTTTTTTTTTTTTTAAATTCTGGTCACTTTTAAAGAGAAGTTCTGTGATTTCAGCCAGATCAAACTGTGGTTTAATAGTGGAGTTTCTTCCTCATATAGTAAACCACTTCTGTTTAGTTCAGGTAAAACTCAATTTAGTATTAAGTAATCTCTGATAATACTGTTATCTCATACTATGCACACTTCTACAAATGGAGAAAGCTAGATGCTTTTTATTTCATCTAACTTGGCTAAAGGACAGAAATCTTATCCACCAAGGAATAATCATTCCTTCTTTCTTCCTGCTTAGTGATGTGGGGAGGTTTTTTGAGACCTCTTAGTTATGATGGATATGACCGCATCCATACACTGGTGTACCTGGGGTAGTTACCTGGGTGGGTTGAGGGGAAGAGAGAAAAGGCAGAACAGAGAAGACATTAACATTCGGTTAATGCAGAATTAACTTCCTTTTTGGGGCAGGTGTTTTCAGCTCTGCTTTTCTCAGAGACAGGAAGATGAATGTCTTGAGCATGGGAACAAAACCAGCAAAAAGACAGGACACTGGCAGTTGGAGATGCCAAGGAAAAGTACTGAACAAGTTCTTGATCTAGCTGTTTACAGAGTTCAGCTGGTGGAATATAAATGTAAATCACTTGGTGTTCAAGACCCACAAAAGCAATTGCTTCATCTTTTGCTCTTAGGACTTGGGCAGATACTTTCGAGAAAGAGTTTACAGTTGTTATTCTTGGGGGAGAGATAATTTGGATGCAGTATTTTAAGAGAAAAACCTGATACCTGGTTCTTTTCTTAGACTTGTATGTTGTCTCTGGATCCATCAGACCATCCTTTCAAATGAATCTGGAGTAGTTTAGCTGGTATTTTCTTGATTATCTTTCTGAGGAATCTGTTATCATAGAATTTCACGTAGCAAACGTATCTGTTTTTCCACTTAAAGAAAATGTCTTCTTTCTCCTGTTCAGTTTGAACACAGGCATACTATGTTTCTTTCCTGGAATTTCCTGCTTTGTTTCTTAATTCTAATCCAAACCTCTTATTCTGTCAAACTACCAGGGAGGTTTGCCTGGATTGAGAATCCTGTTTTACCCGTGGAGTTTTAACTACAAAGCATTTCCTTTAACTGGAAGCAAATATTCAGGCTGCTACATAGCATTGTAGCAATCTGCTGCTGTTCTGATATTTTCTGTTGGCTGGCCCTTGCATGAGAGGAGATGTAGCAAGAATGCTCTCTTACACTGCTGGTGTATCCTTCATCATGGTCTCTTAGCTTTGTCAAGGCAGATGAAGCAGATGATGCTATTTTTTTTTTTTCAATCAAGAATAAAGTGTCTAGCACAGATGCCTAGATTCAAGGCACTAATAGCTTTATTGATGTACTGTTGCAGCCAGAAGGTTGAAGAACAGGCTTTCATTAATTTCAGTTGCAAACAGAAATGAGGCTTCTAATATGCCAAGAAGTTAGGTATTACCCTATTTATTTTGGAGTTTGAGCTTTATTCTCAACACACAACAAGAGTTATAGACTTCAGCTGATGTGATCCTTTCAGTAAGATGTAAAGGAAAGTCAAGATTCCTTCTAAAATCATAGTTGCTTACAGTGGCAAGAATAAAAATTCCTCAAAAATCCCCTTAAGTGAATTTTATTTCCAGGAATCCTTCAGTTCTGGAATATGTCACATTCATCTACTTTGTCTTGCATTTTGATAGCTACTCAAATGGTAGTTGCCCATTTGAGTTGAATACTGTCCCAGTGAATGGAAGGAATATTTGAAATATATCTAGAACTAGTGACTTGCAAGAGTTTTCGTATGACATTGTTTAGTGTTTTTCTCTCATGAGATACCTATCATGAAATAGACCTTCTAGAATTGACTCTCTAAGGATAAACAGGTCATGAAAGAATGACTTTAGAATCAAATATAGTGAGAAGAATATTCAGGCTTCTTCATCTTCTATAAACTTTATGCTTTGGGAGAGGTCAAACATGCAATAGGATCCAGCCAAAATTAGGTCATCTCAGTGCAGAATCTAGGTGGAGTAGTGAAGGAGCAGTGCAGTCAGACTACTGTGCATCAAGCTTCCCCTCAGAGGGCACTGGGCCTTTATTCTCTTGAAATTTTGCTTCTGAATCAGCTTAGTTTATTTGTACTTAGTAATTGATACACTTTTCTTTACTAATTTGACTGTGTTTTAATTTCAGTTTTACTTGAAATTACAGTCCTTAAATGTGCATATTTTCATTGAATGCTGTAGATGTGAATTTGCACATGAGAGGAAAACGCTTGATGCTTTCTCTTGCAGATTGGTTTTGTGTTAGTTTCATCTTTGAAGGAGACTTGAAACTGAAGCTAATTTGTGCAGGTTTTATCAAGAGGTATTTTTCTCTAATGTTGAAATACCATGGGGAGCACAAAGATTAATAATAATACTTGATCTGAAATGGAAGATAATTTCCAAGAAAGCAGCTTTGGAGAAAAAGACTTGGGCATCTCCGTGGATCTGAGGGGCTGGGAGTGCAGCAGCAAAGATGGAGTTGGGGTTGCCCTTGCAGCAAAGATGGGCAGCTGGCTCCTGGGTTGTCTCATAAAATGCCTGACCTCTGGAGGTCATCTTGTCAACCTCCAGCTCCAACAGGATTACCTGGAGCACATAAATCCAAGAACACATCCGTTTGAGTTTTTTAAATGTCTGCAAGGATGGGGACTCCTCAGTTTGTGTGGGCAACCTCTTACTAGCAAGAGTACAGCCAGCAGGGCTGGGGAGATGATTTTTGTGCCCCATGCAAGCCCCCTCTCCCCCTTCTGCTCTTGAGACTGCATCTGGCATACAGTGGCCAGTTTTGGATTTGACAGAATGAAAGGTGTTGTCTTACTTGTGGAAGTTTAGTGGAGAGCTACCAAGATGCTCAGATGGCTGGAGTACCTGAGGTGGTAGGGCAGGCTTGGGAGAGGTTACTTATGAGAAACATAAAAGGGGGAAGAGTTACCTATTGGGAGGAGACAGAAGAAAACCAAGTTGAACTCTAAGAAGAGTTGCACAGTGGAAGGAAGAAAGGCAGGAGACACAACTTGAAAACAAGGGGAAACTTAAGATAAAGAAAAGGTGGTTGTTTTTGGGTTTGGGGTTTGTTATTTTTTTTGAGGTTTTTGTTTTTGGTTTTGGTTTTTTTTGGGGTTTTTTTTGTTAGGTTGTTTGTTTGGTTTTGGTGGTGGATTTTTATGTATATGTGTTTTGTTTTGATTTTCCTCTTCTGTAAAGATGATGAAATCCTCCTGAGGGATTTTGGAGTGCTTGTCCTTGGAGATACTCAGATTTGACTGGACAAGATCCCGAGTAAACAAACACCTCTGGAGCTGCTTAGAGCAAGAGGCTGCACTTGACTTCAGGAGGTCTCCTTCAGTCTATATGACTCTGTGATTTTGTTCTTCTGAAACAAGGAAGCAGTTTTTAAAATAAAGACTTGGGACTTGAATTTTTGTTCCTTCTTTACTTAGTCACTTGTGAAGATTTTGTTCTGGTTTTCCTTTGCCAATAAAGATCTGTGTCCTGCCACGAAATATCAATGACATTGACACAGCTTTATGTTTTCCTTAATTTCTTCTCTAAACATCCAGTATTCCTTGAGGATGGTTAAAATATTAAATTAAATACATACTGTAGTAAGAACCTGAGAAAGCTGTTACAGTTTTCATCAGAGGTTGAAACTCCTGCAGTGATGTAAGTGGGCTTAAATGGGAGAGGAAGACCAGAGCAGGAATTTAGGGTGTTTTCCTCTGAGCATTCTCTTAGCTTCTGACTCTTTAGAGGTCAGGGTATCCCTTGAACTTCATGCAATGTTCCTATGTGCTATTTTTGGCAAATCTCTTTAATTAGTGTTTGTCCAGTCTCCTTGTGATCGCATACAAACTATTTTTCCATCCATGACTCTCTTTGGTAAGAGGTTCTGCTGACCTGCTGTTTGTTGCAGGAAGAGCTGTCTCCTGTTTGTTTTCAGATTTCTTTTGGTGTTCATGTGATTTCACATAGTTGTTAATATTAGAAAATATACTGAGCGGTTGATCCATTGTGCCCTACATAATATCATTTTTGGTTCTGTCATTATTCTCCTAATCTGTCCTTGTTTCCAGGCCAGAAATCCTTATCTCATAAGAATGCTCTTTGACCCTCTGTATTTCTGTAGCTTTCCTTAATTTTAGTGAATCTTCTGTTTGTTTATGGCATCAAGGAGGGTACTTGAAGAGAGAGGATTCTCAAATGCTGCTTTATCTGCAGAGTGAGGTTAATACTGCAGATTCTTAGAAATGAAAGAGATTATGTTTGAAAGGGAAGAATTTGAGAGTAGAAATATAAGTTAGCTGAGAAACTTTCATCTGGAAATTTCACATTTACAAACAGAAAAAAAATTTCTTGCTTTGTATTATGGATATTCAGAAACATTTGAGATATAGTGAGGCTCTTGTTGTGAGTGGAAGAAGTCGAGTTATACTCTTAAAAAATAAATGTTTGAGACAAATGTGCAATACTGATTGAATACTTTAAGGTATGCTTTTTTTTTTTTTTTAAATAATAGTGTGGTACTCCTTGGCGTTTTTTTGAATGGGTTTAATATTTGAACTTGGAAGTTTAGGAAGTGCTGGAAAGAGTAATAAGAAGGCAAGAAAAATGTTTAGCTTGAGGGAGATGATTATTACAACATTTTAGGAGCAATAAATTTAAAGAAGGTGGTTTGGGCTTTCTAATTTTCTTTTTTACCACTATGCCCTGTCTTAGTTACTTGTGTAACAATATGTTTAAATTTCTAATAATGCAGAAAATCTCAAATACTCTTTAGTTGTAATTACGAGAATAAAATGAAAGCTTTGTTATTACCGTTCTCCTCCTACCCACAAGAGTCTTCTGCATAGTTGGCATGTTTTTTGGAAATTCTTATTCTTTGTAATCTTGATAAATTAGATCCAGGTTTGCTAGATTATTACTAGATAGGAATAAAACTTTTTCTTGCTTTTAAGTCTACAAAAGATGGAGTAAAGTCAGTAAACAGCTCCAGTATTTTGAAGCTGTATGAAGTTCAGAAGTGATTGACATGCTCTTGCACTGTTCTTTGGGTGCTTGATCCCTTCTTGATATTACCTTAAATGATGAAGTATTTGAGATGCTAGTTAGCAAATGCTATAGCTATTTCTGCTTTCAAAGAATTTTTTTTTGAAACATGTAGTTTACTGACAATGATTTTTTTTCCAATTTTGCTCTGAGTTTACTATAAATACATTTATTAAAACTTATGCTTTTGTCTTGCTGTCTCTTGAAGTCACTGTAGCCTCTGTTGGATTTCTCTTTTGGATATGGAACTTGTGAACTTTTATTTGCCTGTGCATTGTTTTCTTACTACATTACTGAATGCTCTTAGTTAAATTATTTGCCAGCATATTTGCATCAATGCTTCTAGATTGACATTTTGGTTTATTCTGGAGGTACCAAGGCTATTGGTGCAAGCAGATTTTTTTATGGTGCTTGTTCATTAAGCATGTTCCAAGAAATCAAATCCTTTGTAAATTGCAGCCTCCTGTATCATTAGTAATAAAACTCAGGATTTTCTAGATGCCCTACTTTTGTTTCTTAGCCGGCCAGGGGAAACTGATGTGTAGCAGCAGAGTAGTCCCAACTTACAGAACAATAAAATTGCTACATTTTGGTCTTGTAACAAAGTATGAATTTTGTCAATGTTGTGGCTAATTAGGAAGATAATGATGTCCTGTGAAACATGTTTAAAGGCAAATGGAAAAAAAAATTAAAATAGAAAGGGAGTATCCCAGAGTCATATTTTATACCCTTCTCTAGGTAGGAGTTTGATATCTTGACGGGTACTCCTTTTTGGAGGAAATCCCCAGCCGAGGTTTTATCAAAACAGCGTATGGAAATTGTGAAGTTGTGTGGAAATTTTACTGGTCTCTACAAGGTGCTACATCTAATTTGTGTCACAGGCATGTGGACTTGTATGTTTTTATGTGGATGCTCTTAGTATAGGAAGGATGACATCGTAAGCCCATAAATGTCATCTCTAGCTGTCTGTAAGACTGGATTTGACTAGTTTTCAAATCTGGGTACTGAAAAACAGGAAGAGCAAAGATATCCTCTGGAGCTTCTCACTTTAAACAAAGTGAAGCACCTATGAAACATGGTTTGCCTTTCCTTCCCCTTTCCATCCTTGAGAACAGGGAAAGAGGGAGAGAGAGAGCCAAAATAATTTCTTTAGAAGGAAAGAGATCTTAAGTGACTAAGTGGTGACTTTCTAATACTTACTAGGGCAGGAGTCTCTAGTAGGAGACCCATCATTTTTGGTGAGGAATTTTCTCTGTCACTGTCAAAACCATGATGCTGTTTCTATGGGCAGAGAAGGTGTCCAGATATTTTTTTCTGAAACTTACTGTATCATGCTTGACATATTTGCCTAACACTGTCATACGTAATACATGTAGCACATCAGAATTATTGATTTTGTATGTTGACTGTGTCATCAGAATTTCTGCTCTGTGCAGCTTTTTCTGTGCTTTTTATAGAACATTTGTTCCATTCTGTGGAAAACTGTTGATGGACTGACTGCTGTGTTGAGAGATGTCAAAATCGAGTCTGTTACCATGTTCCTGGAGTCACAGTTCAGTACAGAAACTCTGCACTGTGTTCCTCCTGCCTGGAGGGTTGGAGATGGAATTTTTTTTCTCCCCCAAGTTTAGTTATTCTTCATATTCTTAACTTCTTTGGTGTGCTGGTGACTGCACAATGGAACAGATTGCCCAGAGAAGTTATGGAGTCTCCCTCACTGGGGATATTCATGAACCATCTGTAATGCAGTCCTGTGCAATGTGCTCTAGGAAGACCCTGTTTGAACAGGGAGGTTGTACCAAAGGTCTTTTCTAAGCTTCCCCATTCTGTGAATCACAATAGCTATGCCAGATTCCTGTTCCTTTCCTTACAGCCATTGTCCCATCAACAAGGACAGAGGAATAGAGTTCTTTCAAACTCTTCACCTCAGCACAACTTGTTGCATACTCTTACCGCAGTTGACTTTGCAGATGTTGGGGTTTGTGATGGAATTGGGATGTTTTGGTTGGTTTGAGTTTTTTGAAGCATATGTGTGTGTGTATGTGTGTGGTCTTCACACAGAGTAGTTTTAGCTGGCTTTTCCCCAGGAGTAAAAGACCCAACCATAGTTCTGAATGCTCTTGAGAGAATGATCAGGAGAATTAATATAGCAAGGGTCTGATGAAGGAGCAGATGACAGAAATAAACTTTTCCTTTGTTTTTTTGTTTTTGGTTTTATTTTTTTGTTTGTTTTTTGGGTTTTTTTTTTTAGGCCATCATTTAAGTCAAAAGCCAAGCATAGTTTTAACTAACGCATTGTTTTGCTTTGTTTTATGTTTTAGAAATGTGGTCAATTAACATCTTGTACTGGCTGCAGAGCTCAGTGCAGGTTTTTTGACATGACTCAGTGCATAGGACCTAATGGATATATGGAGCCATACTGCTCAACTGTATGCATGAACACACACAAATCAAAATATGCAAATTCACAAAGTAAGTGAAAAGGATGATGGGTTTTCATCACTGCTAAGAGGAGAGCTTTTTAAAGTTTGAACACTGGGGGTGGGTGCGTTTGTTTTACGGTTAGGCTATGCAGACGTGACTTGACAGGTTTTACTTCATAAAAATAACAAAACAAAAACATCTTCTGTTGAACACCAGTGAACGGCCCCATGAGGATTAATTTTCCTCACTGGCCTTTTTTTGTGATGTTGGAAAGAATTTTTAACTGTCTTAAGGCTTCCTGTGAAAAAAATGCTGAAGCATAATGTGCTCCAATGTGTCTCAGGATGATAGTGCAGGTTTTTTGCATATGAATTCATATTCTCTGAATTTTCATATGAATCCCACCCTAGATTTTTTTTTTTCCAATCAAGCAGGAGATGGATATGAAGGGAGGTAGCTATAATGTATATAGATATTCTCTAGGTAAAGTTTTGATCTGGTAAATAATTCAAAATGTGTTCTTCAGTATGCAAAGCAGATCTCAACTTGAAGTTGAAAATGCTCCAGTGAATTTTCCTAAAGAAGGGGTTTATATATTTAATATTGATCTTTAGTGAAAGTATTTATCCAAACTTCTGTAATTTCTTTTGTCTTGTGTGACTTGTAGAAGCTGACTGGAAAACAGACTAATCTTAGTTTTCTACATTGAAAAACTAAAAGGGGATCACCTTTAATACTCGTTTTTTCATATTATTTTCTGTTTATTTTGTTTGTAAACTACGTTTTTCTTTTAGGTATGGAAATTATTTGCCACTTTTGTAAGCGAAACTCTTTACCTCAGTATCAAGCCACAATGCCTGATGGAAAACTGTACAACTTTTGCAGTTCCAGTTGTGTAGCTAAATTTCAGGTTAGCTGTTGTGTTAAATCTTTTCCTCCCTAAATATTTGTGTGCCTGTGTTTGTATTAAGTATTTGAATATTAAACTAACTTGCATGTATATACATGCTTGAGAATTAGCAATTAACATCGCAGGTGCTCCTGGCTCATAACAATTTCTTTGATCAAAGTGCTGGTTTATAATAACACTAGCTGCTGTCTTAAGCTTATAAAATGGGATAATAACAATCAATCTCTGCTTTATATTGTTAGAAAAAGCATTGTTATTGTTATAAAGCTTTTCATCCTACTTTTACCACCTTAGCCTCTTCATGGGTGTGAGCCTTACTGTTTTGCATTGAAGATCAATAAATTTAGCCACTTTTGTAATAAACACAATAACAAAATTCTCATATTGAATGTAGAACTAACAAAGGTCTGCCATGGAGAAAAGAGATTCCTTCGAAATGAAAGGTTAGAGCCTCAGCCATTTCATTTATGGACACAACTAGCTGTTTAAATTGTGTCCACTTTGGTGGGGTTGCCAGGCTAATGACATTCTCTCTGGATTGAGGCTTCTCTGCTTGTTTGAAGTGTCATATTTTCAGTATGAATTAAGGTTAAAGCATATTAGTGTCTTGGTTATCAAAGGATATTTTTGAAGAGTGTGTTTCAGTTTTTTTATGTAAAAACATTTTCCCCAGATTTTCACTGGATAGTTGATAATTGCTTCCTCATATCTTGTTAAAGAGTTTGACTGTCAGTGGAACTGATTAACAGAATACCTTTGTATTGTTAGTATTTAATGACAGACCTGTAATACTTCCTTGCAAACTCATTTATTTAACGTCTATTTTACTGTACGTGATTTTACAATTAATTGCATCCCCAAGAGCTCTTTGAACAAATACAGCCAGGGAGTCACGAATTCAACCTGGGCCTTCTTGGATTTGCACAGAAGTCAGCATTGAGCAACATTATTGAATAGAACTCATGATCATTTAATGCTGGTTGTGGGTTTGTGTTCTTACTGAGTCCTTGTGCTCATGTTTCTATTGCAGTCTCAGTGCTGCATGTAGATCTCCTGTCAGTGTTGTAGTGGAGTTTAATTGAAGCACCCTTGCAGTCTCTGAGTTCTCAGTAAAGACCAAGAATGGCTAGGTTGTCACTTGCTTACAGTTTGTTTGCTCAACCAGCTCTGTTGGATTTTAACTTTTGGTAGTTTTTGTATAGTTACTGTGTAGAAGAATATAATGTGTTGACCATAAGGCTAGAGGTGAATGGATGAGAACAGCTTCTTTGTCCTGTTCATTTAGTATTTAGGTGGAAAGGATGGTATGCCACAGTGTGAGCACTGGAGTGTAAGTGTTCCCTTGAGTGACATGTAAGGTATTGAACCTAAATTGAAAAAACAGTCCATTTACTATGGTGCTCCATATTTTTCAGTGTTTACTACTGGAGATAACTCTTGTTTTAGTTGTCTGGCTTCATATTCTTCACATCTTCCTACTGTACCTGTTCTTCCTAGACTTTTTTCTTTAAGGGTTATCCTTCTCAGAACAGAATAATTGCTGTTTCAAGCCTTTGTTTCCTCCCTTCTGCAAGTATTTTAGTCCTTTTGGTTTACAAATGAGTAAGTTTGTTTTACAGAACTCCAGGATTGCTTCTAATTGTCTTACAAATAACGTTTTGTTTCTAGCTAGTTACTCTTTTAATATATTGAAATATTGGAAAGGTTCAGCTGAGCTGCATTTTGTACAGTTTATGTCCATATCTACGTTCTCCTTTGAGCAGCCAGCCTGTAAGAGCATTTGGTCTTACAAGAGAGTAGAAGAGAGAGAACAACCTGCTTTATGTGATTTTTGTTTGGTAGATGGTGGTGGAACAGTGGGATTGAATCTTGTCTTTCACACTCTATCTTGGAGAATGCCATTGTAGAGTTAAAGACAAAACTGTTCCTAAGGTGTGTTTTAAGTCAGTATTTATAGTGATTCTTTTTACTAGGTCAGTTGAAGGCCTTGCTGTTAAGGGAAAAAGAAGCTATTGGTTATTTATTGTGTACATGGAGGCTGTAACACAAGTGTCTTCCCAAAGTTAGCAGCTCTGTAGGTGTCTGACAGTACAAGCTATCTGGCAGAGCACAAGTCTGTGCAAAATTTGTTCTAAAGCTTTAATTGGTTTGGCTTTTGCTTCCAATTTATGGTTGTATTTGGAGAATTGTAGGACAGTATGGGTAAGAATTAGAAGTGCAATGTTTTTTAGCAGGATATTCTCTCTAGTTCTTCACTAATGCTGTTCTCTTTCACCATTGTGATGGTGCCTGAAAGTGCTCTTGGCTATACACTACATGTCTCTTGTACACACCTGTGTGCACACAGACAAATACCCTTCTAAGTTTGATAATATTAAAAATATTTGAGGATTGCATGCCCGGGCTGGAAGGTCTGTGTGTGCATGAGTGAGGGAGATGTTGGTTTTCTTCCCTATTTAATTTAGTGTCCCTAATTTTGCTTGTGGAGCAGTCCTAGTGATAGCATGTAGAAGATCCCTTTAAGCGATTCTCTCATGCGCATAAGGAACAACTTGATTTTTTTCAAAGATTCTTTTTTTTTCCCTCAGCTGGAAAAAGCACCTAAGCTCAGTCTGCAGCTTACTGGCTCTTCCACGTGTACGGTTATGTACAGAAATGTTTCCACAATTTGATTTCACGTTGCTGTGAGCAGGGATAACCCTCTGTCACATACTCTGCCATGGCAGGGGCAGGCCAGAACCTCTGTTGCTGTGGTGGTCTTCTCAGAAATGTTCATTATTAAACTGGCAACCTAGAGCAGTTTGAGCTGATTGCAAGGAAGGCTGAAAAGGGCTTTACACTGTTTTTTTTTGCTTTGCTTGCACTTCCCATGCTCTTGTTATTCAGGGCAGGCTCTCAAAAGAACAAATATAGGTACTTCAAAGATGTCTTTTCTGCAACATAACATAGATAAAACTTTGTATTCGGGGTGACTGGTGAAAGATTTAAATGAACTTATGATCTTTTGTTCTTCTATTATTCTTTATGTGTAATTATGCTCCCAAATAATTCTTAAAGGTACTTTAAGTACCCTGTAAGTTAGAAGCAAAGCAAGATGATGAAAATACTACATACATGTTAACCTGGCTCAAAATATTATGCAGAAGCAATTATTCATTGTAAAGAGGGTGACTCAAATTTTAAAGAAGCATACAAAATAATGTTGTGATTAACTTGATTTAAAAACAATCTTCTACTTGATTTAGAACTTTCAGTAATATGAATTCAGTTCTTTACAGATTTTTCTGGAAAAATACTTAATTAACCAGAGGAGCTCATGATAAAAAACATTGCTTTTGGGGCTTTTAGAAGCAATAATGCTTAGTAGCTCAGATTTGTTTAATCTATTATTATGTGTCAATTTCATTTAAAACAAATTCTAATTTTAAATAGTCTCAAATTTCTACTCACTTCTTTAGCTTTTTGTTTCCAATTACCAGCCCCCTGGACTTTGTGAGTCTGAATTTCTGCCCCAGTAATCAGTAATGGAAAGAAATAAAAGAAGGTACTGTGGCATGCCTCAGAAAACAATGAAAAACTATGTTTTACTGCTAACTTACAGCCCTCACAATAAGGTGTTTGGCTCCCATATTTAAAGATAACTACAGACATGAAAGATAAGGGTTGCTTTTCATTTGATGACCACTTAGTGTATTTTATCTTCATTCCTCCCTCTGTCTTCAGTATTTCTGTACAAGTTGCCACACCTGCTAGTTCTTTACATCACCTTCATTCCTGGACTGGAGGTGCTGGGTATTCTTGATTTCTTTTCATTTTCAGTGAGAGCTTCTAGGGTGTTTCTGTTGAGCTTGGTGTTTGCTCTCTGAAGACAGCTGCAAATGCAGAAGTGCACAGGTTGGACCTTGCAGTTAAAAATGGCTTTGTGGCTCTCATGTTTGTGCAAGTGTTCAGCTATTTAGAGCAGCCAAAGTGAAGCAAACCTCGCTCAGCCACAGGGAGGTTTGCTGGATATAATGGGAGAAATGGTAATATTGTGTGTAGGCATCAGAAAAAAAGTTGTTGTAGAAGTTACATGTATGAAGTTGTTATAGACCAATGGGCCATTGAGGTAAAGGTGTCATCTTTCTGCTCTCTGGCATTTGGATCTCAGGTCCTGCCTGTGATTGGGAAATATGCATGGCTACTTGATGTCTGCAAACTCTTGATACAGAATTAATGCATCTGCATAAAATAATACTGTTTGCACTGCCATCGAGCACTCAGCAGCACCAGCCCACAGAGATCAGGCTTTCTCTCAGCAATAAGTCTCAACATAGGTTTTTAGTTATTTTTTAGTGTAGGTGAGTCCTTACTAACACAAGGGTCTGAAGAAAAGTATCCTGTAACAGAAATATTTCGAATTTTCACTGTTACACAATGGAGAGGTAGTAACAAATCTGTCTGAAGAGAATTTGCATTTAAATATATTTGTTTTGTTGCAAATAGTGTGGGAAAGTTTGTTGAGAAGACAGATATTAGAAGTTTGTCCTGGATTGTTCAAGTGTCTGAGATTACTACTGATTCAGATTTTTGTCTGGAACATCACATCTCTAATACACCAATAGTTCTTGCTTAATCGGGGAAAATACAAAAACACTCAATTCTGTTGGCACATATAAGACACTGAAAAATACAGGTACTGTATAATTGAGTTCTCTTACTACTGATTGCCGCAGAAATGCATTAAAAAAATTACTCACAGGATTAAATTCTCATACCTACACATGCAGTGTATAGTATTTTTCTCAGTTTCAAACCCCTGGATTGTTTAGGGGCTGGCTATGTGAATAATTGCATCTTTCTGCAATGGTTTTGAGGCTGCTTATGACTACTAGCTAGCTTTTTCTTAGTCTGAGTAGATGTGAGGTTTCTCACTGAAAGCCTTTTGCAAGTGCTCTGCTTAAGTAAGATGTTGATAGTCTGCCTTGGTGAGGTTTGGCTTTGAAAATATTTGTTTGTTGGTCTTTATCTGTCTGTCACCAAAATAATACAAGCTGAAATGTATTTTCTGAAAATATGTTTTGTGATTAACAAAAGCATTCAGTTTGGGGATACTTTTTGTTCATTTTTACAAAAAAATGTGTTTACCGATAAATGCATAAGAAAGGTATGGTAAAAAAATATCACTTAAAGTAATTATGATGGAAGTAAGGGTAAAGATTCAGATTCAAAATTGGAAAACCTGAGATGACAAGGGGAAAGGAATTAAGGTAAAGAACCAGCCTGCTGTGCTTTTACTAGAAATGCTCTTGAGTTTATAAATAAACTCCTAACTTCTCAAACACTGTAAGCTTCATTGAAAAAAACCCATGTTTTAAAAGTAACTTGTTTGTTTTTCAGTGATGTATGTATATATATTTATGTTTTCCAGACTCTTAGTGTTCAGTCTTCAACAAATGGTCAGTTCGTCTCTCCCAGTGATATTCAGCTGAAATGTAATTATTGCAAAAGTTCTTTCTGTTCAAAACCAGAAGTACTGGAATGGGAGGTAAGAGAGGATGTTTGTGTTAATAGAATGATGATGTGTTTAAGAGTTTAAACTTAAAACTTTATTACAGTTTTTCTAGCTGTTTTATAAGGTATTGAAGTTTTTTTTTTAAACTTCAGTTAAAATCTACCTGGTTCTGTAGAATATAATTTAATTTCAGTATGGGTAAAAGTTAAAGTCTTTGTTCATAAATAGTATCTGTTGAATTAAAAAAAATATTTTCTCAGATCAGCTGTGGGTCTGAAATCTGCTTTCATCTTCAGTTATTGTAGATGTGATAGGCGGCTATTACATTTCTTTATGAATTGAGAGAAGTATCTAAAGACGATATGCTGAGGTTGAATGGCATATTTTCTGTTCAGTGTTTTCATGTGAAATTATAAGTATTTGTAGTGCTGTCAGCTTAATTGGGATTTGTAAATTTTTAGCATTAGGTGTCATACTCTAATTATGTGTTCACACTTCAGTTTACTTTGTAAGTTGTCTTAATGGCAGCTATTATTTCAAGTTGCACTAGTTAGACCTTAAGGTTTTATCCATTAACCATATTCACGATGCTTTGCAATTTTGCATTTAGAACAAAGTGTATCAGTTCTGCAGCAGAGCATGTTCTGATGATTATAAGAAGCTGCACTGCATAGTTACATACTGTGAATACTGCCAAGAAGAGAAAACGCTCCATGAAACAGTGAATTTCTCTGGTATCAAAAGACCCTTTTGCAGTGAAGGTATGTATGTATTTGTTCTTTTCCTGAGGTACTGGTCATTGTTCTACTGCAGTTGATTATTTTGTTTATATTTAATGTTAAAATTTAAGGTATCTCATTCTGTTGTACTTGAGGTTAAACCAGAAGTCTCTTTGTTACTATTATTGAAGTGATTGTACCTGTTATTATTAGTGCAGGTACTTTTTAATTTATCTGAGCTGCCTTTAGAGATTTTTGCCACTTAGGCCAGGTTAAGAGTAACACACTTCAGTATGTGTGTATATAAATACATACATGTATGTATGCACATTGCATATATAATTATGCACAAAAAAATTATACATTTGTTTTTAAAATGTATGCAGTAGTGCATATACAACAATAACTGCAGTGATGAGCACCAAGCTTTCTCTTTGATTAGCACTTTCTAAATTAAGTACAGCAGTAGAAGTTCTATGTTGGCTTAGAATGGTTACTTAAGCAGTAACTTCAGTGATGCCTGTTGCTGTGTGTGGATTACTGTCACTACAATTTGCTCGGCTAATGACTTGAATTTTCAAAAAGAAAGCAAACTAAAAGGGTACTCCATGGGCCTAGGATTATTTTAAGTTTAATTAAAGCATGTTTTTAATAGAAATGGCAAAATAGATTTTTAACAAAGGCCTATCCTTTCCACTTGTGATGAGCTCTCCTTTGATACTGATATTTAATCATGATTTTAGAAGTTCAACTACAAGTTTGGATGACCTGTCATTCACAAATACAGTGAATATTTTTTGTCTTTAGTTATAACAACACTTCCAATGCCGTTTGATGAGACCTGTGGAAGATCTCTGTTTTCAGGCAGATTAAATAGTAGATAGGGGAGTTTACTTGTAGGAGGATCCTGTTAAGCTGGAGAGGGTTGGAATTCAGGGCTGAAGGCAGTCTTCCCTCCATGCCATTCCCTTACAGCTCGGGTCTCTTCAATCTTTTGCTTCTGAAGAATGGAATGTGGTATTCTGGACTGCAAAGTGATAGCTGGAGGGAGAAAAACAGAAAAATTAAGACCCAGCCTTAGTGTGTATCATTGCATTCACTGCTCAGCAACCTCTACCTAGAAATTGTTTCTGTGAATTAAACAATTCCACAGAATACATCCAAACAAGAGCAAGATGCTTTTGTGGAGATTAAAGTATATGCTTCTGTTACTGTGAATATTTATGACTCCCTCCTTTTAGAGCTGGGTGGCTGTTGCAATGCAATGAGTAGGATTCATAATGCCAGATATGCCATTACTACTTCTGTATGGGGAGGCTTGAAGTAAGTGAGGACTTATGTTTCCTATTGGAAAATGTGAGGAAGAAAAGAAATAAAACAAGTCTTTCCTGTGTAAATATAGATATTAAGTGGGGGAAATCTGTTGCCAGATATCTTAGTGTAGGTCTTGAGATTGTAGGTGCTGTGCTGCCAGCTCTAGAGCAAATACTGTATTTATCATGATGAATATGCAAAATCTTACCATAAAGACAAAGTTTATCAGCTTACTGTGAGGATCTGAACCCCTGAGTATTAGAGAGAGGATAGTCAGAAGCAGCATTAAGTAGATCATAACTTGAATATAGTGCATACCTGCCAGCTGTAGCTGAGATCTACTTTGGATGCATATGACAAAGATCTGTATGCATTCCTGTTGCAAATAAACCAATGACCTGGACAGAAATTCTGAAGGAACCCTAGACTATTTATTTTGAAGGAGAACTGTCAATTGTCATCAATGGTTGCAGATATAGTAAAATTCAAGAATTAATAGTGCTTGGATTGCATGTAGGAAGACAGGGCCTGGACTTTTGGTGGACTTTTAGATGTCAACAAATAGGAGTTCTATCAGCAGATGTGATAGATTTTTCTTCCCCCTTTTTCAGGCACCGAAACATCACTGATTTCCCCTTAATTTCTAAGCCTTTTTCCAGATATATGTCCAACTGTTTGTGAAATAACAAAAACCAGTACAAGTACCAAATGCTAGTTGGATGTGGAGGCCATCCTGATTTTGGTATTGTGGAGTGTTGAAGGAACCTCACCAACACAGATTATTTTTTTTTAAGCATGCAATTATTCTTCATCAGAAGGCAGTGTATCACCGTTTGAGAAGGAATAGCCAGAGGTACTCAGTCACAAAAGTTTCTGGAATTTTTGGAAGAAATAGAACTCTCAAGGGAAAACGTGTGGAATTTTCAGGGGAGTGTTTATAAGAGGCTCCTAGATAAAGTCAGAAGTTAAACACATTCCTGCAAATGTACTTAATTGTTCATCTAAAGGCAGACTGATAGGAAAGCATATATAAGATGAACCACAAATATCTCTTGACTGCTTACAGCTGCCCAGCTGGAGTACTGAAGATACTGTCATTGCTCCCATTCTTCATTCCTGAGGGTTTTTTCACACATGCACATACATATATATTTGCACACAAACAAACCCACATGGAAGTCTTTTGGATCAGTATTTCTGTGCAGTTTTATTCCAGCTCTGTTTCTTTGTTTCTCTTAAGACACTTAAGAACATATGCTGGAAATAGCTGTAACCTCCATTACGAAAAGGTGTAATTAGAACTGACCTAGATTTTGTGTTAAAGATGGTTATTAATTCTTTCATGGAGTATAGGATGCTTTTTCTAGCTTAGTCCTAAAATTGGGTGCTATGTGGAGAATGAACAAACTGAACAGAGTAGATGAAAGAGCTTAATCTGTTCCACTGGTGCTGAGGCTGTCCTGGTGTTTTGCCACTGGAATGCTGCATTCCAAAATACCTGTATCTAAGTTAAATAAAATATATTTTGTGTTTGCTAAAGTAAGAAGTAGCTTGTGGATTTTTATGTCTGTGTAGTAGCATGAGTGACAATTGAGGATAGGCTGTACAATTTTTTGATTCTGAGGAAATCTTCAACTTACTGGGTTTGGGGTATTTTGGGAGTGAGGTTCTTTTGTTTGTTTTTGTTAATATATATTCCTTCTGAGAGTCTGGGAGAACAAATCAGTTTTTGGCAATCCAGCAATGAAACTTATTTTATGATGAGTATCACCATAATTTTATTTTATTTGTGGACTTATTTAATTCATCTTTCCAGTAGAACTAAGTGCTATGACTTAAACAACACAGGCTTAATAATTTTATAATGCAAATTTTAATAACATTGATTCATACCTGATAGACTTATAGGAAGAGGATGGTCATGAAACTGTTGAAGTAACTCAGTAATCTGATGCTTGGGAATTATTTTCAAATGGATAATACAGATAAAAGACAGGTGTCAAAATAGCAACTGTGCTATCACCCTGATAGCCTGATAATAAATTTCTGGGAATTATGGTTTCTGCTACTGAAACTCAATGCAGAGTTGGGTTTTCTTTGAAAAAATCTCTGAGGTTTCATCTAAGTAGACATAACCTCTTAAAATAATGTAGAGTTGACAAGGGGAAAAATAAATCTAGGAAATTAAGTAATTGTACCTTCCTCTAGGAAATGCATATATTCAGTTAAAGCATTGTAGATTTTAGAGTGGGATTTTCCCAACCAGTGCCACAGAGTGGATTGTGTGGTAAAGTATACTATTAAATGATTAGTTGATTAATTTTTAGATTTATTATTATTATTATAGAAGATATTACAGATACTGAAATAGCCTAAACGCAGATATGTTGAGTTTTATAAGGTGCTTATATACCAGTGTTTCACAATCAATTAGGATTTTTTAGCAATTCCTGTTGTTATTAGAAAAAAAAAAAAAAGTGATGCGAGGTGTTGGTTAGACTTGGTTATAGTTGCTGGGCTTCTGTGGTGGGTGGGCTGAGGAGGAGTTGGTGCACTGGCCCTGCCGTGCTGAGCTGCTGTGTCCCCCTAGATGAAGGGAGTTGCCATCAATCTTGTGTGAATCTCTTTGTTTCTGGTGTTCGGTCTCATTTTTTTTAGAGTGAGAGCTGCAGAAATTGTTCAAATACAGCTTTTTTAATAGTTTACATTAGCAACTGTCTTTTTTAGAGACACCGATATGGCTTTTAAAAATAAAATGTTGAAAATTTGGGCTAGCATACAGAAATTTTTGAAGACAGTATGAAATCAAGCTTCTGCACATTCTTGGATTTGTACTTCACAGAGCTGTTATGTCCCTTTCTACAGCTCTTGATAGAGGCCTGCCATGTTGAAATAATTTGGTCTTGCTGTGGTGCCTAGTTTGGTTTTGCTCAGGACCATTTCTTTTGGCAGTGTCCCTCTTGAGATAAATTCTGACCTGAAATGTCAGTTTTCTTGTGGCTGTTGTTTTGAAGCTTTATTTGGTGCAGAGTTGGGATATCCTGGCAAAAGGGGACAAGTGAAGAGCAGAACATGTTTTAAATACTGCAAATGCATGATCCGTAAAAATACTCGTTCACAATTGCAAGAGTCATGTTGTTACTGCAGGAAGATACTCCTTTCCTACAAACTGGGTTAGTGGAAAAGTAGAAGTGAATGTTGGAGGTATTTAGAGGTGCCTGGGCCTTTCTGAGACACTATGACCTCCTTTGATAGCTATGGACCAAAGTTAGGATGGGACATTACTGGCATTTCTTTGAGCCATGGCAGTTTTCTTTAGGGGACTTTTGATGGCACAGAGGTCATGGTCATGCCATGGCTGTTCAAGCCATGTCATCTGATTAAGTAGTCTGGTTTTAAATCTTTGAGTCACAGATGACTATTACAAACAAATTTTGTTACTGTAAAAGCCAAAATAATATTTTTTGCTTATAAGAATGAGTTAAGGTAAAAGGGCCAGCATATTCAATTCTGTCAAGTCACTTAAGAGGTATTTAACAGGCTCCCTTGCTACAGATGCATCGAGTGAGGGCTCTTGCCTATGTTGAAGGAAAACATAATTCACCTCTTAGACAAATGCACATGGAAGAGCTGGACAGCTGGTTCTTGTGGTATTCCACTTGTGGAAGAGTCTCACTGTAGACGTAGTTTCCAATTTGTGCTTCTTGGATCTGTCTCTTCTAAAATTACTTGACAGTTTTAATTTGTTAATGTGGATTTTGGTATTTCTGACATTGTTCTTGTAGTTGAGAAATGAAAAGATAGAACTGTGCTGTGGAAGAGGTTGTTTATCTTCCTTTCCCTTTGTAGAGGGAGAACATTGGTAGTATTCAAGTAATATCATTTAAATTTTCTGTACATGTATTGAGTCTTGAAATTTTTATTTTTCTTTATGGAGAGATAATTTGTAGCATGGTAAAGAATATCAAGTGAAATACTGTGCATTGTTTGACACCAGTGGTCCTTGTTAGATTTTCATTCTTCAGTGTTAATTCCACTGTTGTGTTTTCTGAAGAGGTTTGAGGTAGTTCTTTGAGCAAAGACAGCATTCACTGTTGCAGATAAGGGGTGATGCAATTTAATGTGCTGAGATTATGAGCACAAGAAGAAAGCTTATAAGGATGCTTCTTATTAACATGAAGGAATCATCAACCTGAAAAGATTTAAGAATATGCAAAACATGAGTAACTGGATTGGAGTATGAGGCAGGAGAATGGAAGGAGATAGTACCTAATATCAGGAAATAGTAGGATTAACTGAGGTTATATGAAAGTTGGATTAAATAATAATGAAAGGTTCTTTAGGTGAAGACAAGGAAGGAAGGGGTATACACAACTTCTCTTTACATTTACGCAGGAGAGGGTATAGAGTCTACTTTTACAGTAATCAAGCAGGACCTGGTATTTGGATACATTGTCTCTGTTTTCCTAAAACTAATAATGTTTCTATGAATCCAGAGGCAGTGGGTGATAGCAGTGTGGGTATGGAAGAAGTTTTGCATGCAAATAAGTATGGAGGGAGATACAGCAGAAAGATCTGGATGGAACAGAGCTCCAGAACACTTCCGAGACATAGCTTGTGATGCTACAGGCCTGTTGTTGTTCTTCTCTAGAAGAGGAAACAGTTGAAGTTATTACAAGATGAGAAAACAGCAAGTCTTGCATGTTACTTGAAGGACAAAGATAGTTTAGGGAGAGGACAGCCTTTCAGAGGTAAAGAAACAATTCTTTTAGGATGGAACAATTCCTTTTTATAAAACATATTGGTCCCTGTGGTAAAAAGGGACTGGTGTTGAGGACTCAAGATTATTTCTGGTTCCACATTCCTTTTTACACAGCTACTTGATATAGAAATGTACTGAATTTCCTGTAATTCAGGTAGGTACTGCTGGTAGAATAAGATCATGTTCTTAGTAGCTTACTTGCACTGAGTTTGCAGTCAGTCAAGTGAAGCAGATTTTCTGCCATGGGCAACTCTGCAGGGCTGAACCTGGCAGTTCTTGGATCTGCCAGAAGAAAGGAAGCTCTCTTAACCTGGAACTTCCCTGAGGTAAAGGTTCTGAGGAGCTGCCTGGGTGTTGTCTTATCAGCAATTTTCTCTTGTATGTGTTCAGATCGTTGTCTTCTCTCTTCTATTTACGTGGGGAACCAAAATTCAGGGCTCTTAAGAGATAGGTTTTGTGTTGGGTTTTGCTTGGAATCCAGAATTCTAATAGTGTAATTAAGGATATGGAATTAAGTCTATGTTAAGTTAGCAGCTACCCACCTGCTTGGTTTTTGTTTGCCTCAGATTTTGAGTTGGAGATGCTTCTGAAAATGGTCCTTACTGGTCTTTGAGACAGCCACCTGGTTAGCCGATGAGTTAGGTGATGGTGTTCAAACTTTATTAAAGACCATAATTCATGACTGGTGTATCCTGAGCCAAAAAACCTGTGCTTATAATTTCTTTCAAAGTAGGAGCTGTTTTCCCTCAGAGACACTTTTATGCAGTAGCGGCTTCTGTTTGTTCAGACTGTCATTTGTGAGTGTGGTGTTGTAGCAGAAATCTTGAAGAGCTTAGTATTTTACTCAGATACTTTTGTTCAAAATGTTGGAACTCTCAGCTGTGTGTTTTAGGCAGTGCTTTTACTCATGATCCCCAAGTCCCCAGGGGAGTTAGGCTGAACAGCCCCTCGGGATTTTAGTGTTGATATTAGAAAGGTCAGACATTCAGTGATTTTTCTATTACTCACTCACAATGTGCTGTAAATCAAAACTCACTCCATGGTCACATCTACAAAGCCAGCATGGGTGTTACTGTTAATGTTGATTCAGGATTTCTCTTGTGCAAGAGAAGACCAAATTGTTTAAGCTTAGAATCAAACACCTTTTTCCAAACAAATGGTCTTACTCTTTCAGTCGAAACCATAGCAGAGTAATAAGAATGTATGTCCTGGACTGCAGACTGCCAAGAGCCTAAGAAAGGCATTTTGGTTTCTCTTTGTTTGAAGTCACAAGATCTTGAAGCTAAAACAACTTTTCCCTGGCCCCATATGTTAAGTTACTTGTTACAAACACAAAAGTTTCAGATGAATCTGTAGAATTTTGCTCATGATTTTGCTAAAGAAAGACATTGTAAAGATTCTATTTTAGCAATCTTCAGAGTTGTAACAAAATACTGTCAACATCCAAAGGTTTATAAAAATGAGGTTTTTATTTTCTGTAGAGGCCTCCTTCAGTAAGAAGCCCTATAGTCAGTGATCTATAAATTAAAACCCCATGTTTTCTAGGCATTTAGGTCTTAAGGGCTGGAATTTTTTGCTTTTTGTTTCTCCTTAATTAATATTCACTGATCATTTTTCATGAGTCACAGAGATGTGGGAGATTTTTGACTGTAGAGTGGAAAATTTCTTACCTGATAACTTTTTTTAATAAAACAGCAGCATAGTCTTCAATTTTACTTCCTGTAGTTCAGCAGCCACGAAAAATGTCAATTTTGTCTGTTCCTTTTAGTAAACTCCTTAGCCAGGTGGACATATGTTGCCTGGTTGGTAGTACAGGAGTAGTACTAGTCTGTAGTTTTGAAAGGGTGATGTGGAATTGGGTGGCTTTTCTAAGAGACAGCTGAAGAGGAGGATGCATTGTAGTGCTAAGATAACTCTGGGATTTTAAAGAAGTGGAAAGAATATGATGCTCCATGCAATAATGAGAGATACAACCAGCAGGAAAAAATACTGGCAAGAAATTTTGCTTTTAATTGGTACTTTTAACTAATAGCTTGCACACACTGTTATCTTTAGGATTCTTATTTCCTTCAAGGAAATGTATTTAAAGTCCAAATCAGTTGCACTGTAAGGATGGTTGCTGGATATGGCACTTTCCATCTGTGCTAGTAATTTTCTTAATTTTGTTGTTGAAGAACTTAAAAAAAAAACAACCCAAAGAACAAACAAAAGAACCACCCCAACAAAACCACTTTAAACCAAATTCCCTACAGTGTCTTATTTGTACAATATTCTATAAATTTCTTGTTTTGACATTACTGGCAAATTTAATTCATTAGTAAAGCTTGCTGCATTGCAAGTTAAAGTTTCTCAATAACCTTTTGGTTTTTGAAGATTCAGTCTGCTTCATCTTCCATTTGCATTCTTGTGCTTTAGTGATTTAAGAATAGTATCTCAGTTTCACACATGAATTCTACCCTAATAAACAACAGCAGAAGTCACATAATTGAAACTACTGAATACATTATATATAGTATTTTTATATTCTGAGTTTCATAACTTGTCAGAAGTACAGAAGTCTGCATCTGTTAGATTATATATATGCTCTTGCAGAGTGGACACTTGGAAGACTTGAGTTCTGGTCTTTGGTGGTACTGTGATATTTGATAGATCCTAAAGACAGGTGCAGTACCTTAGATTAAAGGTCTGTGTAAATGTTATCTTGTCCCTCCAGTGTTTGATATAGACAGTTACTTCATCTTCTCTTTCTGTTCTCTCTTGTAAAATTAGGACAATTACAGAGGTATACAATACATGATTTATCTTCAGCTGAATAGGCATGGGATTTGAGGTCATTTAAATACAAAATTCTGAAAGTAGCCTATATAATAGCTACAGTATTCATCTTTTAATGCATTTAATATGTTAGAATGTCTTCTCTAATTTGCTTGAGGGAGGATCAGATTGTGGAAGAATACAGCTGTCATTTTCACAACCTTGAAATTATGACTGCACAATAAATGAAAAACATAAAACCCCCACCCCAAAACAAACAAAAAAAACCCCACCAAAAACCAAACCACACCAAACAACAATCAAACCAAACCAAAATAACCAACACCTCCACCCCACCCCAATGTGAAAATAAATTTAAAAAAAAATTAAAATAGATTTAATTGCATACAAACTCTTCACAAATTTCATGTATAATTTTCTGTCATGGCATAATTCTCACTACTGACCATTGCTTGCTTTATAGTTACATTTTTCAAGAAATCCCTCAGTTCTTAGGTCATCTTGTACATATTAGTGTTGTTAAGTATTTATGAGTTATCTTAAGTGGTTTGTATTAATATAAATAAAAGTATTAATAAAATTAAGTTGATCCATGAAGATAGGTATTTCTTAAGTAGATAGTATTGCCTGGATCTCTAGCATTTTGAGGATGTGTAACTGAGCAATGGAACTCCCAAGTCATTGCTTTTGCATGGGTCTCTCTTAAAAAGAAAATTTTGTATTTTTTTCCTGACTGTTTATTCAGGGATTTGATAAACAAAGATTCAGCATAGGGTTTTGAAAAAGATCCAGGTGTCATGGGAAGCCACAGAGTTGTGTAGGGAAGGTATTTGGGTAAAAATATCTTGAAATCTAGTCTTACTGTGCAACCTGAATTTTTCTGAAGCCCCAGTTGTTAGCTGTTGTTGTATTCATTTAATTTTCGATATTTAACTCTTAACTGTGATATCTCTCTGTAAAAATTACTTTGTTCCTAATGTTTAAAATCTGTTTCCAGGCTGCAAGCTGCTATATAAACAAGACTTTGCAAGACGGTTAGGACTGAGATGTGTTACTTGTAATTACTGCTCACAGCTGTGCAAAAAGGGAGCAACTAAGGAACTTGATGGTGTAGTGAGAGATTTCTGCAGTGAAGAGTGCTGTAAAAAATTTCAGGACTGGTACTACAAGGCAAGTAACTCAGAATTTTTGACGACAGCTCCACAGTTAAAAAAACCAAAAATGCACATGTGAGGATATCTCAAGGACTGTGCAGCAAATATGGCTTACTTCAGCAAAGCATTTGCTATAGAATAAGCAAATGTATTAATTTCATAATTCGAGTTTCCTTAGATCTTAGAGCAGCTTTTCTATCATCTGATTTTATTAATTTGTTTGGCAAGGAAGTCTTGAGTTACAGAAACCCAAAAAATGACTATGTATATTTGTTACTTTACAATTCCAATTTTTTCTCAGTTAAATACCACATTTTTCTTGTTAAAACTTCTTAAATGTGTATTCAGAATGTTGAAAATGCTGTAAGTAACAGCTAGATGCCTTGAGTTCACATTAGCAGAGTTTTTCTTGTTCCTGTTTTTGCCTCCTTTTTTGCCTTTTCCCTTCTCCCACAGTTTGAACTGCAGAGGCTTTGATTGTTCAGTATTTCCCAGTGGAAAGGATGCCAAAGGAAAGAGCAAGACCAAATGGATTTCTAATAAAAGTTTAAATCAAACAGATGGCATCTATTTCTAAGTCTCTGGAAGCTTAAGTGCCTTGTGAAGCACCAGCAAAGACTTCACAATGAGAGGTTTTTTGTTTACATTTTTTGAAAGGAAAAGATGAAATTGGACTGGGTTTAACCTGCGATTAGTGCCATGGATAAAATATTTGATCTCTGGTGTGAACGTCCTGGGAAGCTACACTGATAATTTCAAAACAAGAACTACACTGTGGATGCAATTGCAAAAAAGACAGTACAAAATTCATCACCGTACCAAAACTCTGCACACAGCCTGGAAGGCAGTAAAAAACTTGAAATGTTAGAGGGCTAGATACAAGTCCTGTAATTCAAGACAATCTACCTACCATAAAAGAACTGAATATGAAGACATACCTGGTATTTTGGAATGTCTGTTTCCAGAAATATTACAGCCAAACATTGTAAATTCTTTATTTTGAGTAATGTATGTAGGGTCGTGTTAGACATTGCTAAAGAAAACTTCTGAAGACCACAATGTGTTTTTTTTTGTCTCACATGAAAATAGGGTGATAAAGCTTGGCTGCAAAGTTCTTAACTAAAATATTAATGTCATGCAATAATACTTAATTGATCTATATGCCTTAAAACTTGGGGTATAAGATGAACTTTATCCCTGTGAAAAAAGTGCCTTCTGGTAGAGAACTTAAATCTTTGGTGTGCTTTAGAAATCTTTTGGTGACTCAGCAAATATAGTCTGGAGGTGTGAATGCCAAACTACTTTCATGTACCTAAGCTTCTGTGGAAGCTTGTACTGTGATTCAGCTTTGAGAACCACTTGAAAACTCAGGTTTCAGATTATCCTGATTCATGGGATAAGATAATAACTGGCCCATGAAGTCTGCTTAAATGCTGTTGGTACTGTGTTACAGGAAAGCTAGATCTGATGTCATAAAAAAGCAACTCAAACAGATTTGCTGGTAGCTTTTAATACTTCTGATGATGTTGAAGTATTGATACTTCTACTTTTTGAATCACACTTGCTAGTGGAACTAGTGTTCTGTTATGAAGAATTGTTAGTTGTAATTTTTTTCAAGTGTTTCTTAAAGCCTTAATGCAATTGAGTTTTGGTTAAAAACCTTGAGATTTATTAGATGGGAAAGACGTATAATAGGTTTTGGAAGTAGTGTCTTTTGATAAAAATTCTCTTTTTTGTTTCTTTACATCCTTGCTGGTAACTTCTCCCACTTTATGGAAGTTGCTCCAGATACCTTAGATTTGGTAGTGCATTGTTAGCTCATATTCCTACCTAGCCAAAACAGACAATGATCAAAACAGAGGAGGACAGAATAGATAAGGACCATTCTCCGAAGTTGTACTTCATTAGCTGTTTTGTCTGTTAGCTTCTTAAAAGAATAGTTACATATGTATGAGCTTTGTCTCATTTATGCAATGTTCAGTGTTATTTTTGAGTTTCAATGAATGTATACATGAATAGAAATAAGTAGTAATAACCTAGTAATGTTTTAACACCATCATTGTGTTCATTAAACAAGTGTTTGTCTCCATCTTCTTTGTCTACTTTTTTTTATGGACACATCTTTCTCATGTAGTATTATCTTGAAAACATTGTAACCTTTTAAAATAGTCAAGTGTTATGGAAGCACTTCCCTGAATGCCAAAATTCTGTTCTCAGAAGGACAAAAGAAGTTAGCAATAGTAGAAGCACAACAACTTTTCTAGAAGTATTCAAAGTTCATTAGACTTACCTAGATAAGAGTCCTTTAAACCTAGTAAGAGGCAGTGAAATGTAAAAGAATCATTTTAGTCCTGATCATCTGGACAACAGCTGCAGTTACCAGTTGGTACCAAGTTCTAAAGAAATTTCTATTCTATGGATTTCATGCACCTCTGAGACAAGAGGCAAAATTTTGGGTGTCTTGAGGTTAGCTCCCATAGTTTTTAGAGCTCCTTCTGTAAACTTGGAAGCAACGGTTTGGATGTTAATCCAGAAAATGCCTGGGAAATGTCAGTATAAATTTTTAAGTAGCCTGATGTTTGACAGTTTCAATCATTTGATGTTATACTAGAGCATTGAAATTACCTTGAAAAAGAGTGTACAGTTCTGAGAACAGCACAGAAATCCATTTCTTTCAGTATACCCTGAGAAGCATTGATGACAGCACTACAGCTGAAGTGCACACAGGTCATGCGAGGTTTCAGTGGAGAATTGATTAGACTCAGCATGTGCAGTGATGACTCTGTATTCAGTGAGGGTCAGGTGTCTGCAGCAGAGAGTAAGTAGGAGGTGGGGAACTGCAGTCTGAGGCAAAGAAAAGTTATTGTGGCTGGTGAGCTCAGCAGTGATTGTCAGTAGTGGTAAAATTTGAAAGTGGAGCCAGCATTAATCAGAATGGTAAAGACAGCAAAATTCCAGCCTTGTGGAACTTCTCTTATCGGAATTCAGCTATTCTCTAGTTAGGCATCTCAGCCTCCAGTAAGTACTGTTTCAGAACAGTTGATCTTCTTTCTCTTACAATCACACACTCTCTGGGAACAGCTTTTGCTTCCTATTTACTGCAGTTGAAGCTGGAATAGACAGCTAAGATTAGGTCAAGTTAATAGCAGTCCAAACCATTGGAGAACATTAGGAACAGGGATGGAGGGATTAAAAATGTAAATATAAGCCACATATATGAAAAACGTATTCTTTAACCCAAACTTGGGACAGACATTATACTTATATGATGATTTATACTTATCACGAAGGGCATTTGAACATGTTGAAGTAATGGGAAAAGAAATGTTCCAAAAAGCAGTCGTGAGTGGGAAAGGACAGCAAGCAGAGATGGGCTTTTTGGAACACAGAGATAAGCAGACTTGAAGCAAGTATTTTGGAGATTCAGTTAACATTTAGTGCCAGTATCTCAGGTAAAAACAAATTAAAAGGGGGAGGAAGGAAGGAAAAATCATAAAATGTCACGAAAATCATTAATTCATTTTCACTTTCAATAAATTTGATGGTCAGGGAAGTGGGTGAGCAAGCAGCTAGTAGGAAACTTTAGTGCATGGGACAGTGTATAACATTGACTGTACGCAGAATTATGGAAATAGTAGAATAAAAGTGTAGTAAATGTAGAGATGAAAAGTGAAGTGTCACTAAAAGAATCCCAGGTTTCCTGAGGAATAGTAATTTCCATGCGGAAGCAAACCAATTTTTATTTTTTTTTAACCTAAATAATTTAGTAGAAGTCATGGGGAGACAATATATACTTGTTCAAAAGCCTAAATGAAAAAGGAAACCAGGAAAGGGAGAGAACAGTTGCAGGAATGAGAGAATCACAGAATAGTTGGGTTGGAAGGGACCTTTAAAAGGCTGCCTAAATCCCAACACCTCTGCAATGAGCAGGGACTTCTTCAGGGAGATTGGGTTGCTTGGAGCCCCATCCAACCTGACCTTAAAAATTTCCCTATCTATGACCTCTTTGGGCAGGATGTTCCAGTGTTTCACCCTCATTCTAAAAAACTTCTTCCTTCTAAGTTGACCTTTCTTATATTTAATCTAAGTTGACCCTCCAATTTAAAACCCATTTCTCCTTGTCCTATCACAACAGGCCCTGCTGTAGGAAGGCTGTAGTTGCTGGATTTGACAAGATTTGACCCCTTTTGCTTTCTTTGAAGGAGAGAAAAATGAGCAGAAAGTGGTGCTTTGATAGTCAAGCAGCGTGCAGCAGGTCAGAATAGATGGGCTTTTCTGTACGTGAGTCAGCTGTCATTCTTAATCAGTGTTAGGTGGGCTTGAGATTTAAATTTAGAGTGAATTATGCCTTTTTTTTTTTTTTTTTCCCTACTGGTATTTCAGTCTTTTGGTGGCTTTGGAAGTTGCATTTGCCTTAAAGGTGTGAATTCACAGCTTTCCTGAACTGATTAAATCTACACTATTTTGGCAACACTCTACATTTTATCTTCTTCCCCACTCCCTTCTAAGAATACAACTTACTTGCTCTTTTGTCCCACTGAGGTGATCTGCAAAAGGAACTGTGCATCAGCATCAGTGGGAAGTCCAAGTGACAAATATAACAAAAATTGAGGGAAGATGGGGATAATGAAGTGCTGTAAGGTCTCTGACCTTGTGTGCCCTACAGGTGCATAAGCACTGCTGCTGCTAACTGCACAGGGAAGAGGGAAGAGAAATACCTTTTTTTCCAGGGCCATCGGGTGCTCAGCGTGAGGTGATCTTGAAGCTGCAGCTTTAATTGCCCCCGATTTAAAGCTGGTTCTAGTGTTAGAAGTGAGTCTTTCTATGTATCATCTTTAAATACTTGAAAATTACAACTGAGAGCTTGACTTCTTACACTACCAGAGAACGGTGTCACACTGTTCAAATACAGAGAAGAAACGAAACATTTATTATTTTTAAAATTTGAACTAATTGGCCTGTTCACACTTCTTTTGAGTCACAAAAACTACAGTTGGATTTTGTTTTGTTTTGTTTTTTTAAACCATCAGAGCCTTGTGCATAACTGCAATGTTGTGTATGGTTATATGTATTAATGTTTTATGTTGCATATATTTTAACTTCCCTCTTCCTCTCTTAGCTATATTATTATGTTGACTTACTTTGGATTCTTGAGCATCTTTAAAGTTTTTAGTTTTTCGAGGTCTGCTTTAGGATGGAGGTTGCAAACAATATCAAGGCGAGCTGGAGTGCAAACAATTATTTGCTTAATTGAAGATGTGAAATTGAGGCTGCCACTGTTTTTGTAGCATGGCAAATAAAATCCAGTAGATCTGTTTTGGAAAAAACATTGTCTGTCTTAGTGATGCCTCATGAAAATAACATGCAGGTTCATGAAACATGTATTACTTAAATGTTTGAGTTTCCAATTTACATGCTAACTAAATTTTGTTGGAGCCCTCTTTTTTCGAGAGAAATTGTTTATAAACCATAGAGAAACCTGGCTGAACTAAAGAATTGGAATCTAAAATTGTTGCCAAACTACTGAAATAATGGAAATATAAAAAATATTTATGCTGATCTGATACCTAGAGAAATGATTGTTTTGGTGACTTTTAAAAACTTCTGATTCTTTTTTAAAACAAACAAAAAAAAAAGCCTGCCAGATCTTAGAGGTAGAAAAAATGGCTTGTGTTTTTCCTCAGTTCAATGGTCATTAAGGAGCCTAACACTTTCTGTTCTTGTTTTGCAGAATGCCTTAATGAAATTAATTAAAACTGATGCACAAAATTATTTTTCTGATGACTGTTTAGAAGTGAGCAGTTGTTTTTTTTTACATAGTGACAAATAAATAAAGCAAAGCAGGTTTTTTTCTGGGTGCTAGCCCTCAGCAAACAATTGAAAAAAGAGGTCGCTTAACTGCTGTAGATGAGCAAGACTTAACTGTATAGTGATAGTGAAGCCTCAGTACTTTTACAAATGTAGGCTTTTAAAGTGTAGAAATAATTTTTTCCCCAGGCCTGTTTAAAAATGTGCAAATCTCCCTTTGCATTAAGGCTGTGCGCTGTGACTGTTGTAAGTCTCAAGGAGCCCTCAAAGAGAAGGTGCAGTGGCGGGGCGAGATGAAGCATTTCTGTGACCAGCACTGCCTGCTCCGCTTCTACTGCCAGCAGAACGAGCCCAACCTGGCCACCCAGAAGGGGCCCGAGAACCTGCACTACGGTAGGTGCTGCTGCAGGGCTGCCAAGTGTCCAGACAGATGCTTCCTTCCAGTGAAAAACCAAAAGCTGCATGAATTAGTTGTTTGTTGTAAACTGTGTCAGAGATGATCCTTTCGTGTGTTATCATCAGTGGCAGCAGTGAGCTGTTCTGGGTCAAGTGTGATTTTAGTGCTGTATCATCATGGGAACAGAAAATGTTTTCTTCTTTTCCTTATGCTTCAGTTTGTCATTACTTGCTCTGTGGAAACGCTTCTCAAAATGCCTTTTGGTCACAGAGAACCAATGCACTAGGAATGAAAAAAACCACAACATTAAATGGAATTAACGGAAATAAGGGAAATGGAAATGAGAATACAATGAAAGTATCTAGATGAGAGAAATGCATTGCTTTTTTTCCCTTTCTGTTAGCAATAGGTGTAAATTTGCTGATGGGCACTGAATACATGTTTGTGTGGTTTAAATGGCAAGTTAGGCAAAGTTCAAATATACCAGATTTCAAATTAATGCAATCATGGCAACTCAGCTTCTTTGTATAGCCATTTTCATACTTGAACGTTTTAGTGCTTACTTTTCTGAAAGAGGCTGTATTCACATCTGGCTAGAGCATTGATTTATCATTTGCCTTTGTGTAAAGCTCAATACTGGAGTATTGAGGGAGATCAGTAGGGAAATGTCCACGAAGGAAAAGTCTTGTGTGCAGTTCTCACCTGCAATATGGTACTAATGAGTTCTCTTGATTTAATGTTAGATTGGTGACAGGTGTTATTTTGAGTAGCTTGCTGAAATTTGCTTTGATTTTGAAAAAGGAAAAAAAAAATTCTAAAAGTGTTTCCTTGTACTTTTAGATCAAGGCTGTCAAACCCCCCGGACAAAAATAACAGTAAGTACATATATTTAACACGCTCATATATCTAACTCTATCTCTCTCTATATATATATATATACACATATATACAAAACACAATTAGATGTACTTAAAATGTGAGTGAATTAGAGGGATGCTATTAAAAACCAAAAATTAGTGTGTTTGAATGATCCTAAGCTAAATTTATGAAGCTTTTTCATCTCTTTCACATCTGTAGGTGAAATAAAAATTTCAGATATTCATACTTTCTTTTCCCTCTCTTCTGGGAAGCTAAATCTTCAACCATGTGTTTTATATCTGCAGTGCTTATAAATGTTGCTTAGAAGTTAATCAACAAACCGTGTGTCTTATTCATGTGTTTCAACTGATTAGGTGTATTTATTGAGTATAGAAGGGGAAGAGAATTTCAGTTATTAAGGAGTATTAAGGTGGTAGAAAATAAATCTTCCATTCTTAAATTTTATCCTTCCTAAGAGTAGAATTCTATAGGGGCTCGAGGTCTGATTGACTTGAGTCAATCAGAGTGGGGAAGCAAGCCTTTTTCAGGATCACTGTCTGGAAGGGTGGGGATCATCAGTGGAGCAGCAGTCTTCATTCTGAGTTTCAGTTTTTTTCAGCTTGTCAAAAATACTACTATTAATATTGTTTTCACTTGGCTTAGTGTATTTTGTTTGAAACTTAGTTTTGTTTTGATTTGTTTGTCACATGGAAGGTCTGAGAGACTTGCCTTTAAATGCAAATAGGCATTAAAGGTAAATCTTAGATTTAAGTGAAAGTTTTTGATGACAATATAAATATATGTATGAAAAACACAAAAAATTGCTTAGGTAACTAGAGACATCAGACAAGCTAAGCTGTCATGTTAAAAACTTAGAGTATTTTATGTTTAAGGATGTTAATTCAGTCCATAAATTTTTCAAGATCATGTCAAAGCTATGGGTGATAACAGTATTTTAAAATATATTTTAGGGTGTGTTAGACCTGGTAGAGCTCTTCTTGGGACTGGGCTTTCCTTCCATGTCTAAAAGGACATATGGGGCTAGTCTTCCTGCATATGACCAAATAGAACTGAGAGTTTGTTTCTCAAATCAGGTCCTAAAAGAAGTACTAGGGTACAAAAACCACGTCTAGAACAAGAGGGTTTTTTACCTCTTGGCTGTAAGGACACAGTTTGAACATTGTGGGATGTTCCCAGGTGTTTTTTGTCGCTGTTGTAGAGCCAGTAGGGGGAGCTTGAAGTTCATAGTTTAAATAATAAAAAAGTGGATAGAGCATTTTTATTCAGAAATACCTTTGAGTTTTTTTCTAAAAAAATGTGATCTTTGGACTGTGTCATAATTGAAGAAGTTTAGATCTTGAGCCTAAAGTTTGTTCGTGCTGCTCATAATGAACTCTTTTTACAGCTAAATTTATTTTTTATGTTACAAAATTGCTTAAATGGCACTTTCACTTAAACAAGCATGTAAAAAAAAATCCTTTTGAGTACCTTCAATTTGAAGAAAAAAAAAAAAAAAAAATTAGAAAATGAGCCAGAAGTGCTAGCCCTCCTATTATGATCCTGGCAGTGGCAGCTCAATACTAGGAGTTATAGAATATTAGTTGATGCTGTTGTGTTGTGCTTCTGTGAGCTTTCTCTTCATTATCTCATTTATGAAAAGTACCAGCTGATATATTAAGTCAAGGACTTTATGTTGGAATCAGTGTGGGGCAACAGCACTTTCTCTTGCTTGCTTGTCCACAGGGCTCAGCTCCACCACCTTCTCCAACACCTAACAGAGAAATGAAGAACAAGGCAGTTCTTTGCAAGCCTTTGACAATGACGAAAGCCACGTACTGTAAACCTCATATGCAGACAAAATCTTGTCAGACAGGTAACTCCTGAACTGTGCTACAACTAATTTCTTCATTGCAGCTTTTTCTTAACTATTACTGCCTTTTAGCATAATGTAAATATTCTTATTTTTTTTCCACTAAATGGCATTTATATATATGTTTAAATATATTTGAACACCTGGCAGTATTTGCCTGTTCCCTTTTTCTTTTAATAGAAGATGAGTGGAAAAAAGAGTATGTCCCAGTGCCTATTCCTGTCCCAGTCTACGTTCCGGTGCCTATGAACCTGTACAGTCAAAATGTTCCTGTTCCTGCCGCGGTTCCTGTTCCTGTAAGTGAGACTTCAGCTTCATGTTAAAATTGGCATCCATTCACGTGCGTGTGTGGGACCACCTTGTGTTGCTGGCTGTTCTCCTTGTGGTTCATCTAAAGGATTGCAGGATGCTGCAGCACTGTTTATTGAAAAAGCATTAGAATCTGACAGAGGCACTTGATTCCCTGATTGTTCTTTAGGACCTGTCTGCCTGCTTCCAATCTTGTGCTGCTGCGCTTTTTAGGAGCAGTTCTGAGTGATACTTCTGCTTTTGCTGAATATGCTGAATAAGCCTTTAACAGCAAGACTTGTTCTTGTAATGAGGAGGTTGAAAAGGTTGTGTTGGGAAAGGGTGGCAGAGTGGGACAAACAGCAGGAAAAAACAAACTGCTAAAACAAGATGCTAATTTGTCCAAACTGTTAGTCTGACATTATAATCAGACAGGTTTGAAGTTCCAAAGACCTTTCTGTTCTTTGAACAGCTATATTTTGTCTTTTTTTTTTCTGTGTCTGTTCCTACTTTCCCTTCTGTTCATATCTCCTTCATATTGTGTTTTTAACCTGTCAGCATTTTTTGTTAGCTCACACCAGAGTGACTTGTTTCTAATCTGTATCAACTCTGTCTTTCATAAAAAGAGTATAGATTTTTTTGTTGTTGTTGGTTGCTTTGTTGTGGCATTTTTTTCTTTTCTAATTATCTCTGTCTCCCTTTCTGCATAGGTGCCAGTTCCAGTTTTTTTGCCCACTACCCTGGATAGCACTGAGAAAATCCTTGCAGCAATAGAGGAGCTGAGGGGAAAAGTGCCCTCAGATCCTCTGGAAGCTGAGCTACTCAACTTGTCAGGGGTGGTACCTGAAAATGTTGGAAAAGCTGAAGCTTCTGATGTGGCTAGTGAGTTTCCTGATGAGTTTTTGACTGTTTAGAGTGGTGGGGGATGTGTGTGACAAGAAGGATTTGGTTTAGTTTTTTTATTTTATGGGAAGTTTGAGTACAACAGTGCTGTCATTGAGGTCTTCTTATATTAAGTTGCATTGTACTTTAATCTCAGAATAATTGAAACAAAATAAAACATAATACTGACTATACTAGTAAATGCAATTCAAAGAGGGGAGAGAGAGGAATAAAATACAGGAAATGCATCGTACAGGTTCTTCCACCCACTGACCCATGCCCAGCCTGTTCCCGAGCAGCAGTTGGTGGTTCCCAGCCAACTTCCCCCAGTTATATACTGAGCATTGTGTGGTGTGGGATATCCCTTTGGAAACTTCAGCTCAGCTGTTCTGGACATGCTCCCTCTCAGCTTCTTGTGCACTCTGGCAAACCATGGGAAACTGAAAAGCTCGTGATTTAGAGTAAGGGCTACTGGGCAACAGCCAACACATATTCTCATAATAAAAATCTACATTTGAAAATCAAGAAGTCCCACATACTTTGTAGTTTCTCAGTGCCCATGTCTCTTTGCTCTTCTTTCCTGGCTCTGCTTGCCCAAATCTTCAGGTCTCTTCTGTATCTTTCCAGGAAAATTTGCCTTCACCCAGGTGAAATTTTGAAGTTTTTTCCAAGCTCTTTCAACAGATTTTTGAAAGGTTGTTAACAAATTACATAAACTTACACTTTGTGCCTCGTTATGTAGGAGGCCAGTGGAGCTGCAGTCCCAGGAAGCTTACTGTATTCCAACCTATTGTCACTCTTCTACTAAAACTGCACATTTCTGGTAGCACTGCAAGGTTGTCATTTTCAGTTTCTTGCTCTCTTTTGTGAAGTACAGCTAGCTAAATGAGCATATGTATGGGATCAGAGCTTGCTTGCTTGCAGAGGACTGAATTTGGAGCAATCAGTGTTTGCCAGAAGTTGGAGAGAGTTCAAGCTTTGTTTCTCCCTGCCTGGATGCCTTATTTGAGAAACAGATCCTAGATTAGCAGACTTGAAACTCTGTTCTGTTGCAACAGGATCAGGTAGGAAAATAGATAGTTAAGGTTTGTCAAGATTGTTTGAGTTCTGGGATGGGTTGATATGGTCCAGGTTCACCAGTGTTTGATTTTCTACAAGTCTGCTTTGCTGACTCACCTTCATGAAGAAGAACAATGGACTAGTAATTATCTTATATGTTTGAAAGAAATCAGGTTGGAGAAGTAAATCTGAGATCTCCAGAACAAGAAAAAATGGTAATAAGCAGGACAATCAATTCTAGAGCAACTCAGCTTCTAAAGGTTAAAGATCTGCACCATTTGGCTAATCCATGTGTTGGTTAAAATAATGTGATTTTTTCCTTTTTTTTTTTTTTTTAAACAGATGTGATAGTAGACTCAAATCTCCTAAACTCAGAGTCACGAACAAGCTTGCCTGATGTTCCATATGAGCCAGACCTTGATATTGAAATAGACTTTCCAAGAGGTAATTCCCCTGTGATTCTAATAAATACTGTGACACTGTGGGCAGCCATTGCACCTTGTTTAAACTTCCTTTCAGAGAGGCTTTGTTTCATTGCAGGACCCACCTGGCTGACTGTTAGGTAGAACTTTGCCATGCCTTTGTAAGATGGGGGACTTCTGAATTAGTTCTTCCATCTTTCTAAATACAGTATTTGAAACAGTGCAAACAAAAGGGGAAGTTAACCATTGGCAAAGAACTTGCCTGCATCATTTGTTTTGAGCATGGATTTAGGAAAGTTATTTTGAGGACTCAGATGGCATGTGTTATGGAAAGCATATTGAATGCATTCTTCAATCACCAGGTATTTTCATGGTTTGGAGAAGAAATTACTAAAGAGTCAACTTCCCACTCAAGTTTGTTAGAAAATTTCAAGTTGGCATGCTGACAGCTTTTAATATCTTGGTAATGTCTGTATCTGCATTTGAAACAGTAGCGTTATTTGAATTAACTGGGAAAAAATCACTGCTCTGCAGCCTTTCTGGAAAGAAGCTCTTGCTGCTATATCGTACAATTTGTACCACTCTGCAAGGAACAGTGTCTGTTTCCTTACACCATACCCCAGTCAATCCAGGATCCAAGAAAGCTTCTGGCTGTAGTTACTGTCCCTGTTACGTAGCTTCTCTTGGACACATGACTCTCGTGCCTCACCTGGGCAGGTTCTGTAGGAGCTGACAGGCTCCTTTCGTGCTGTGTTGTAGATACCTGCAGTAGATGCCCAATTTTCTCTGTGCCTAATTTAAAGAGAAAGCCTGGAGGTTAGTCTTACCTTAATCTTGGGAAGTTTACTAGTGAGATGCATACTAGGTTTTTAACCCTCTTTTAAGTGAGGCCGGGTACATGAGAAATAAAAACCATAGAAGAAAAGAGTAAGTAAGTTGAAATAGTATGTAGCAGCAGTCTGTAAGAGGCATTGATTACACTGAAGTGCTTCTGAGATAAGATTCTCTTTGTGGTATCAAGAGGACTGCTTTTGAGTCTGGGGCAGAGTTCTGAAATCTCTGCATGTAAGTGCTGTTTCATCTGCACCAGTTGGAAAGTTGTCGTGAGAAATCAGGTGGTGAAATCAGATTATCAGAAGAGCATTCAATTTTGAGTGAAAACATGAGGGATGAGCTGTCTTCAATAAAGTAAATACAAGTGGGACTTGCAACATTAAATCCATTCATGTGTCGTCTCATTCCTCAACGCTGCCTGAGAGTCCTCAGTCCTACCCCTGAAATGTGAAATAAGCTGTATTTTGAGGTATTGCCATACATCTGCTTACCAAACTTAACTGCAATATCCATCGTGAGCTAGACCTCCACCACTTGGATAAATATAGACTAAAATCAGTTTCTCTAAAAGAGTTTGCTTTCTGATTCTTAATGTTTTTAATCGGATGTAATGTGCTTTATGAAATAACAAAACATAAATGGAATTAATCTAAAATATATGAACAAAACTGCATGTACTAAGTTAATCTATATTTTTTTTCCAGTCATAGCTGCTCATTCTCACCATACTATTAAATTCTTGATACCAAAGACAGCCTGGGCAGAAAACATTATGTAAGAGTCTACAGTAAGAAATTCTGCTACGGCAACTTAAGATAATTCTTGAAATGTTGAGCATTGTGTCTTCTGAAATTTACTTAGAAATAAACTATTTGACAACTTTGTCTTACAGTTTGGCAGCTTTGTCTTAGTTTGAATGTAAGAATAAGTTTGTTTCCTCTTACCAAAATCCAGTGTTTGGTTGTGTTAGCTGTGTGCCTTTGTGGGCACCTTATGTTAAGGCACACCAATATAGTTAATTGGGTTTTTTTCAAAGCAGTGTTATTTAAAAGGTGTTTAGAAATAAGTTTCTGTTAATGTATTTTCAGCAACTGAGGAGCTTGATACAGAAAATGAGTTTTTGTTACCTCCTGTTTTTGGTGAAGAATATGAAGAGCAGCCAAGGCCTCGGTCCAAAAAGAAGGTAATTTTTTATGTTATTAAAAATATCAAGAAAAGCACAAAAGTTATGTAGGAAAAAAATATCTGGGGTTTTTTTTTAGTTCTCATACTGTTTTACAGCATGTTACTGTCTACTCATTCCTAATATCCAATCTTTATGATATAAATTGATACATTTCAAATATTAAAATTATTTCAGTGGTGTGTCTGTTGCAGATAACTGTTGGATTTGATAGGAGTGTGATTTGTAAATTCTGGTCCTGTTTTTGCTTCAGTGGCAGAACTGTTGATGTTATGTACCACTGTACCTACTGTACTCTTAGAAATACTTTTCTATCTTCTACTTTGAAAAAAGATATCTTGGTTTAATTTGATAGTAAAAGGGAAGAACATTGGCATTACCATGGTTTATAGTGGGATCTATTAAAGGAGTTAAAAAATTTTTTTTCATTTGCTTCTGATTTTCCCATGTTTTATTTTTAGTCTTAATTTAGACATTGGATACAAATTAGCCATAGTCTTTTATTTAGAAGGATGCTACCAAGAAATAGTTTTCCTATGCCTGGCGCAAGGCTGGAATGGTTTTGTTCCAATAACTGCAGTAGATATTGCAGCTTGGAAAAAACCAGCTGACTTCCACTAAAGCTTTCTGATAATAAAAGGGTCTTTCTAGTATCAAATCTGCAGTCTTAAGCTTTTGCTGTTATCCACTGGGCATTATCCACATATGCACTGCTGGGCATGCTTTGATCTGGAGCCAGTGATGGTTTTTCCACTGGTGGGTTCATTTGAGCCTACGAGCTGAGCCTTGTGACCCAGGTTTGTCTCATCTTTGGCTCCCTGTGCGCTCACACCATGAAATCCTGCGAGTGCCCTGAGGTGCAGTGTGCACTGTGGCTCGCAGCTGGCTGTGCCAGGTTCTGTGTCCCTGCTGGTGGCCCTGCCAGCTCCTGAAGCTCTGTGTCCCCGTGGCAGGGCGTGAAGAGGAAAGCCGTGTCGGAGTACCAGGCGCACGATGACAGCTCCGAGAACTCCGAGTGCAGCTTCCCCTTCAAATACGCCTACGGGGTAAACGCCTGGAAGCACTGGGTAAAGTCTCGGTACCTGGACGAAGAGCTTCCAGAGCTAGAGGAACTGAAATCAAGTAAGTATTTCCCAAAATCCGGCATCCAGATCCTGACCTGGTAGGGAAAACTGCCCTACTTGTGTGGGATCCCTCAGGTGGGATTGTTGATAGAATTTTTCTCATGTTCTTAATGTTCCCAGCATGAGTGAGGTTATTTTACCACAGAGTTGCCAAGCTTTTTTTCCTAGTTTTTCCTATTTGGTTCAAAATGCTGGGTCTCACACTTCTCTTGAAAGCTAGGACAGCACCTTCTTCACTATTCTGATTTTCTGTGACCATTTCCATTTTTTGTTTGCACCCTATTTTTTCCTCATATGCTAAGTCACTTCAGAGTTCACACCATTTCTGGGCTTCTAAATGGCAAGGGAGGGACATGCTCCTACTCTTTGTCCTGTAAGGAGATCTTCCTCTGAGGCTGGCATTACCTGGCTGTGGAGCTCTGGCACGAGGTGGCCTTTGATCCCCTGGAGCCTTGCTGCTCTTTCTGCAGCTCTCCCCTCTGTACACGTTTGTACTGTGAGGGGAAAGGGGAATTACTGCTGCTCCTGCTGTTCTTCAGCTCCCATGTGCATCTCAGCACCCTTGTGTTGTGCTCTTGGATCTTTGGAAAGTGCTGTTTCCTCTGAAGGTGCCTTTCTGCACCACTGGCTTCACTTCAGCATCTTGGGCTGCCCCTGTGTCATCCTGAGCTGTGCATGACAGTACATTTGTTAGCAGGTGTTACTCCATTTGGTTAACTAGACTTTACTGTGGGAGCCTTGGTTAATTTAATACAGACCTAACATTTTAACTGCTTAGTATATTTTAGTCTCATTCATTGGCTAATGGAGAGGACATCAAGCCAGTTTCCCAGTTTCCAGTTAAAAAATACCCCATCCCATCTTCACTGTGTGACAATTCTGTTGTATAATGTAGCATTTCTTCTCTATTTTACAGTAAAGTCTGTGAAATTAAAGGAAGATCTATTATCACATACTTCAGCTGAGTTAAACTATGGGTTGACACATTTTGTCAATGAAATTCGAAGGCCTAATGGAGAGAACTATGCACCTGACAGCATCTATTATCTGTGTCTTGGAATTCAGGAGGTTAGTAGAGGCTGTAGAGATGGGAAATGGAGCTGCTGATCTGACTAACCCATTTCAGTAGAAGAGTGGAGATAACATGGATTTACTGCCAAGGAACTACCCTTGGCTGTGATCAGGCTGCTGGATAACCACATTGTAGAAAGCTGTCTGTGTAGGAAATGAGTTTGCAGACCCGTCCTGAAAACTCAAACACAAATTGCTATATTGTAATAATTTTAAGCTTCTTACTGAGTTAAAACAGGTAATTAACCTGGTCAAAAACTACATAGTCTTTCTAAATGCTGTGCTTCATTTTGTTTGCTAAAGATGTCCAGTGTGGAAACAAAATGGAACAAGGCATGATCTATTAGTGCTTTACTAATTGAGTTCCTTAGCATGTAGAGGAAACAACCTAAATTGTCTTTTGGGGAGGGTCTAATTTCCAGAGTTGCAGACTGTGGGCAGGCAGGATAGAGTGCAGGAGACTCTGCTATATTGACTGTCTTACACACAGTAAGATGGGAAGGAGTCAGGTTGGATGTAGTGTATGTAAAGGCAATAACCTACACTAGATAATTAGAGAAACTGTTCCACAGCTTATCTTTTAAGCAGGGGAGGGCTGTCTTAATTTTTGCTACATAAGGCAAAACATGGGTAAAATAAGCAGTGTTCAGAGCTGAGAGCACAGAAAATTCCACTCATGTCAAAAAGCAATAAGAGATGTGTATGATATGGAAAGCAAGCCACTCACAGGGTTTGCAGTTCTACTAAAACTGTTCCATACTTGAGGCAGAGGGACAAATCAAGTAACAAATTTTTAAATTCAAATATTTTTAAAATAAATAGTCAAATAGTAATTTTCCTGTGGTTGCAAGCATGTTAAAATAAAGAGTTAGTTGCTACCTTTGCCTCGTTGAAACTTGAGAAGCAAATACTGATTTTAGTCAGTGGCTTTTTAGTCAATATTGCTGCAAGGTGTGTTTCAAATTCAGCTAGCTTTCTGCTTCTGCACTTGCATGATACACTGTCACTCTGTACCTTTCTGTTGAACTGAGAATACTCATGTTAAACAGTACACAGAGGGAAGTCTGTGTTTATAAAATGGAACTCAAATAATATTTATTTTAGTCTTTCTCTGTACCTTTGGCATTGTTTATTTTGTCAGTCATGAAAGCTAGTTATGTATAAAACATCTTTTTTTCAGCTTTCAGAACCATAGTTTGTGTGGCAACCACAATTATCATGAGGCCTGATACACATACACAGTGCTGGAACATTAGTGGAGCAACACGTGGTCATTTGACTGTAATCTTACTGCTTATACTTAGTGTCCAGCACTTAATTCAGGCAATGTGAACAGCCCTGATTTGTTGGGCAGACTGGTAGGAAGATGTGCTATGTTCTGATGAGTTTGCATTTCACAAAGTCAGACAGCAAGTGAGGGACAGAAACATGAACTGTGAAGGGCTGCAGCCATCATCTGTGTGTGCCAATGGCAAACATTTGGGGGTGTACCACCCTTCTGAAAAAAGATGTTTAAGCAAGCTAGTGGTACACTAAATGCAATGTAGTTGTCATAATGTATGATAAAAATCCACTGCCTTCTAGAATTTGCTTTCCATCTGACAGCCCCAACCCTGAAAGAGAGTAATTTGTATGCTACTGCACAAAAGGTATTGACTTTGTTGAACTTGGAAGGGGCTCAGAGGAGATTAAATTATGCCATTTAAGGATACAGTTGGGCCAAAAATCATTAATATTTTGCTATCTTACAGTAAGTTTCTCTTCAAAGGAAGAGAGTGTAGGACCCATAGGCTAGTAAAAAAGTACATTCCCCTTCCACCAGCATTACTGCACTCATTGTACCTATAAATATATGCTCAGTTTGGAGCTTTTCCTCATGGATAGAATGTGGTTTGAGCCCAGGACTCTTCAAATCCTAAGCTGGTTGTTTTCTTCTTGGTTTGATTTTTTTTTTTTTTTAATTTTGTAAAATAACTTTTTCTTAAAGGAAGCACTGTAAAATCTGTTCCAGGTAACTGATCCTGTGTCAGATGATGCAGTTTCTCAGTTTGGGTTCATTTGCAGCTGAAATTGTTCTGCTTTCAGACAGAAGTGTTTCAATAATGGTTTTGATAACTCTGAAGTAGTGATCCTGAGGAATATCACACTTCGAAATAAAGGCTGCTGCATGGTCAGGCAGGCATCTAGTGGAGAGGGTTCATCCAGAGGAAGGTGTTTGGCCTGCAGTGCTCCCTTGTTGCATCATGGCCTTCATTCTTTGTCCCTAATTGAGATTATTTGGATTTGGTTTGGGTTTTTTTTCTTGGTTTTCATATGTCTGGTAATGGGGTTGTTTGGGCAGGCTGATGGAGTGTGGCAGATGTTTGTCTGAAGGTGTGGACAGCCTGTTCTCCTCCCCTGTGCGATTCAGAGGCACGTCCAGTCCCTTCCCATGGCTGCAGTTACAGTAGAGCTCTTCTCTGGTGGGAATGGCTTGTGCTCATCCTGCCCCTGTAGGGCTTGAGGAGCAGCAGAGCATGGCATTGGGGTGTGGGAATGAAGGCTTGCAGGTTTAGGTGGTGGGTTGGAGTCTGCCCTGCTGCACATCATCCTTCTATAGACTGTGCTGCTACTGGTCCAGGGAGCTTCACACCTCTACTGGGCATGCCAGGGTTTGGTCAACACTTAGGTGAACCAGGAAGGAGTATTTTTAGTTGAGTTCTCACAGGCTTGTGTGTGAATTGGTTTTGGACCAGTTTTCAGTCTTCATTTTCACTGCCAGCATTCAGTGTGAGTGTTTAATGCGAGCCAGAGAAAAATACACGACAGAAAAATGTGCCAGGGAGTGGAGGGGTGAACGCCATGAAGCTTACAGTAAGCTGTATTATCTGCCTTAGAACTGCTTTATAAAATCAAAACTGGTGTATGTAGGAACAAGCACATGTGGGGGCATATTGTGCTTTGAGGAATTTGTTAAACTTGCCATATAAAATCGTTATCTAAATGAAAATGTTGTTGAAAACCTGTAGGACGTGTATTCATTCATTTTCCCTTATTATAAAATTAAGTGCAAAGATAGGGAAGCCAGGATGTACTGAACTGTGATCACCTATTATAAGTAAGTGTTGTGTTTAATGTGATTTCAAGCATGGGTACAGAAATAGATGCCATTTCCAGAAGCAAATGTATTTTTTGTCTGTCACTTCTATTGTATTCACTAGCAGGCATGTTCTTGCAAAGATATCGCTGAAGTGGAAAATTTAAGCCAATCCTCCCTTTCTTAGAAATGCCTCCAAAGAGGATAATGTCAAATAGTAGTCCTCAGCCATTAATTCTTGGTAAAGGTTGAAAAGAATTTCTGCCTGTAGGCTCAAGAGGGGTAAGATAGATAGATTGCAGAATAGGCCAGTGCCTTGCACCATCCTGTCATCTTTCTTGCACTGCTGTATATTATTACCACAAATATATGGGTGTGGTTTTTTTCTCACACTTTTGTATTAGAGAGGATTTTGTCACTCTCTGGAGTTCACATTTAAAAGGGCAGACTCATAATAAATGTGGGTTGGTTTGGGATTTGTTTTGAAGGCCTAGGTGGAGGAAAAGATAAATTAATTGTTTGTGGTTTGTGGTTTGTTTTTAATGACTTCCCATTCACTGATACAATGTTGCACACAGGAAATCTTAGAGAAAAATGTCAGTTGTAATTAAGCTATAATTCATATCTGGTTAGAAATTTACAGCATACAATTATATTGGAAGTAACTGTTACCTGTTAGATACTGGAAAAGTGGCGTAGCTTTATTTTTAGATCCTGTTTTTCAGTTCAATGCTTGCAGTTAAAAAAAAAGAACCCTCTAGCACAGGAGTTGTTCTAATCTGGAATTGTAAATACTATGTCTCTCTCTTTTCTGTAGTATTTATATAGAAGTAATCGAAAAGACAACATATTTATTGATCCAATCTACCAGACATTTGAACAGGAATTAAATAAAATCCTTCGGAGTTGGCAACCAAGCATACTTCCAGATGGTAATTTTCTTTTTGGTCATATATGTTTTTCATCTCTTAATAGTTATGTATTCTTAAGCAGGCATATATATATATATATATGTATGTATGTATGTATGTTGTGCATTGCAACAATAGTAGTTGATGAAGAATTACAGAGATGTCTCTAAGATTTAATTTAAAACTGTACCTGTTTTTATTTGTTTTGTTTCTGGGTAATTCATGCTGCAGGAGCTGTTTTTGCCACTGGCTGATGACTATCCATCTTCAGGAGAGAAAGTTAAAAAAGCTCTTTGACCTGTAGTTTTTACCTGGAGTTTTTTTCCCAGATGGAAGCAAGCAGTCAGGCACTGCACTTTATGTATGTAGGGCTAACAAGTGATGTATTTTAGGATTTCTCACTTGGATTAGGAGGACTCTTTACTGGGAGTCTTCTGCTCAGAAGGGTCATCAGTTCATGGAGAAATCAAAATTCTCCCAGTAGACCAATGCTCGTGCTGAACTGCAGAATAAACTGTTCTTCCATTTGTCTCACAACCCTCTCTGGAGTGAGGGCTTGTCCTTGCCAGACCCTTTCCTTTCTTTTCTCACAATTGGCTTCTCTCAGTACAGCCCAGAGAGCCTCCCTGTTGGACCCTTCCTGTCTGTATCCTCTTATGGTCCAGGAGGGCTTTCCAAGTGAGATATCCACTAGTGATAAGAAAGAAGAAGGTACAATGTTTGGAGGCCTTAACCTGAGCAGAATAAAAAGAACTCAAAATTATGCCCTTTATGACAGAATTAAGGTTACTCCATTGAACATTAATTCATTAATTTCTATGAAATGCCATGAGAGAGCTGCATGTCACCAGTGCTGTTGTAACTAAACAGAAATGTGTTCTCTCTGAAATTGCCTGTACTAATATTTCCAAGTGACTGTCTCAGTGAGTGTCTTTAACAGGTGGATTTGGGGAATGTAGATATATAAAAAAATAAGTTTACCAGCAGCTTCTGTCATGATAATTTTGTTACATTTCACAAAAAAAGACTTGATTTTTTTTTTTTTACCTTGACAGTTCATGGGCTAATCCATTGTATTTTCTCTACTATTCTTTTTTCCCAAGGATCAATATTCTCCCGAGTTGAAGAAGATTACCTTTGGAGGATTAAACAGCTAGGATCGCATTCACCTGTTGCTCTTTTGAATACTCTGTTCTACTTTAACACTAAATATTTTGGCCTGAAAACAGTTGAGCAGCACTTAAGACTTTCTTTTGGCACTGTTTTTAGACAGTGGAAGAAAAATCCTCTAACGATGGAAAGCAAAGCTTGTCTTCGATATCAGGTGTCTTCCCTGTGCAGAGCTGATAATGAAGGTACTGTGAGAGTTCAGAATCAGTATTGCAGGAGCACCCATGGAACTGATGAGGGACCTCTGGGCACCTGGCCAGGAGCCAGAGCTCTGCCTTTGCATACACAGTCCAGCAGCTCTCAGCTCCCAGAACTCTAATTGGAGTCTGTGGTCCATGGGGACTGCAGGGTCTCTGAGTTAATTTGAGCCCACTGTTTTCCATCTGAAATGCTGTGACTTTGCTGTGGCTATGGGTGGCATTTCCAGTTTGTAAATTTGCACAGTTGTGGTGACTGCCTTGTGGTACTTGGTGGGTGCTTATGGGGAATTTTACTGAAAAATATGAAATAACGTCAAGTTATAGCTTGGATGTTGTTGATTTTCTTCTTAAAGATAAAATTGCTACTGGAAAAAGGAAACATGAAGATGACGTGCCAGTATTTGAACAAATTGAAAACACATCTGATCCTGCTAGATGCCCTGTGAAAATGTTTGAGTGCTATCTGTCTAAAAGGTAAGTGTGATACAGGGAAATACAGACAGGGTCTAGAGTAAACCATATCCAGAAAGGAATTGTTTTGATGCAACATGAAATGTTCTCAAGCAAAGGGAATGGATTGAAATCTTCTGAAAAATACCTAAATGAAAGTATTGAAATCTCCAGTTTTGTGTCTGGACAAGATATGTAGAAGTGTGGGAGCAGTGGAGTACTTCAGTGTTAATTGTCAAGGGCTCCATCTGGGAATGACAGTACAGTTCAATTTTCTTACCTGGGAATACCAGGTATCTCTGCAGAGAATTGTCAGCAAGAGATCTGGTGGATTTTGCTACTGAGGGGTTTCATTTGTGAGGTCCCATCTCTTCACTAAGAATTGGATTAAGATAACGGATTTGCTTCATTATAAGTTATCAGGCATCTGAAATGTAGATGCTTTTGAGGTACCCAGTGTGGAAGCATGTTTCAAATATTTGGAAATATTTGCAAAAATTACTACTGTCAGTAACCCAGTATTTAAAAATAACTGGTTTCCTTCCAATCTCCACAATTACTTGGGCAGGAAGGAAGGAAGCAGAAATTATTACATTAAAAAAAAGCATAGGCAACTCTTAAAAAAGTTAATTTACTAGCTAAGTGTTTTGGAAGCTTGAAGACAAGATTTCTTGGAAAGTACTTTTCCTTACAGGGAGGTGGCATTCAAGTGACCGATTTTAATGTAGATTTTGTGTAACTGTAAGGGAAATGTGGGGAAGCAATACCAAAGAAATAAAATCATCTTGTATACACAGCACAATAAATTAAGTATGAGACTCAATGTGTGTTAGTCTCAAAGGTGAAGCAAGAGCTCACACACAGCAGCAGCAGAAGTACAGGCACGTGATGTTACAGAGAGAAACAATCCAAGAGTAGCTTGTGGTCTGTTAATGCAGCCACCTGTTTTTCATAAACTCAGTTGATCCTGGTTGTTGCAGGGGGATTTTGCATTCACTTTCCCTGCTTTCATGATTTGGAGAGGATTTGTCATTAAAAAGTTGAAGCTGGGTTTTTGGACTGAGTTACACAGTCACTGGGCGAGAGACCACATAATTTTTTTTTTTCCTTTAGGAGAAACATCTCAACTTTGGGGAAAAGAATGCTCTTAAACCCATTTGGAGCAGCAGTTCCGATGTGGTTTCAAGCCACGCTGTCTTGCACATGTTGGTCACCATTGCTAACTAAAGCAGACTGTTTCTCCTGCTTCTGCTTCTAATTTTGTTGAAATCAATTTTAATGGAATACTTAACAGTGTAAAAACTACTGTTAAATTTTAGGTAATCCAGCTGTTTGAAATATACTTGGCAACCAGTGGACAGCTGTAGCTGAAATTTCAGGATGCTTTGATTCACAGCTATGAAATGTATTATTGTCTCTTTAAGTCTCAAACTGCACGTTGTGGGGGTCTAGGTTGGATATTAGGGAGGAATTTCTCCACAGTGAGGGTTATTAGACATTGGAATGGGCTGCCCAGGGAGGTGGTGGAGTAACTAGCCCTGGAGGTGTTTAAGGAAAGACTGGATGTGGCACTCAGTGCCATGGTCTGCTTGACATGGCACTGTTGGGTCACAGATTGGACTCAACGATCCCAGAGGTGTTTTCCAACCTCATTGATTCCCTGATTTTGTGATTGCCTGTTCCTATAAAAATAGTGTTGTTGAAAGAAAGTTGGGAGGACGTTAAAATATTTAAATTATTAGACTATTTTAAACAACCATACTTTGCTTTTTATCTGACTGTTAACCTGATTTACATGAGAGCAGAACAATCCAACAATCACTCCAGCAGGTGAAGAGCAACACCTGAAATATTACCAACCAATTTGGGAAAGTGAACTGGTAAAAATCCTTATTTTTACTGAAGAAACATGAAATAGAGTTTATGCCTGAAGTCTGCAGTATCTGTGAAGGAGGGAGCTTGCGTGATCACTTGCTCATCTAAAACTGAAAATCCTCTTCTGAGACTTGCCTAAATGGATGAACTGTGAGGACTTTCTGAAAGGAGTCTTCTCTAGTGTCTTAGAGGATGTTTCTGAGCTGCATCTAATTCCATAATATAGTGGGTGAGGAATTAAGGGATTAAGATTTATAACAACCAGCCTTTTAAGTAAAATAGGAGGAGGAGGGACTTCAGCTGCATGTGTTCCTGTGCATCTCAGAACTACCATCCTTGACTTTTCAAGGGAAGCCCAGGCTCTACATTCAGAGGTAGCCGTGTCAGCCAATGCTTGTGTGAGCAATTATTGACGTAATTGGTGTTGTAATTAGCAAATCATGGAAATGATTTCTGGTTTAGCAAGACCTGGATCTGCAGGTTTTTGAAGAGTCTGTGGTCTTCTGCATGCTTGCTGTGTCCCAGGCATCTGGGACTCTGAGGATCTGGGAGTGGCTGGGTTTGGGCTAGCCTGGCATGGCTCCTTCTATCAATGTTTCCCCACATTATTCTTTTCGGTTTGGTTTATTTGGGTTTTTTAGTGCACCTCACCTAGGTACAGTAAGGATTTTGTTTGTGCGAGATTTTGGAGCTGCCAACGCACTGTTTTGTGCTGTGAGGCTGTGCTCGTGACCCCCTGTGTTTTCCTCGTTGTTGCAGCCCACAGAACCTGAACCAGAGGACAGACATGTTCTACCTGCAGCCGGAGTGCTCCGTGTCCGCCGAGAGCCCCGTCTGGTACACGGCCACTTCCCTGGACCGCGGCACGCTGGAAAACATGCTCGTACGGGTTCTTCTAGTAAAAGATATTTATGACAAAGACAATTACGAACTGGATGAAGACATAGATTGAGACAAACTTCCAAAAACTGTCGCGACGGCAAACAGCATTAGATATAGTCATGCTGCTAGACCTTTACTATGGAAAACATTTCAAGTTTACCCTTTGTTTTATGAGTTTTGTAGCAGTGTGTACCCTCACCCGGGTATTACCGTGTAAATAGTTCGTGAGTGAAAGTCTCCATTATTCTGCGTAGTGGTTTTAGGATGCATAACAAACACATTTCAGATTCTTTTTTTATTATTTATTTGATTAGCTATGTTTGTAACTTTTTACATTGCAAAATATGAATGAGAATGTGCCATGTGTAATTTTTTTTCCCCTTGTAGTAAGATACATCCATGTTGCACAACTCTGCTGTTGGAAGCTCCCTTGGAGAAGGCTCTTTTAATGGCTTCTTAAACCGGATGGTTGTGTATGGGTAGCACTACTAAAATTTAGAACTTGCTGTGTCTTTCAGAATTTTTAAATAAATTGTAAACTAATAGGTTTTTTACTTTTTAGTTACTGAAGCCTTATAAGGTTATGTAGAGAGATTCCATCTTATGTACCAAAAATAGACAAAAGAGAATGCTGTCAATATTGGTGTACTGTAATGTGAATCTATTCTGGTGAAAACACTTTTTTGTTGCCCTTATTAAAACCTTAGTGTCATTTCGTTATTTGTGACTCTCTCTCAATTGCCCCTACAAATAAAATATATATGTAAAAATAAATGAATATAAGCTTAGAGCATGTAGTCATCAAGACATGTATTTTATAAAAAATCTAAAACCAAAAGCCCCTCAAAAAAAAAGAAAAAAAAAAGAAAAAGAAGAAAGAAAAAAAAGAGATGTCTGATGACGATGCTGTATAGTCCCTTTTTCATCTTTACTTTTCCAATCATAAATGCCAGTACCTCATATTAATGTAAATTTGTCCTTTGTAGCCTTATAGAAAGGGGTTCTATGCCATATTACATGAAGTAATATGGTATGCTAAATTTTTAACTTCATTTGTCCTTGCATTGCTGTATTTAAATACAGTAAATACTTGACTGTGGGTGGGAAGATTCTTTTAACTAATGCCTCCATTCAAAAGCCATATGAGATGTGAAGTTGCAACAAATCTAAAGATAATTTTTCTTGGAGAAAAATCCTTTCATTTGCTCTATATCCTTTCCCTGTGCTTACTTTACTTAAGTAGTCTGTCTGATTTCCAGATACATGTTTAACTGCTCAAGTTTTGTTACTTGCTCTTAATTAACTGATGCAAACAATATGGTGGTTCAAGCAATGGTTTTGCTATTGTACTGAAAAAAATGTAGTAGAATATTCTACTATAAAGTACTCATAAGCTTAAGTCTCTCCTAAATGGCATTAACTATCTGTGTGAGAGGTGCCATCTACTGAAGGAGAAACTTTCTGTGTGTATATATTACCACCTGAGGATTTATTTCTTGCAAGGGCTGCATGGCTTTTTCATTTTCCTTAGCTTAAAAGAGTGCACATAAGGATGCATCTTTCTATATAGATAAATAAAGCTTCAGTTCCTTTGTTTTGTTAAACAAGTTTATTTAAATTTCTGCTATTCTGGTGTGTCTGTGAGTATGTATTAATTTTAGATATACCACTATTTCAAATGGAGATGAAAATGTACATGTTTAATTTTTCATTTCTTTCTGGTGGCGTTATCCTTCCTGTGAATTCAAGAAATACAACCTAGCTCCAGTGAGAAGTTCATCAACAGCTTCAATGCACCTTTCCCTTTGTGAGTGAATACTTAAGAAATTAGTTCATTAACACTAATTTGTTTCAAACAGCAGCCATAGAATATGCCCATGATACATAAAAGGGATGAAATCAGGAATTGCAGTCATTGTTTTGTTCCAGTCTTTCCAGCTTTTTCAACACCTGACTTGACCATAAGTTAAATTTACACGTGGGGATCATTACTAATTACCTGCTTAAAATGAAATTTGAAATTTTCCATTTAAACATGACTTTTAAGTGTTTTGATAAATGGCAGTAAGGATCACTTGCAGCCCCTTCCCTATAGTTCAGATTTCAGGGACTTCAGCAGAGGCTTCAGTTGCTCCCTGATTGTAACAGTGTTTAATCACAAACACACTTTTGTAAAACTGCAAACCTTTAATGTGAAGCTGAAAGTTAAGTATATGTGTTGAGTGTTTTCTCTCAAGCGAGAGTTTTAAATTCTTGTTCTCAAAATCAGATCACAGCTATTTCTTAAATAGTAAGGTCAGTCTTTAGTATGGCATGTTGAACAATCTGCAGGCATTTTCAGCACCAAGAGGAAATAATTAATGCTTCTTAAAATTTATCAGAAACCACATTATTGTAAATTCCTTCAATTTTCTACCCAAGATTCATCTGCCATCAGTAAAAATATCCAAGTTGGGTTTTGGAATAGACATTTTTACATATAAATCCAGGTTGGAAATATGAAGACAAGTATTGTCAAGAAAATAACTTTTATTCCAGAAGATGGAGCTATTCCATCATCAGCAATAATGTTTTTGGAGGGGTTCATGTGTTCAGATTGAACGTTGTAAACTGCAGAGATATTGCAGTCAAGTCTGCATCATGGTTCGATGTATGCATTTTATTCCTAAATTTGAATGGTGATGCAAAATGCAATAAAATACCTTAGTTCTGAAAAAATAAAGATACGCAATTTTGTAATAATTAGGAGTTCAGGGCAAATCCTTTTTTTCTTCCTTTGGCAGAACTGTCAGCAGCTGGAGTAGAATAAGGTTGATGTCAAGGAATTACATGCTGTGCAGTACAAAATATGATGCTCTGTTCTACACAGGCACACAGCTTTCAGGTAGTGATGTGTCTAAGAAACCTGCCCTCACTTTCCTCCTTAAGAGGGTGTGAAGTGGCACCCTGGCTGTGGAGGGACATCCCTGTGAGCTCTGGCAGAGATTACCTGAGAAATGCAGTAGTGTGGGGAAGTACATCACTCTGTCCACACACAGCCCTGCGCTCCAGTCCTGGCGGGGTTTTCTCAGCTTCTCCAGTGGTGCCAACATGTGCTCTGCATCTCCTGCTGTCAGATCAAGTGTTGAACAATTCCCAGGTGAAGGAGTGGCCTTACGACACTAAGAAGATTAGGCAGCAGCAGTAAGAAAATTACGTAGAAAGTACATTTCAGTGTGAGAATCAGTGAAAATTTCATGAAATTTCCAGAAAATAAATTTACTTTGTTCGTCATCTTTTTTATCTGTGACTGTGTTCAGTCAATGAGAATAATTCAGCTTTTTGTATTTAGGGAACTATGCATAAATTGCAACAGTTGATTTTTATTGAACGAAAGATTGTGGTTGTGAAATAATTTCACTGTGTGCAATATTAATTGCCTTTAAAATACTCACAGTGGGACTCTACAGTGCAGCAAAATTTGTTTTCTTAGTATCTATGACACTGTCCTATGAGAGGCTGTATAAATAGGGGGGGAAACTTGGAGAGGTGATCCATAAACCTTGCAGTCCCACAAGGAGGCGGTGTGTGAGATGGAAGAGAAAAAGGCATGAGTAGTGGAAGGAACTCATCCTATACTTGTTTTTGCTGTCCTTTTTTGTTATATAGGAGGGGATTTTTCTGTTCCACTTTCCCATTTTGTCTGTTACCGTTAGGAACAGCAGTTGAATATTTTAATTTCCTTCTTTTTAACATTCGCTCTTCAGTTCACTGCACTTGTGTTGTGCATTATATAATACACCTTATGTGCAGGACTGAGTGTGTTGCAGAATAGCTGGAGTGGGAGTTTAAGTTACTGAGATGTAAGAGGGTGTTTGGCCATCACAGGTGAAAGGAGTCTCTGGATTATAATGCCAAAGGTTAGTGATGTTTTGGAAGCATTGACATTTAAACTATGCTTTGTTTAGGGTTTCAACTAAACCATAGGGTTTGTGTATTTCATGAGGCTTGTGAGTGTGGCCTGCTGTCCCCAGGGGGACAGTTTCCCATTTCTCAAGTGAGAAATAAAGCTTTCCTCTGGCAGCTTTGGAGTTTGAAGTGTTGAAACCCAAAAGCCTCAGCACAAGAGCCACAGCACTTGGGACCAGCATGTGACGGGGCCCTTGCTTTGAAACTCAGGCTGGTGTTGGGGTCTGTGACACAGGGAGACACGACAGAAGAGGTTGACTGTGTCCACTCTGAACAACTACCAGAGTTTAAAAGTTGCAGGTTTAATATGTACTTTCTGATGAGGCCTTCTGAGCTTCTGACATCTGTTACAACTTCCCGCATAGCCTGGCTCAAAGCTTTTCAGCCAGCAATTCCTGCATGCATGGTGGATGCAGAAAAGAGGTATGTATTGAAAAGGGTTTGGTCTGGTGGGTTTTTTTATTTGCACATGCATGATTTGAGTAGGGAAGGATCCAGTTAACTCTCTATTGTGTCCCAGGTACTGGTGAGGTATTGCAGCGCTTCTTACTGATTGTTTCATTACATGTTTTTCTATCTCCAGTGTGCTTTTTTCTCCCCTTTATTTATGGTTGGTTTTGTTTTGTTTTGTTTTGTTTTGTTTTGCTTGGTGTGTGAAATGAAAGAAGGAAATCTCTGAAGATAACAGAGTTCTTGAAAAAATCCTTCAAGGACACCATCAACCATTTTCTCTGTTGCTGGCAGGATGATGTGAGAGGTGGCTGCTGGTGAGGAGCCATGGAGTAGCCCTTTTGTTTGTCATAGCTAGGTAAAGCTATGACATGAGTGCCCAGACTCTGCTGCTCCCCTCATGAAGCACGGTTTTACCCAGACAAACCAGTGTCAGTACCAGTCTTGGAACACTTCTGAGCAGAGCAATTTCTGCAGATGTGCACAAAAAGCAAATAGAAAAAGAAATTAAGAAGATCAAGCTCAACTTTGATTTCTTACTCAAGTACTTTTTCAAATTCCAGGAATGTGAGTGTGAATGAGACATGAATGTGATATGAGTTTTGCTTTCTCTGAAATGTGGCATTTCCTGCAGAGGTGGTGTGTGGCACTTGCTGAGGGCATTTCTGGCTGCCACCCTGCCTTGGGGCAGGGGACAATGTCAAGGCAGCAGAAAAGCTGCTGTTTTCCTTCCTGACATAAAAGCTGAAATTGTTTCCCAGGTTTAAATCTTCACTGTGTATTACCTGCCTTGGCCCAAAGTACTGAGGGTTTGACAGAAGTGCAGATACTGAAAACGAGCGTCCCTCTGTCACTGGGTGCCTACAGCTGTGCAGGAGGTGAAAGCTTTGGAAGGTAAAGCCCATGGATGCTGAGTGGGAGAGGCAGGAGTTTGGACTTGAGAGGAAAGAACAAAAACTAACACTAAACCATCTCCTTCTTTGAGTTATGGCTGTTCCTGGGTTTCAGTTTCTATATTAAAAAAAAAAAAAAAAAAAGTTTTGGTATTAGATCTTCCCCCCAAGCAGGAGCAGGCTGCTTTGGTTTCTCTCAGAACTCCTCAATGATGGGTCTTCTGCCCAGCACAAGGAGAGTTAAGGTTATTAGCATCTTCCTTTTTTGTATATTTGCTGATTTATTTATTGCACTAATTGTTCCTGGTTCACAGTCACAGAAGAGGGAGAGCATTAGTGGGTTTGGTCATGTACATGATACTTGTAAGTACCTACACTATTCCATTTTTATACTAAAATTCTGCTTCATAAAGCATGAAACCTCTGTGTTCTTTTAGACAAGGGGATGGGGACGTCCTTGTCATCTGTGTAATTTAAACTGCTGCTATTTAATTTGTGCCAAAACACTGGAAGTGCTTTACCGGTTTAAAATACAAAAAATTATTTATTTCTTAGTATGTTAGCTGAGTAAGTCATGAAGATTACTTCCAGTCATTAAGGTTATTTCTGCTTTCAGCATGTATTATACAAGGCAATGTGTGTAGTATTTGCATTTCAAGTCTTTAATTACCATTTTTTAAAATACTCTGCTTGGAAGTGAAGAGAGAGAGCTTTTCAGCTCAGGGTAAAGCTGTGTCATTAAGACAAAGGAAGGGGCTCACATCATTGCAAAATCATCAGCCTCGTTACCTCTGGAAAAAAACTAATCCCAAAAATCTTCCCTCCTCATTATCTCTTAAAATATTTTCTATTTGTCTTTTTTCCAGCCCCATATGTGACATCCACATTAGTATGTAACCGCTCTACTGTGTTAATAAAAAGAATAAATATAGGAAGATTTATAATCTGATTTCTGTTAACTTAAGAAATAAAGCTTTTTTTTGTTCCTTTTTTTTCCCCCTCTGATGAATTCTGGCTGTATAAGTGACCAACAGGGATTAAAGGTGAAAGTTGTAAAACATAATAAATAAGAAAAGACAAGTTTGAAAAAGAACAGGAGGAAGAGCAGTCTTTGGCCCTGATGTCAGCTGACAGAACTAAAAAGGCCTTGAATTCTTTCCCTTGTGTCCATTCAGTTCAGGTTGGTTGGAGGATAGGAGCCCAGGAACCTTTAGCTACAGACAGACTTGTCCATGTGCATGTTCCTGTATCTTGGACAGCTCCTATTGAGGCAGTCATCTCTGAGGGCCTTCAGGCAGAAAGGATTTCTTACAATAAAATTCCACCTCATCCCCAGAAGTGGTGTCTAATCTGTATTTTGGCATATTTTTAAAAGGTGTCCTCAGCCTCAAGGGAGAACATTCTGTATATTGGTGTCTAAACACAATGTGGTTTCTTCTCCAGCTTCAACTGGAGAATCCCCCAAAGTAAGGGAGCAGAAGGTTCTAAGTAACTCCTCACATCAACTAAATCTCTAGAGCCACTGGCCAGTGTTGAGTTAAGCCTCAGTATGTTGCCAGAACAAGAGAGAATCCTGTGAAATAGCAGGGATTAGCTTGGTTGGTTTAGAGGATGGTGCTAATAATGCTGAGGTCGTGTTTGATGTCTCTATGGGCCATTCACTTAAGAGCTGGACTCCATGATTCTTGTGGGTCCCTTCCAACTCAGAATATTCTGTGATTCTGAAGTTCCTCGGTGGCTCTGCAGTCAGTTTAACAAGGGGTCAGATTTAGTCCTGCAGTTATTGAACTTAATAAGGACCTGAGCACAGCAAAGGTGTGATTTTCTGGGAGCAAGGCTGTACAATTTGGACTGCTTGAGCTCAGCAGGGAGGAAGTGAATAGCAAGGGATGTTAAACTTGAGGAGAAGAAATAAAAATCAACAAGAAGAGCAATGCCTTCTTCATAATATTTTGTTATTGTGCAGAAATCCATTGGGATGGATCTTGGAGAGGAGGAATGCTGCTAAGTCTTTTGTGTAAGAGTGGATGTATTTTTGCATCAGAATTCGCACCATCACAGAAATATTGTGTGGATTATCTTTTTTTTAAATGCAAGAAAGTGACACTTCTTGTTTGTTTGTTTGTTTGTTTGTTTGTTTGTTTGTTTTAAGCAAGTATTCTGCCTCCTTCTACTCCTTCATCATCATCCTGAGGCTGCAGCTTTCTGCAGGGCAGGGAGAAGCAGGTGAGCAAAAAGAGCCTTGGGGGAAGCAAGATCATCTGTGAGTTGTTTTGTGCTCTGCCTTCCCAAAGGCACAACTGTTACCAGCATAGGGAAGGAAGTTCCTGAGTTAAGAAGTTGTGCCTTGCTGCAGTTGCCCTCTGAGATGAAAATTACAGGAGGCAGAAGATTCCTCAGTGCTGTTGTCATCCCCACTGCCACCAGGTACTAGAGATGCACTAATGGGGCTGCATTTGGTCTGGTGGAGGAGGCTGGGGGCTGAGGGGCTGCTGTTGATGCCAGATGTGCCTGTCCTGGGAAACACCAGCCCAGTTTAGTGTTTGCTCTGGTGTTGGGCTGCTCCTGTTCCTTCTCAATAATTGAGTCATTCCCATGTCCTGCTGGAAATGCCCCGGTTGCAAAGGGTGAAGCAGTGGCAGCTGCACCAGTTGTGCCTGAGAACTCCTGATCTTCATGGCTCTGGCAGACTTTAGGGGTGCATGGGAGGGAGAGGGAATTTGGCACAAGCTGGTTCACTTGAATGCACCTCTGGAAGCTCTACTGCAACCTGGTTTTGTGATTCTCAGCTTCCCAGAGGGAATCAGCATTCAGCTTCCAAACTGCATCTTTTGGAAAAGGTACCAGGGAGAGTTCTAGGAAACCTTTAAGGGCTGGGGTTGCTTTTTCTTTGAAAAAGTTTTGAAGATGACCATTTTTCGCCCATCATTTCTAGTTCATGGCAGTCACTGCTGAACTGTTGCTAAAGGAATCAATAGATCCAAACCTCCTGTTTCAGGAGGATAACCAACACAGGAGTGAAGGCCTTTGAAACAGCTTTACTGGCTCTGGACATGGAGACCATGACTTTAGCAAGTCATGGTTTAGACCCTTACAAAAATAAGTTCCTGTCATTTATCTGTCTGTGGTTAAGAACAGTGAAGAATTGCCAGGGTCAAAGGGAGGACTTAACCCAGGATGCCCGGCAAGGTACCTGGTAATAGGGTCCAGTTCAAGAAAACCCAAAGTTTTACCCAGGACAATATTTCAACTTCTGAGAAAAACCTTGTTTAGGTAAAGTAGGGATATCAGGCACAGAAAACCAATCTTTCCTGTATCCTTTTCAGCCCATGAGCAACTGGGTTTCCATTCATCTCTGGGGTCCTCAGCAGAGGAGAGGCATGGGCCTGTTGAAGCAATCCAGAGGAGAACTACAGAGATGCTCAGGGCTGGACCACTTCTCCTTTGAGGAAAGACTGAGAGGGCTGAGGTTGTTCAGCCTGGAGAAGAGAAAGCTCTTAATGAGAGTGTAAAGGGGCTTATTAGAAAGTTGGGAACAAATATTTTTAGCAGGGTCTGTAGTGATAGGACGAGGATAATGTTTTTGATTTAAGAGAGAGTAGATTCAGATGATATAAGGGAAGACATTTTATACAAAGAGGGTGGTGAAACGCTGGAACAGGTTGCCCAGAGAGGTGGTAGATATCTCATTGCTGAAAAGATTCACAGTCAGGTTAGGTGGGGCTCTGAGCAACCAAACTATTCCATGGTTCTCTGATTCTAAGCAGTTTCTCCCACTGGGATCACAATTGTTAGTGAATTCTGAGCATGTACACACACCTGAGACAAATGAACTTTTTTCTTTTAACAAAAAATATTACCTTCAAACTAAGCATTTTGCGTAATAATTACATTTTTCCCTAATACCAAACAATATTTCTTAAATACAAAATTGCTACAAATCTTTTAGACCTTTTAAGCTGTGTCACCTGCTGCTGAGAGGTCCTGACCCAGTGGTGGCTGCAGGAAAGGAGAGCAGTGACAATGGCTTCCATCAGCTTTGTACATAGATCTGCAGGCATATTATGGTGATTCTGTTCCTCAGTTACAGTAAGAATTAAATCATGTTATTACCCTGTAAAAGGGAACATTATCTGGTCTCTGCCAGATTTGACTTTCACATGTCTTGAGTTAGAAGTTTGTCTGTCTGTTCATCACAAAAGAAACAATATATATCAGCAGGCAGGTAGCTTATATAATGCTACTCCATAATTTGTAGTAATTTTAATCATAATTTTTAGTTGTTTAATGTTCTGAGTGCTGCAAAAGAATCTCACTGGCAGTGCCAGCCAAATTAGCTGGTGATGCATGAGACCACAGTGCAGCCATTGCATGTTTCTCACTGAGGCAAAAAAGCGTTAAAAGACAAACGCTATACCAGAGCTTTTAGTAAAATATACGCTCTTCCAACAGAAGACAATTGTTTGAAGTCTTTTCCTTTCTTTTTTTTGACAGATTTGGGGTTGCTGACAAGACGAGAGCCCTTTTATGCCATTGTGTGGGGTGTCTGAGACGGTCACGTGGGCGCGTGTGCAGCCAGTGCCCAACAAAGCCCACAGAGCATCACTGACACCACACACAATGAAAGCTTGGTGTAACCACATTTTTGTTAACTCTGAAAACCCAGGAACATGGACAATGCAGGTCCCAGGGAGTTTCATATTAAAGTGAAATGAGGTACAATAATTACTATATAAGAATAGTGCTGTTAACAAGCAAAAGATTTCAAGAAAAAATCAATTTCATTTAAGAATTATGGGGACAATAATTATTTAATTTCAACTCTGTTACTTTCCTGAACTTTACTTTCAGTGCTGCTGGTTTCCAGGCACATTGATGTCCTATAATAAGGCAGGGCAAGACAAAGCCAGTGTTAACCAGATAAATTCAAACAAAAATATATTATTAAAAAGCAGTCAGAGAGGGGTGGGTATTTTACACTGCACATTTTTCTTTCTAATTTGACAGACAAGAGAGAAATGAAGTGAGGCAGCAGAGCACTGCAGGAGGCCTGCAGCCACCCCCAGAGGGTGTGTGGGTACCTGGTGTGGAGTAGGACTGGACCAAACAGCAATGATTTCATTGCTGAATCCCTCAGTGTGGAAGGAGAGGTGCTGGGAGATCACTGGAGACCACTGGGTGCATGGGGATCACTCCACCTAACGAGCACTCCCAGCAGCCTAACAGACCAGGTTATATTCATGAAACCAATACATGTTCTCTACATTTCTGTTACATATTCATTACATTTCCTGAATACATCCATATATGCTAATTATATTTGTGGACTTATTTGGATATGAGCAGGGGTCTCTTGAGGGTCTTTGGTGGTTGTTTGGGAACATCCCATTCCCTAAATTTCCTTTTCATGGTTCCACATCTTCTAATGAATCTTTTCTCCTTAAGAGCATCTCAAATATGTGGTCAGGTCATGATGCACTTTTCTTATCATTTTTTGCTTTGGCACATTATCTTTGTTTTCAAAACTAAGTCATCTGCCAGTACATACTAATCACTGATATAGGTAAATAAGGAAGCTGTAACTGGCACGGGACTTATTAGTCACAGATGTGGGGAGTTCATACAAAGCCACAGTAATCTCTGGCATTTGTACTAAGCACTATATGGTACAAAAATAAGCATTAACCACAGATATAGGGATCAAACACTATTGTGCTAAAGTTAAGAGTTTTCCAACATCTTCCCCCACTGCTGCATAGACTCCTTTTTAAAGAAATACAACTTGTTCTGTACCACTGTCATGGGGGGTTGTTAGAGGAGTGTTTCTGTGTTGATAGCCATATCCTCTCTGGTTGTTGTCATAGCCCACATGAGCTTGAGTTTCCTGAGCTGGCTGCACTGTGGCTTTTCTGTATGGCTGTGAGCAAACAAAATTAAAAGCAGAAAACCAAAGTAACAGATTTCCCCTTAATCACCTGGCTGCTACACAGTATGAGGAGGTTGGATAGAACAGTAAGTACCTCTCTGTAAGTGCTGGAAATGATCATTGAACTATTACTTTTGCTGAATAAATGCCAATTCGGTGGTAAAATAACACCAGTGGGGGATGGACTCTGGAGAAAACAGCAGATCTCTGTAGTAGCCAGCAAAAGGATCTGGGTTTGGTGGGCAAGTTCCTTTCCCATGGGAAGGGAGCCTCTGATAGCTGCAGGAATGGTCACACTGATTCCCACACCAGACCTGATTCACCTGTTCCCCATGTGTGCTCCATGGCCCAGGTGTGAGCAAAATGGGACAGCAGCTGACTGGCCAAAGGGACTGCATCCATGTAGGAGGAGAGCTGAGATCAAAGAGGGCTGTGAAAATTATGCAAAGGCAGCATATCCTCAGCCACACTGGAAGATTAAGAGAGATCCACTATAAGGCAGTCCTGAAAAATGAACTTTAGAAGATATAATGAAAAATATGTTAAACAATGTGAAAAAAAAGTCCCTGGCAGGATAACCAGACTCTGCAAAATGAGCAGAGATTTTGTTTAAATTTGAAAACCTGAGGAATGTTCCCCATGTGAGATGCAAAAATTCTTTGGACTATGGGATGTCTCATGGTTTTCCTGCACAAGGGAGCTTGTACACAACATTTTTTTAGGGCTATGAGAGATTTGGGGAAATACCTTGCTTTTGCCAAGTGAAAAAGAGGCCACTAGGACAGGCTCTCTTCATCACAGAAGAAAACATGAGCAACTGAGAAAGGAGCAATAGGCCGTGGAGAAGGGTTATAAAATGAAGAAACTGAAGTGCTGTGATTCAGATTGATTGGGATTTTTTTTCCCTCAGGAAGGGCGCCTGCCAGTTGGTAGACACTGGCCATCACTGAGCACCTGAATTTCAGCAAAGCTGGAGAAGATTTGGTTCAGAAGATGAGTTAAATTGGCTGAGCCAGAGGAGTAGCTCAGAAAGGTGCAGATGGATGCCCAGAAGCAGGGTATGAGGGCAGGGGCTGCATCACTGCTGTGCCACTCCAGTGGCTCAGTGTACTCAGTCTGCAGCTTTCATTCAGACCTGCTGCTATAAGGCTATTCTAAACATGCTAAATAAAATAATCAAGACAAAATCCGCAGCCCTGAGGCACCAGGAAAGCAGTGCCCACAGTGCTCCAGCCAGCCCCGTCTCAAGCAGGTCTGCCCTGGAGAGGGAGTGGCAGAGCCCATAGCAAAGCAGTGTGGGCATGACAAAGAGTGATTGCAAAGTGAAAGTAGAAGAGAAGCAGACATGTCCAAGCTCAACCTCAGGCTGGGATCTCTTTTGAGCTTGGGCTTCCTCACCATATTTCTGTCTGGAAGCTCTTGGCGCAAGGCAAAGAGGATGTGGCACCAGTCCTGTGGGCTGGAGGTGAAACCCTCCTTCCCTGTCCCACAGCAGGGAGAGCTGCCAGGACTCCAGTACGAGCAGCAGCCTCCATCCTCCACAAACCTCAGCACAAACCTGCCCATGGTTCAGCTCTAGCTAAACTATTTCCTCAGTTTCAGACAGCACCTCGCTACCTTTTATTTTCACATTGGTTTGATATGCAGATCTCTTGAAAGATAGCAAAAAGCAAGAGCTAAACCAAGAAAGGTCTGGTTTAGTTGTTCATATCACTCAATAAAGACATGAAAACTATTTTCATGTTGTTATCAGCATATCATCTGTAAAAAAATTGACCCATGGAGGTGCATTTTTGCTTTATTATATCTTGATTTGTTTCCTAAGCAATACATCAATGCTGCATTACCTATTACAAATCTAGACAGAAAGATCTGATCAGCAATTCTAAACCTTTTGATATTTATCCTCATCATACTTTACCGGTGTGCCAAGAAAAAAAATAAACACAACTAAACAGTGATAGTGCATAAAGCATGAAGCTGATACTGTATTAAATCAGGTAGTCTTCAGTGTTGCCCTGTAGTTCTGTGAAAGAAAGTTCTTGCTCACTGGTTTAGCTGGTCACTTTATTTTAAACACATCAGGACATTTTTTTGGAAGATGGAGATTTCTATCGAGCGGCGTTGGCCAGACTCCAGATTTCTTCTATTCATTGAGAGCTATAACAGTACTGAACACATAGCTGTGAGTGTGAAAGCAATGTTCACCCCTGCATTTTTGTTTCTGTTCGGTGCTCTTGTCCTTTTAGACAGCATAATAGAAGTGCTGCAGTAAGCAGGGTCAAGTAGGATATGCCAGTGAGAAATGTTAAAATGAGACTATAGGCTGCGATTATGGGCTCTAATGTGTGATGAATCCTTTTTAATCACATGATATGAACTAATGTCACCATTTATTATAAAACAACAAAGTGTCCAGCTACAGGAGGAATAGAATGGATGACAACTGCATTTTTCAATGTTTTGTTTAAGCAAGTACAGTGTGATCTTTTTAGATAACTAGGAAAAACTGAAGTTAAAATAAGTGCAAGTATTTCCAGATGGTTTTGGTTGGAACAAGAGTCTTTTCAGGACATGAAGATTTATCCCCTGAAAAGAGGATATGCAGTCAGTATCCACCTGCATCTCTGAGCTCAAGTGAAAACTAAACGTGGTAATTATGCTAAAAGAATTTTTAAAAGTTAATTCAATATGTGTTTTTAAAAATGAAAATACTTTTTAAAAAAGTTAACTGCAGTTCTGTTCTAAAATGATTCCTAATGGTTATTTCAATATAATTTTCTTAAGTTATAGACTGTTTCATGCCAAAATATCAGAGAAAGTCTGAAAATACTGTCGATTTTGACACATCTTCAACTGTCCATCCACTATTCTAGGTACATATATTACAAAATATTTCTGATGTTCAAGATAGTAAAAAAGAATTCTGAAGAGAACATGGTGAGGCATTCCAGGGCCTTATCATCACACAGAAATCATGGCTACCAAAGTGGAGGCCAGTTTGCCCAGCCACCCCATATCTTTTGCTCCAGATCACAGAGCTGATTTGCTGAATATATCCTGCTTTACATGACTAATTCAATTAATTTCTTACCTAGTTTAATTCATAGGACTAGGAAAGATCAGTAACTTCTGGCAGAGGGAAGTGGGAGTATTAGTGGGAAGCGCTTGTTTAACCTGGCAGCCAGGTAAATTATTTGATAATAAAATTAGGAGCAGAATCTCTCTGGATGGCCTTTTAAACTGTTTGGAAGTTCTGACTGGAAAGGCAAAATTATTGCCATGATTTCCTCTACCTTCTGCCACCCCAAACCACACTGTCATGGCTCCCCTCTGCACTGCATAGCCCTGATTCCTCAGCTTCTGGAACAGGAATCTGCACTGCTCATCTCCTCACCCTGCTCCCTAATAATCAGAATTTAACTGAATGTTGCTATAAAGCTACTGATCGTCCCCAAAACTGGCCTCCCATGACTCTGTATCACTGGAACCTCAGCATCAGGACATTATTGGTTTCACAGGTTTAAAGTGCATTCATTAAGACAAAAAGCTGCAAAAAAATCTTTGTGACTTGTGTTGTAAATAGTTTTGTTAGAAATGGTTTAGAAATATATGAATCGGGTGATTTAAATTTGGAAGAGGTATACAATGGTTATTTAATGGAGTGGCTTATGGGGAACAGCACTGCAGTGACAAAGTGAAAGGGCTTCTTTCATTTCCAGAGCTTCAGGTTCATAAATAAGGTGTCACCATTCCTCTGCTAACCCTTTCTTGCATGTGACTACATTTTTGATTTATGAAAGATAGCTCTGCCTATTACTGTCTGGCTCTGTTGTTACAGGATCTTTGCTGATAGAAGCATTGTCAGAGATTGTTGTTTCACAGCTTCACAGAGTCACAGAAAGGTTTGAAGTAACCTCCAGAGACAACCTGGTTCAACCTCCTCCTCCCCCAGCAGGGCCACCTAGAGCTGATTGCCCAAAACCAAGCCCAGATGACTGCTGAAAATCTCCACATGATGGGAATCTCATAAGCCCTCTCAGCAGCCTGTGTCAGTGCTTGATGACCCTCACAGTAAAAAAAAAAGTGTTTCACAATGTTTGGAGTAAACTTCCTGTGTTTCAATTTGTTCCTAGTGCCTCTTTTGTCCCTGGGAAGACTCTGGCTCCATCTGCTTTGTACTTTCTCTTACGGTATTCATATATACTGCTAAAATTGCTCAGAGCCTTCTCCAGGCAGAGCAGTCCCAGCTCTCTCAGCCTCTCCTCCCAGAAGAGATGCTTCCATCCTTTCATCATCTTTGTGGGCCCTTGTTGGGGTCTCTCCAGTAACCCCATGTCTCTTTTGTACTGGAGCAGCCAGCACTGGACTCAGCACTCCAGGCGTGGCTGCACCAGGACTGAGTGGAGGGAAAGGATCCCCTCCTGTTTCCTGCTGACGGTGTGTGACCTGTGCCCAGTGCAGCCCAGGACAGCACCAGGTTTCCTTGCTGAGAGGGCCCACTGCTGGCTCACATTCAGCCTGGTGGCTACCAGCATCCCCAGGTCTTTTTCTCCCAAATTGCTTTCCAGCTGTCTGGTCCCCAGAATATTTTGGTACCTGGAGTTGTCCCTCCCCAGGTGCAGTACTTGGCACTTTTTCTTGCTGAACTTCATGAGGTTCTTGCTGGCCTGTTTCTCCAGCCTGTCAAGGTTCCTCTGGATGGCAGAAAAACCAGTGGTTTATCAGCCACTCCTCCCAGTTTGGTGTAATCTGCAAACCTGAGAGTACACTCTGCTCCACCATCCAGATCATTAATGGAAATGTTAAGAAGATACTCCCCATTGATGTTCTCTGGGTTATACCACTAGTCACACCATTGGTTATTTCTCTCCAACTAGATTTTCTCCCACTGTTCACCACCCCCTGAGTCCAGCCAGAGCCGTTCAGACAATTTTCAATCCACCTCACTGTCTGCAGATCCAGACAGTGTCAGAAACACTACTGAAGTCTAGGTAGGAAACACCCACTGCTCTGTGACCCTCCTAACAAGCCACTCATCTCATCACAGAAGTCTGTCAAGTGGTCAAACATGACTTGCCCTTGAAGCTATGACCTTTTTGTTGCAGCAGACAAGGTGGGCAGACATCCTCAGCAAAAGTTTTCTTTTTCCTTGCTTACATGTTTCTGCTGGCTCTTCCTATTCCAAGCCTGTTGAAGAGCTATAAATAAACCAAATCAAACCAGAGTGTAACTGGGTTTTCTGCAGCACTCTCTTTTTTGTCCAGTGAAGCATAAGACTGACAAAGTAATTTTGAGTAACGCAGCTGCACCTCAGCATTCCCTCACATTCAAGCTTTACAAACGCACATTTAAGAAAATTTAAAAGTTGAGGTTTTCCTAATATGAGAAATCAGAATAAAACAGGAGAGTGAAAAGAAAAGAAAAAATCAGTAATTCTGCAGTGAAAGACAGCGAATTACTCAGCTGAGATTGGACAGGGAGCCAGCAGCAAAGCTGGAGCCTAAACTTGTGTTTGAGTCTTTCTCTAGTTCCACAACCATAAAATCATTATTTTGTTGATTTTGTATGGAAAATTTCCCCTAAGTTCTTGATGTCTTTTATGCTGACTACAAACAAATATTTTTAAGATTATTTTTACAAAGTTTGCAAATAATTAACATTCATGTGAGCCAGAATTCACAGAGGAAATCATTACATCAAGTGAGTATTTGAAATCTCTGAAATTCAAGAGAACTACTGTCTTCCCTGGAGACAGGAAAGTGCCGACAGGATGTCTATGGTGAAACAGGAGTTACAGACAACATGGACACAGACTTGGCTGCACATCAGAAAATCTGTAGCTCTGCAGCCAGGAAATACGATTCACATGTCAGCTATATATCATTTGCCTTTTTCATACAGGCTTTTTGTTGATGGAGACCCCTTTCTACCATTATTTCCTGAATGCCTGGCAAGAGCATGGTGCAACATTCTGTACTTGAGGGACAAGCCTGCAAAAAGCATGGGTGGAATGAAGAACGTGGCTCCTGATTGCTGTGCCCACAGTACTTTCTCTGCTTCATTGATTTCTGCCTCCTTTATAGTGATGACAGCAATGGGAGTTCAAAAGGTGGCTTTGGATCAGAAACATTTTCACACAACTCCGCTGGAAGGAAAGGGAAATTAAGGTCAACAAGAAAGGAATACTACTGTGTGTTACCAGAAATCACGTCCACAGTTTCCCGTATCCTGGAGTTACAAGATTTACTGCTGAACTAAAGACAATACTGCTAGAACATTGCAATACAGTGCCCCATCTAAACTGTCAACATGGAAAAGTTTTCATGTTTAAAAACACGGAATTGGAAAGGCCTAAAGAAGCTAAAGGGAAGATCAGTTAAAGATAAAAAAATGCCTTGAAAAACTCAAAGTTCATTTAGAGTTGAACAATGGTTGGTTCTTCATTGGGTTCAGCATGCAATATTTTCTTCCTGCAAAGCTCCCAGGAGAATTAATGTCCAAGGCAAGATGTTGTCCTCTGAAGCTGGAAGAAGAGAAATGTCAGAGGACACCTGGTGATTTATCCTCACTATCTCCTTAAGAGCAAAAATTATGTTTTCCACATGAATAGAGGTTTACAAACGCAGATACTCCATGGGGAACTAAAAAGGGCTGTCTGGATCATTCAGCAGTTGTCACCTTTTTGCCTCAGCACAGGCTTCTCAGAGAAAAGCACTTCCTGCTCTGTAGGTAGCTTCACGTAATGTCCTTACAGTGACCACGGCCTTCACATCCAGCTGGTTTGCTCTTGGCAGCTCTGTTCTGCTGATGTTGCATGGGGACATTACGTGATATCAGTGTCTTTTAAACCTCTGACCTTCACAAAACTGATTAGCAAAAGCAGTATGAACAGTTTAAATGGCAGGAAGGATTCCTCACAACTAAGGAAGAGCACTTAAACTGCAATTGCTGTATGATAACAAGCAAACAAATAAGCCAGAAAAGTGAATTATTTATTTGACAAATAGGACCTCAGAAAAGGACTGCTCCTATTTCTCCTAAAGGATACTGAGGTCCTTTACCCTTGAGTGGGAGCTGGGTGGGTTTCCAGCCCATGGCTCACCAACCCTGGGAAACCCCTGATACCTCTGTCCTAGGATAGGAAAGCACTTGCCAGAGGAAAAGACAGGAGACATAAAGAGTTTGTCATGCACTGGGGAATGGGAGTGCTGAGGAGTAAATCACTATCTGGAAATACCATTGCCTCCCCACTGGCTACTGGATGAGCCTGCTTGAATGGGTTGGACCTGGCAGCCAGGGCTGGATGGGATATGTCCCACCCTTCACACAGGAATATGGGCTGTGGGAGTAAGGACTAGACTTTCATATCTTTGTGCCCTGAAACAGGTTGTAGCTGGGCCTTTAGGAAGCTGCTTGCCATTCCCCAATCCAGTCACCCTCTGCATTTGATGAACTCCTCTGGGCTTAACTGTCAACTATTCTTGGACTTCTGAGTGAGCCCTTCAGAAGTCATAGCAGATGTGATCAGCTCTCTGGGGAGGCAGGAGTAAAGAACACAAAATTTCCAGGAAAGAGGCTATTGTTATTCCTTCCCATTTTCTGAGAAAAGTAGGAGCCTAGCAGCCCATATGGGATCATAGATATACAAAACCTTGAATATCAGGTAGACTCATGACTGTATCTCTGAGGTGTGAAAAGATAAACAACACAGACTTATGCTCTGTGTACTGGAAAGGCCAGGTAGAACCAGAACTAGAGAGAATAATTACTTTTCCCAGCAGAGGAAAGTTTGTTCAGGTCTCCAGGAGGTAGATTCTTCTTAAATTCAGAATAATTCTTTATTGTCTTGGTAATGTGGATACATATAAAGCATGAGAAACAATAGGAGAAATCTAGAGTGTGGAAGCATATCTTTTGGCTATATTTTAAAAGCAGTTTTACCCCTTTGACATATAATTTTTCAGTTTGATCCGAGACTTGCAGAAATGTGAGGAAGCCTTTAAGAATTCTGGGTCAAACTGGAAAGCTATTTTCCATCTTAAAGTTAATACACCAATGTCTGCTAATCCTGTTCAACACGTGCTACTGGGACAGTGTTCACCATATACGGCTTCTTCATGGTTATATCCCATTTTGAAACTTCCTATAAGGGAGTATCTGGGGGGGGAGTGTGTTATAATCTTAGAAAGACCTTGCAGATAGCTGGATTTTCAAACACACAGGACACGCAGACAACTTGTGAAAAGAGAATCAGAAGTAGGAACTTTACATCTCACACATTTTTGCCAGGCTGAGTCATTTCACACTAAATGAATTCTTCCTGAAATTATCTGGCTTTGTGGGGCCTATATAAATAAAAATTCTGGCAAATTTAATTGAAGCTTAAATACTACTAGCAAATGAATTTTTCTCTTGTTTTCTTTCTTGGCAAAGCAATCCCAGTGGAATCTAGAATAAAATGTCTGAGAGGATGGATCCCCTGTAAAAGCTTCATAGATCAATTAAATTGAAAAATATGTTGATCATGGCAGGGCTGGAGACTCAGTTGCCTGCTTGCAATATTCTGACTCTTGTTTCTGACCACAGGGTCATCTTTTTCTCAGTGGAGGTTGTTGAAATGACTCTAACATGCCTCCACTCAGACTGGGGCAGGATGGAGGCACAGAAACCTTACAACAGCTGTGTGTGGCCTCATGTGCTTCTTCAAGCAAAAATTAATTTAGGAACTTGTTTGGGGATTGTCATTGTAAAGTGTATTTAAAAAAACAGCAAAAAAACACAACTGAGAACTTGAAATATACCAACAGTTTAGAAAAAGGAGACCAGATTTATTTTCTCAGAAAACAGTTGTGGACTGTAGTTTTCTTTTGTTCATCACCTATTTTGTCTAAGACAGCAATAACTTGATCCATCTTAAAGTTCCATCTTCCTGGCAGCAGATACCCTGTGTACAGACTATGAACAAAAAGATTGTGGTGTTGATGTTCAAGTAAATTAGTGCCAAATGCCAAGACAGCCTGTGCTAATTGCCCTAATGATATTGTTTGCTTTGTCTCCACCAGTTTTAGACATTTATTTTGCAACCTGCCTGAGGCCAATGTAGTCAACACAATAGTGTTAAATAAGATCTAGGTATGAAAATGGTAAAATGGTACGACATCCTACTTTTTATCTTATTTGAATAATTTTATATTTTCTTCAAAATAAAGCTGAAAGAAACAGCTTCTTTTCTGGGAAATAGCCACAACATAACTTCCAAACTTCATGTGCTGGCACCCAACTTGTCATCTGTTCTTTCTTTACATCTCTCACTGTTGCATCTTTCCAGTGGCTTTGCATCTCTTGGTCTTTGCGTTATTCATCCTTACATCCTTCAGCCTCTCTTGGTGTTCGAGTTTAACATCAGCCTGTAGCTGCAGCACACCAGGCAGATCTGTGCAGCATCTACTGCTAGTTTTTTCTGGGATAAATCCTCTCCAATCCCCTCTATGTGGCACAGCACACTGAATCCAGTGCCAAAAAACTTCCCAACAAGATATAAAACATTTGGCTCTCTCTTTATGTTAACCATTTTCGCTCTAGTGATCTGTCAAAGCTGGAAGTTGCTGTCTACTGAGAACAGCAATTTGATGATGCTGAATTCTTCAATAGACCACAAGTGTCTTCTACCATCCACACCAGTTCAGAGTACTTCTTCTCAAGTGCCAGCATAATGGAGGAGTGTTTTGCACTTTCAGTGTTGTTGCGCTTTCAGTGCTTGACCTCATCACAAGCACAGTCAACAAGTTGTCAACATCTGCACAGGACTGAGGAGACAAACAGCTGGGCACGATTTCTGTTGCTGCAGGCTAAACAGAGTCACTTCCACAGCCCAGAGGTGCCAGTCCCCCAGTGCCATCCTGTCCAAGGTCTAGTTCTTACCCAAGACTACTCCAAAGCACTTGTTCTCCACTTTCTGAAATCCTCCAAAAACAGGTGACCATCTGTGATTGCTTTCTGAAACAAACCATAGGAAGCTATTTCCCTCTGAAAGATTCTGGGGCAATGTTGATAGGATGATAAGAATGCAGAATCAATTAAACATTATAAAAATAGTTGTCTTGATCTTGAAATACATTTTCAGCAGTAACCCCCTGAGACATGACCATAAGTTCCTTTTGCCTGAGTTAATTGTCCCAGTTTCATAAAGCCATTGTGCTTGGATCTTATTCCAGACATAGAGATTCCTAAAATAAGACCCCTCTTCTTGACAGATTCCACAAAATGCAGTCTTTCAAAATGTGGGAAGTTTCTTGCTGTTTTCTAGTGCGTGAAACAACAGTTAACACAGTGTCCTGGGATGATGCTAAATTGTATCCCCATTCATCTGTTTAGCTCAGAAATAAGTGTTGTACCTTTAAAAACTGGATCTGGGAGTGAAGGAGACGTGGTGGAATGTCTGAGGTCGTTGTTTTCTAAAAATAAAGATCAGAGTTTTCAGCTTTCCTTCACACGGCCTGTGTTGTTGGCAGTGTGTGGACAGCAGAAGAGAGAGAGCTCTCCTTTGCTTTTTGTTAGTTTTTTTGGCTGGCTGAGGCAGAGAAGTTCTCCGGACTGTGGTTTTTTGTTTTTTTTTCCTTTTTCTTGGAACTGTTTGAACCTGCTCTGGACTAAACACCCAAAGGGCCCCAGGAGCTCCCACCTGTGTCCCACCGGGCCTGGCCTGGGCCCGGCCTTTCCCAGCCCTGAGGGACCGACAGCAACTGAGCCGAGCTACAGCCACGGGAGAGACTTTCAGAATTTGACATCTCTGCAGAGCAATGAGAGGTTTTTGTTGTTCAGTGTTGTTCCTTCATTTGTTGTGCTGGGGAGTGCTTTGTTAAATAAACAACTTTTTTCCACTTTCCTCCAAGGAAATTTTTTTCTGTCCCAATTCAGCTAAGGGGAGGGGTGGTCCGGATTCATTTTTCTAGAGAGACTCTGTTGCGGACCGAACCCCAATAGGACTCCATCCAGAGGTTTGTTTTTTTCTCTCCGAAATTTGCCCTAAACCAGGACACACAGATAACCAATAACACACTGAGTTTCCTTCTCAGGATGGACAAAAGGAGCCTGGAGAAGCACAAGTTTGTCTCTCAGCTCCTTTTGCCATGTGGCACTGGCCCACTCAGGCACATTTTGGTGCTTTCTTGGTTACATTGAACATCCACTGCTCATGGCAGGTCTGCAAATTCTTCCTCAGTCTGGGTCTTCTCTCTAAAATTACCCTGGCTTGTGTCTTAGGGACTTGTTGACACATAATTCATATGAAAGATGACTATGTTACTTGTCATGGAATGATATGTCACACTTCAAGATGTCTTTAGCTAGTTAGTGAACCTATGGACACATGGCAGACGTTTTAGAGCTGTAGTAAGGGATGAAGCGATATACAGAATCAGCAGTGTTATGATTAGAAATAAATTTTTTTTTCATAGGCTGTTTTCTGCAAGACTGGTATTTTGCCCATCATATTCAATTTGCTAAATCACATTTGCTTAATTTAAAATATTATTGTACATTTGTGTATAAAAGAAGCTTAGACTAATTACTATTGTCCATTCTTAAAAATTCAGCATCCTATCCCATGACTGAAAGTATCTCTGTACAACATAAAGCTTCTCATCTACGGATGTGAAAGCGCTTCTTAAAGCAGATGAATATCATGGGTCCCTTTTGCAGATGGGGAAAGGGAGGTGCTGGGCAGTGACAGGGCTTCTTCAAGGTTAACATGAGAGCATTGCTAAGAGAAGTGAGGCTTCACAGCTGCTGGATTAACACTAGCACAAAGCACTAAAATACTAGTTTTTGGAGGAATTCTAATTTTGGAGGAAAGCCAGTATAAAAGTAAGGTACTACATTTACTTCATAAGAAGGGCAGTGAGCACCAAAGCTTGCCTGCAGTGTGAATCTAGCCTTAGCAGGTCATTTTTAGAAAAGGTCAATCCAGGCAGAGTGGTAACCTTCAGAAACCTTGGGTTGAGGTACACCAACAGTTTGTAACTCCTCACCATAAGACATGAACTCAGACATGGAGAAAAATGTTCAGTCAAGTCAACAATCAGTTGGATTTTTGATAATCAGAATGTGCTTTTCTGGCTTGGTGTCCTGTACTTTGCAGTCTTTCTTTAAACAGAGCAGCTGAGCTTGCAGGAGAAAGGGACACCAAGCTGATTATGCTTCCTGGGCCCACTTCACTGTGTCATTCACGCCTATCTATCTCTGAGCAGCACCGTGATAACACAGCTCCATACAAAAGGGAAAATAGCTGCTTAGTGACTACTCTATGTTTTGTATTTAACCCTTTAACTCTCCTCTTTGGGGTTATCCATGTTTGATGCTTACATAAGGACAGCAGATAAATTGCATTTTGACACTTATAGACAGACTTTAATTTTTTACATGTAAAAATGAGGCATCTTAGCCTGGAAAGCAGAGCTTGAAAAATTAAATTGACCACTAGTGGCCAAAAGACCATCCCACTAGCCAAATGCTGGATGGAGTGCTCTGTCTGCAACATAAAAGAGGAATAAAATCCTTATGAAGAGAGCGGCTGGAACTCCCCATAGGAAAAAGTTTTTGTCCTTTGCCAGCAGCTGAAAATGGTTAAATATAAGCAAGTTCCCTGTGCATATCACAGGGATATGCACAGGGATATTTATAACAAATAAAATTTGTTATTTTTCTAGTACAAAATGTGTGCGAGTCAAGCATGGATGTATTCTATAATTCTGCCCCTTTTGGTCCACGGAGGCAGAAAGATACCCACTGATCTGTTCCATGATGAGTGAGGGGAAAAACACAGACAGACCCAGCACACAGAAGAAGATCTGGCCAGAGACACTGTGGAACAGGGGCTCAGTGCAACAGGGCTCCTACTGCAGGCAGATAAGCATCCTGAAGTGAGCAAATTCCAGTATATGGAGACGTGTCAACACTATTGACTGCAGCAGAATGCAGAGATGGCTCACAGAATTAAATAAAATAGCTTAAAGACCAGAATCAAAACAACAGTCATTTCAAGGACTCAGTGTTTAATGAAAGTTTTCATTCAAGGGAAAAAATATTTCTGAGCCATGAAGAAGGCAAAATATGCCTTCAGCCTGCCATGTCTAGGTGATACTAGCCAAACTATCAGGAGAAACTATTTTATTTTTACAGGCAAAGTGTTCTGTTTGTCCTTGGAATCTGTCCCAGAACCAAACAGCTTTCTATGTCTGGTTCTCTTCATCAGGTGTGTTTATCTGTGAGATACTTAATATGCATGGTCCTGCTTCATTTTTCATGACTGACTTTGAGTGCAACCCAAGCACCTTTCAAGTTTACACTTTTTAAGACAGGTTATTTTTCAGACTATATTTTCAGTGTGCCTCAAGAAATTGCCCATGAAATTCTGCTTAAAATTATGCTAAGGGAAGGTTCACAGTAGCATTAAACTAAATCAATATGTAAGCACATTTACATGAGGGCTACTTCTAGAAAAAGGCTGAATAGCACCTGCTTCTACATGAAACTGATCTCACAGTTTTCTAAATAACTCATATTTTCAAGTTTGATGAGCAGATTTAAAGCAGAGATTTCAAGAAGCTGGAGATAATTTAGAAGCAGAAATTGCATTGATATTCACCAGAAATGTGGAAGACTTACTAGCAATGTAAGCAGAGGTTAAGGAGAAAAAATTAAAACTTCAGAAAGAAAGAAGACACAACATTTCAAAACCAGAATGGCTCCTGAGGGCCTGAAGAGTGTAAGTGGGAAGGAACAGCTTTGGGCTTTGGCCAGGAAGAGGGCATTAAAGGCAGCTGGATATGTGTGGTGAGCTAGCAGTAGGGAAAGAAGACAGAATAGAGGAAGGCAAGAGTGGAACAGAAAAAAAAACAATTGCAGGAACAAATTCTGATCTGCAGTGGTTGAATTTCAAGGTACAGGAATGTGGGTGACAGGCATCAAAGTAGAGACCCAAAGGTTTGGGGTTTTTTTAGAGGCTGGAATGTGCTAAAGTTTGTTGTGTATGGGGAAAGAGCTGGAGGAGAGGCAAACAGCAGAAGAGAATGAGTTGAGATGGAGTGAGGAAGAACAAGAAATTGGGCAGGAGAGGACAGATCATATGTGCAAATGGAATTACTAGAAGGAGAGAGCAGAAGACAAACTACATTTTTGCTGACTGTTGAGTAGAGGAAGAAGAAATATAAACTGGACAATGAGGGAAGTTGCTGGGGGTAAATTGAGGGAATATTTCTGCAGGGACTGGTAAGATCCGTCATGAGAAAAAAAATCTGATGGAAGGATAATTTGAAAAGCGAGAGAAAAGACTTATGGAAAGGGGAGATGTTTATCTGGAAGAATGAGGAATTACAAAGGGCAGCACAGGGGAATGTTGCAGCCAACAGTGACATTTTAAGAGATGAATTGGGTGTTGTAGAAACAGCAGGAGAAGGTGAGGAAGAGATGGACATATCACAAAAGAGTGAGGATGAGTGTCAGGCAGAAATAGGAATGGCTATGGTGCTTACCAGCATAAATAGAGAAGGATGGGGATGTGGGACAAGCTCTGAGCTGTTAAGGTGAAAGTAGAAAAGCAGCAGGCAAGGGAAGACTTGGATGTCTTGGAAGTAAATGGATGAGACTACAGAGTATGTGTGGACAGGAAAGGGAGGAGAAGGAAGCACAGAGTTACAGCAAAAGTAAAAAAGAATAGCCTAGATAAGGTTTCTAAAGAAGTCTGTCAGTGTGACATTTTCAGGAGGCAGTGACCTCTGCCTCTGGAGGGGCCAAGCAGGCTGGGAGCATCCTTGGATGTGATGAAGTGATCCTCTAAGGGCTCCTCAGCAGCCTCACCCAGAATCTCAGTCCAGCCCAAGGACTGATTGCTTCTCTTAAATGAGTCTTTTTTTAACCTCTTAACACATGACACAGTACCAAATTTTAGGAAAAGCAAACCAGTAAAAGCCTTTCTGCACTGTAGAAAACAAGCCTGCAATTAAAATATTCCTTTGCAAATATAAAAATGAGGATCAATTTTACAACATGTTCTTTGGTTAAATTCTAAATTGATGATTTAGGGGCCAAGACTGAGAAATAAGTCCTCTTTTTCTGAACATTACATTTAATAACGAATTCTTCAGCAATTATATAGATCCCATAGCTATATAGCTATATCAGTGCTCCAGGGAGTGCCTACAAATTTTCTTACCAGGGGTGAGGTACTTTTTACCAACAAAGCTGGCTCCAGTCCTTCTGAAAGTTGTTTCGAATTAAACTTCTACATCCTCCCTCTCTTCCTTAGTAGGATTTTACTTCCTGATACTTAACATGGTGGTTCAAACATCACCTTTTCACAATTCACCTCAGGTTTTTCACAAAGGCCTGATATTGAGCAGAAAGTCACTGCAGACAATACACCAGCAAGATACCAAGCAGCACTGGCTCGCAGGGTGCCTGCAGTCTCATGGTATCGATGAAAGCGGACACAGCTCATCAGTCTTTGCCCGTGCTGTTCAGAACACGTGTCCTGATCCCTGCCAGCAGATTGTTCACTCCCTGCATTACAGCCTCCCTACTTCTGCTGGCATTTGCCTGAGACCCATTGTCATGGGTTGCAGTGCAAAACATAACCAAAGTATGTATTCTATCACCACCTAATGGAACTGGGTGGGATGGGGGGATGGTGTAATCTTCTGTCAATGGGCCAGCTGATAAGAAAGCAGCTGGGGCAGTTTCCTTATTTCTTCCATGACCCATCCTCCCTCCAGGGAGAGATCTTCTGCTAATGGGCCATTGAATCCCACTGATAAAATTACATCATCCCATTGGGAAATGCTCCANACTCCAGGAGCACTGCAGCCACCATTGCAACTGGACTGCTGCCAACACCCTGACCAACAGGGTGTCAGGTTGGACTCTGACTCTGTCAGGGGGTTTGTTTGTTTTGTAATACCGCATGCTTGTTTTGTTTTAGTTCTTCTAAATAAAGAACTGTTTTTCCTATTCCCATATCTTTGCCTGAGAGCCCCTCAATTTCAAAATTAAAATAACTGGGAGGGAGAGGGTTTGCATTCTCCATTCCAAGGGAGGCTCCTGCCTTCCTAAGCAGACACCTGTTCAAACCAAGACACTCGTCATGGAGACAGCGCGTGCCCCCAGCATGAGCAGTAAGCAGTCCCTCAGCCACACTGCCCTCAGTGGCTGGTTGAAAAGGGGATGGGATTTTACATCTCAAGCCAGAATGTCAAGGAGTAAAGACACTAAGAAAAAAAAACAAACAACAAACTAACTCTGACGCCACAGCCAACAGTATCAGAACGCCCCAGGATCTCTGGATAGCAAGAGATGTGGTTTTATTACTGAATGGATTTCTACATAACTAGCAACTGCAGTCACTAGAAATAGTTCCCCAAGCTTTATGGCATGTTGTCTCTGCCCCTGACAGTGGGGTCCTTTCCATTAAGAATATTCCCAAAGTATCAACCCTCTTTAATACACCCTGGTCATAGCCCAGCCAAGCTCTAAATATGTGGGACAATATTGTTGAGAACTCCCAAGAATCATCTGTACTTTAATTCCTGTCTCAATTCCAGGTTGTCACAGTAGCCATGCAGGAGAAAAATCTGCCAAGCCACCAATGTGCCAGAGGCTGGAATGCAGCTCAGTCCAAACATGTCGGTGTAGTGAGGCCATTAAATTGACTGCAAGCAGAGTTGCAAATTGCAAGAAAATATTGTCTGGCATTGCAAAGATGAGAGTAACCCTTGAGCAGGATTATCTCAGGGTGCTGAAAAGTTAATAGTATTTAAATTAAAGGGGTGTGAGCAAGTTGCTTGGGCAGATCTGCTGGACCACAGACACTATGGTCTCAGCTCTCATACAAAAAGCATCACAAACTGTAACTTTTTTAACTCTGTGAAAGACTTTCCTTTCTTTCTTCCATTGATAGTTCCCCTGAGCTCCCTAGTTATTTATAAACCATACTGCTGTAGGAAAACCTATAAATATCCAGAGCGATAAGCGTACCCTTATTATTCTTAGACTGGACGACTAAGTAAAAATGGAAATCACCCTTGGCCTACTGGAACTTCTGCAGCCACATCCTCTGTCCCCACCCCATCAAGCTAAAAGCAGCATTGCCAGCTCGGGACTTGAACTCACCATCAGAGTCAGCTCTTTGGTCACTCCTCAATCTCTATATCTGATACAGTGAGAGCTGGGTATCTGAGCACCACACACAGTCAACGAACCCAAGAGGAGATGCAGGACATTTGATAGGCAATGAAGGAAACCGGACAGTGCACAGCATAGAAGATTATATTCTTCAAAATGTAAAGATTACTGCTGGGAACAGCACAAATAGGTTCTAATCTGGCCCTAGCCATGACACAAAACATCTACAAAAACTCAGTTTTCCACAGGAGTATTTGTTGCCTAGTTCTTCTAGCATATACTTTGCAAGGCTTTCACTTCACAAAAAAAAAATAAAATTACACTGTTCTAGGCTCACTTGTTTTTGACATCTTTTTGCTGAAGTTTTTTTAAAGGCATATTTCAGATCTACCTGTGAACGAATGAGAAATCTAACCCTGTTCCAGCAGAGAGCTCATGGCATAATTTTCTGAGTGTTCACTGTCAGGCTGCATCTGCCTCTGCCCTGGGAATTATCATCTCAAGGAGGAAAATGAGGCCAAATTCCTTGATTTTATTTGAGCCCTAGTGAGGCCACACCTGGAGTACTGTGTCCAGTTTCACAGCCCTCAGCTCAAGAGGAATGTGGAGAAACTGATGAAAGTGCAGCAGGGGTCAGTAAAGACGACCAGGGGCCTGAAGTCCCAAAGAGAGGCTGTAGGAGATGAGTTTAGGCTGAGAAAGGATGTAACAGGAATGTAAAAGTGGTTGTAAGAGAGTTACAAACACAATAAAGCCAAACTCTTCTTGGTCTAGGGCAGATGATGGCTTTAAAAGTGGCAAAAACATGAAGAAGCAAAAGGCATTTATGCAACTGTGACAGACAGTGATTGCCTAAAACATTCAGTCCATGTGTTCCTCTAGTGGAGTGTGAACAGACAATGATCACCAAAAACATTGTGTTCACTGTTGGCTGAGGGACTCAGCAGCTGTAGCAATGTCTGGTATCATAACATTTATAACTGAAAACTGTACAAAATTCAAGCCTGAAACCAGAGAAAAATTAATGTTACATTAACTTATTGGAAGCTGAATTAATACTTTCTGGATTTGATTTGGTTTACTCTTTACACTCCTTGACTACTTCTATTACTCATGAGGTGTCTTCCATAACAGCTTTTCAATCCCTTTTGAATTTAAGGAACAACTCAAAGAATTAAACTTGAACATTTCAGAATTGGTGAAACTATTTCTTTCTGTCCATTTTGTTGTAATATTATTTCTAAATGCACAAAAGAGTTATGGCATAAACATCCCAGAATAAAAATCGTGTCAGACAGCTATAATGTCACTTTGTAGCTAGAGGGAACATTCCTGCTGTCACTAAAATACCGCGGATGTAGCCAATTGAACAAAAATGGTACTGTCTAAACAAACTCTGCACACAATGGTTAGTTCCTAACTTCAGAGGTTCAGCAGACCAACTGTGCTCCAGACAATGCTGAGTTTGTGTAAAGTGTAATACATTTAGTTGTGCATGCTTATATATGAGTTATTGTAAAGTTGCTTCAGGCTAAATTCATTTCTGCTGCAACACCACTGAAATGAATGTACTTACAAAAGAGATTAATTTGGCCCATTATGTACTAAACTTGCAGATCTTTCTCTCTTCAAAAAAGAACTATTCTTTTTGCAATTGATCTTATTCACTGCAGTCATTTAAACACAAAGGAAGTCTTATCTGTGTTACGTGGATGTGGTGGAGTTATACTGGATTTACGTTGTTGCAACTGAGAGAATTCTTTCAGCTGAAAATAAAGACAGCTGCCCAAATTACATGCAGATCACTGCACTTCTCCTATACACCCAAAAACTTGTAATGCACATTTCAGTGTCATGCATGAGTTGCTACAGCAGCTGTAGGGAAAAGGAATTCCTGATGCACAAAACTTTGTTAAAAGGTTAGGTCATGGCTTTAGCTGCAAGAGATTTCAACATCTAAGCAAATATGTTTAAGCTCTTCTATTATGCATGCACAGCAAGCAGTCCATGCTCTCTCAATTTATAGGGATGCAATGGAATTATTTTCCCATCTGGATAATCTACAGAGATGGCACTTCAGCGTTCTGGGTATGAAAACTGGATCTGAACTCAAGGATGGAGGAATAAGATTCAAAATTACTAGGTGTCTAAAACAAAGCTATAAATGAAATTACTGAGGCACTTTATGGTCTTATACAGGAAGACAAGAGTTTCTTCCTAGTCTTAAGGAAGTTCTGAATATGAATTAAGCCCCGCAGTTTGAATGAGTCAGGAGCAATCCTGTGCTGCCAGGCTGCTCAGAAGGACTGATGCTGCCTGCTGCAGAGAATGGCATGGAGGCAGCCTAAAGGCAGGCACTTGCAGCTCCACCTACAGCCACAGATATGCTGAAAAGAGGCTCCACTCCTGTAAACAACAAAGAGCAGAGATTTTAAAAACACATCCTGAAAGTTAGACACAGAATTCCCATGCAGGCCACAGCAAGAGGCTGCTGCAGTCAGTATCCTTCTCCATGTTGCAAAATCCCAGAACACTACAGTCACTAGTACAGCCCCATTCACAGAGAAAAGTAAATGCAGGCATTATTTTGTAAACTCTTGGCCAAGAATTTTGCTCTCAAAGCATTGACCTGCACCATTTTAATTGAGTACAGAGTTTAAAAGACTACAGGATTTACAAAATCCAAAGAACCAGGCATGTGTGTTTCTGGTACCCCAGCCAGGTTGGCTTTGCTGCAGGTTTTTCTCTCATAATGAAAATTATTCTTTCCCCTCAGAGTATCCATAATCCAAAAACAATGACTTTGCTTAGGCAAAACCTCCTTAGCAGTTTACTTCTGCATTTTGTGCAGAATTTATATAGCAAACCCCACTACATAAGACATGCAAAGCAAACAGTAGGTTCCTCTGTGGGGCAGGATAGTTCAACCATAAATATCCTTTAGTCTCTGCTCAGAAGACCACAACATTCCTTAAAGCCAAAATCTTTAGAAAGTTTAATCTTCTCAGACGGGGGGTAAGTATATGATAGCTGATAATTGTTTGCTCTTCCTTTTGTTTTCATCAAATTGAATATAGACATAGAATCTATATTCTCACATGGAAAGTAAAGGTTTTATTTCACTTTACTCCATCAATTCACTGACTTTGATGGATCCTGTGCAAACACAAGAAAAATGTACCCAATGAAAAACATATCATTTTTTTGAGAGTCTGAACTTGTGAAGCCCTTTCTATTTTAAAAAAATATTCCTTAGAAACCATAAGAACTCTTTAAAAACCCATGTCTCATGCTACTTAGAAAAGCAAAGGTCTGGACATTTTAATTTATTTTATCATACATTCATGGGACAAACAAATATGGAGGGTAATAATATAAATTAATAAATAAGGAGAACTGCACGTATTTGAACTTTTTTCCCTCAGGAAGCAACCTCTAAAATTACAGAGATCTGGCTGGAAAAAGGTTAGAGTTGGCTGCATTAGTGTTACAAACACAGTGAGCCTGGGCAGTTCTTTGTGACGTTGGTGTCACTCTGCTCATTGCCACTGTCCATGGCACCAGGAACCTCACCTACATCTGTGGCCATTGTCATAAGTGCTGAGAAACACCCTTAAAAACAAGGTATGGCAAAAGCCTACATATTGAATACCCTCCTCTAGGGACTAAAAATAGTTCTGACAGGCACTCTATTACCACTAGTGACTCAAAGATACATAGACCACATACTGCACAAAAAAAAAATAGGAGGTAACTACCCATGAAGGACAGCATTTTGTTGATTTGTACCTCTAATCTCTCTTTAAAAATTAAAAAAAAAACCTATACAATGAAGAACAGCTGATGCAATCCAATTGTGCTACTAATGCATCAACAGTAATTAATGATACCTGTAATTCTGGCATAATATCACATACCTGCACAAGCTACAATTTCCTCAAAACTCCCTGTTTTCCTGGACTACGACACTCTAAGAACAGTCTTCCTAGATCATCTTTATGAGAAGGCTCTTCAGTTTTGTGGGTTTGGGTAAACATCTGCTTATTCTATTGTCTGTTGAAAATAGAAAAGACAATTAGACTTGATGCACGTGCAGTTGCCAAAAGTGATCAAGATGTCAGATCTATTAAGACCTCGCTATCTGACATCTGTTTCCTTGAGAGGCAATGTGTATTGCCTTCATTCCTGCTCCAGCTACAGTGTGGAGGAACACTGATGAATTTAGTTAAAGCCCATTCTTAGTGCAGTCACAGTGAAAATGCTTGCTAAAGCCCAGCTGATTGTTCCCGTGCCAAATCCCTGGGAACAGCAACAGCAGCACAGGGGTGTGTGGAATGCTCATTTGGCTTTCAGCACAACTGTTCAGACATCTACTGGGGCAAGTTAGAGAATTCCCCCCAGTATACCTCTTTTTATTACTATCAGAATCATCAGGGTGCTCTGACACAGCTGTGGATGAGGAGGGCACATCTTTCACACATTCTTCAGAAGCTCACATGAAGCCACCTCACTCAATGTGGCAGCAAAAGCTACCCACACCATCACAAAGGCCTTCAGAGACCAACAGGAGCAATATCTGTATCTCCTACTCCAGGCAGAAATTCTTTAGAGACAATGAGTGCAAGGTGACAGCAGCGTGGCTGCGTCCCAAGGGAGGGAGAACCCATGATGAAGCTGTGTCTGCACTGCTGTTCTTCAAGTGAAAAAAATTGTGGAATATGCATCTAAATAAAAAACTTGCCAGATATATTTGTAGCAAAAAGTGAGTTACCAGCTGCTATTACCATACTTGATGAACTTAGCTTATTACTGCTAAGCACAATCTTAGTACTACCCATATTACACACATAGTACACACCTGACAGCCTGGTTTACCCCTGCCCAGTCATCAGTGAAGTTTATCGTGTGGATACATCAAGTAAAGCAGAGAAAGCACTGCCTGAGCACCAAAAAAGTATGCTTAACTGCACTCCCATGAGAGAGAAGCATTCAGTACTACAGGGCAAAAAATATCTTGACCTGTCAGATCCGTGTAAGTGCTGCAGAAAAACTAAAGTTTTACAAAGCCTTCATATTTCTTCATATTTAACTCTGGAAGAGACATTTGGTCTTGCCTAAATGCTGCTTTCCAAAAATAAAACTCTGAAATCTGGCCCTGGCCTCTTCGTGGGACTATACAATGTTTAGACTGACTTGCCTTCAGTACATTGTACATTTTCAGTGCAGAACTGAGTTACTAAACTGTGCTAAAGTGTGAACATTCCTGTAAGGGGTAAATCAACAAATTTCAAATGCAATGGACACCCCACATTATCCCCAGTAAGGACACACTTTCCCTGCACTAAAATCCTTCGTGCCTTTATAGTTAACAGTCTCATGACACAGCAGCTAGATGGATAAATCAAGGTTAGGGAGTCAGCACTGGGGGGAAAGGTGGGAGTCACTGCCGAGGCCACACTGCATGATGAACAGTGACTCGTGTGTCAAAGCAGGAGCCAAGATGAAACCTGGATCTGGCAGAAGGCAGAAGCAGACCTCCCACTGATGTCAAGGTAGTCAGCATTGCACTTTTGCACAAGCTCAAGTGCGTCTTGCTCCTTTGTGTCTTCTGAATTGTGAATTTCCTTTGAAGCCACTGGGAATTCTGCACAGAGACAGGTTTCAGCATCCAGTTTTCCAAGAGATGCAATTCAGTGAGCACTTCACACGATGAAGGGAAGCAGCAGTGTAAGTGATTAAAAGGAGAGAGCTAACTGTTCTGTCACATTGGTATTTTAAAAGACCATCTACACAAACATGAAAATTAATCTAGAAGAGACAATTCTGTGGTACAAAAAGTTTATTTAGTCACAATTTTGTAAACATATGAGGTAAATTAACGTTTACATCAACTTGCTTCTTACAGAATTTAATATACAAGGCACTTCTCTGAAGACAGTACTTTTAACTGTTTGCTGGTTTTATTGTTACTACAAGTTCCTGACTGCCCAGAAAACCTGCTGTTTTTTGTCAGATTCTGTCATGTAAAAGACAAACATCTGGAAAGCAACAAGAAAGTTCTGAGTAAGCTTTCTTATGCTTTAGAACCCTTTAACTGTGAGAAACAGTGGCAATGCAAATAGCAATGTACTCTCCACCTTAAAATATGCTCACACATCTTGCATAATTCTTCAAGAACTGAAAACTCTAGAATTAGACTGGATCTTACAGCAAACTTAAAATGCAATACTACAATTTCTTTATCACATCAGTGTTTTTAGTTTATGCAAATAGTCTCATTGCCTTTAATGGTCTTATTTGCGATTATTAAAATATTAAAATAACTTGCATGAAATTGTATTTGCAGGCTCAGAACCATATTTTTGCCTAGAAAGCAAAAAAAATATTTTTTGTAAAATCTTCTACAATGCAAAAGTGCAGTGTTTATTCACAAGTACTTTGCTTGGAATTTTAAACCAGGCTGTGAATTTAGCTCGTAAACGACACATGCCACAGCTAATTTTTGTCATTGAAGCTCTAAACACACAGGAAGGCATATGAGCAATAGTGAACCTTATTTTATTTAGCAATAATTGAGTCCATGATGAAAAATATTTTTTTCATGGTGTGCTCCCTATATACCCAATGCCCATATTTTAATTATACAGAGAAAGCTGATCATCAGTGATCAGGTTAAATTCAATGGTATTGCCTTATGTCTGAAGAGTTCCTGTGTTATACTAAGACATTTCTCTCATGTTTAACACATTGGCAGAGTAATTCTTTTACTTCTTATACAAATGTAAACTTAGAAAGCAGTTTATTTCATCCAAATGTGCAATCTGAAATCAAAAACTGAATGTAAACTTCAGAAAATCAAAATTACAAGAGCACACTTTTCACAAGAAAAATCAAAGTAAAACATTTTGAATTAAAAAAAAAAAACCCAGCCTGTTCAAATCCATGGTGTTAGTGTCTGTACAAAACAAAAAGACCTGGGGGCTCAACACTCTGCTCCTGCAGACTGCTGTCACCCACATGAACTCAGTGGAATACAACAGTTTGTAGCAGCTGAGGAGGTGGTCCCATGCCTAACCAAAAAAGGACCTAAATAGTGATCTGATTTTTAAAGCTTGCTTTTATTATTTTACTGATCCTACACTTATGCATTCATATTAGAAAATAATCTTAAGAGCTGCAAAATGTCAGACATTTAATGAGCTCTACGTGCCCTGTTGAACAAATATACTGCAAAAAGAGTAGTATATCATACACCTGGTAACTTGTTCAAAAAATATCTTCTTTCAGTTTTCTTTTCCATGGTTTACATCAGCATATTTTTTAACTTCAAGTAAGAGAGAGAACAAGTTTTCCCACAATTATTCTACTCAAAGAGCAAAAATTAGTGGGTTTTTTTTTTTTTCAGTCTGCTTAATATCAGGCATGATTCTGTTCTGACTTGTGATTTTGTGATAACTTACCTAACTGTTTCATCTTAGCTGTGCACTTGAAGTCTTTCAGAATTGTGGCTTGAACAGCCATATGACTGGGCTGAATTATCACTTGCTACCAGTTCCCATGAAACTTTGTAATTTAGTGATGTGAAAGAGCCAATGACCTAGAAATTAGCAGACAATTTTTGCCAATAGACTCTATTCTGCAAGTCAACTGGTGTTTGGACACATTTTCTAGCACTGCAGAATTCTGCACAGAATTCAGCACTTGACTCACAGGATGTTGCATTCAGTGATCGTTCACGAGTAAAGACTGAAGTCCTCAAAGTTGGCCACACCAGTAAGATTTTTCTTTCAACAAATCTGAATCCGGATGTGATGCAGCAACTACAAGCAGTTGTAAGCATTAGGGAGGAGTTCTGCCAAAACAGTTACCTGGGCTCAAATGAAGAAACACTTACTGGACTCCAAAGGAAACTGTAGGCAATGAAGAGGCTCGACGCTGCATAGTTACCTGATGGAACTTAAGCTGATCTTAAAAGCGCAACCTGTGAGTTGTAGCTTTGCTTTCTCAGACCAGGACTGCCTGGATGCAGAGGCTGCTCTCTCAGACTTCTCTTAGGGGTTGCAATAGAGTTACATTTCTCCCCCCGAGCTTCACCTAACAGGAAAAATCATCTTTTAGAGCTTTCCAGTAGTTACTCTGGCTGAAAATACCATATATTCCACAAAAGCATCTGAACTTTCTGCAGGTCTAAGCACACACATTAACTTGAAAAGGTCAGCTTAGGTCTCAGCTGATCCTAAGTTAAATCTCTCTCTCTTACTATTGTTTATATACAATATGGATCCAATCCTGCAGGACACACTCTGAGAGGGTAGTACTAAAGTAAGGGCTGCAAGATGCAGAGCCCCATCAAACAACATCAGTTTTGCTCTCAGGAAGTCATATAAAAAAGGCACACATTCCAGGTGGTCTGGTTTATATAAATACACTCCAGAAAGACATTGACTTCATTCTTCATTCAAGCACAGAACAAAGGAAAATGTAGCCCATAAAGTCTGATGTACTAAAATACAGAGATGCATATACTGCATTATTTCAGCAATTCAGTTAACTGGCATTTATCAAAACTTAGAAAATTGCTACTATAGGTGCTAGTAAATCTAAAAATTCTGAGTCTTAATCTCTGCCTTTACATCTAGGCAATTTCATCAACTTTCATCTATGTTCTCTGTCTATAGTTGCATGGATACAATAGAAAGCAGAATTTGGCTTTTAGTTTTCCTGCAGAAAGGGTTTTTATGGCTTATAACACAGAAAATCCATGAGAGCATGCCTGAAGCTGAATATCTAATAATAAATATGTTTATTGTACTACTACATGTTGACTTTTAATGCAGTGGCTGCCCTTAAGATCCATGGCAGCAGGACCTCTCCTCAACTCGTTCAAAACAAGCAGGACAAGGAAGTCATGAGACAACACTCCCAAAGGTTGCACAACAGTGCTTCTGATCATGAGCAGTTCTTTGCGACTACTCAGAAAGCAGTAAAAATGTTTAATGTTGAGTGGTGGGAATATATTTTGACTTTTGAATAAAATAAGCACACTCAGGAAAACATTTAACAGCAGAAATAACTGGTACTGTTTACTACTTGCTACAGGTTGACCCTGCCTTGCTTGAGTAAGGACTGCACTGCCAGGCCAAACACTTTGAAGATGCAAACGGCTATCCCAGAGTGTTTGTCTTTTCCAGTTACAGTACTTTTGATTTATAGCAGCAACAGGACTGACTCCAAGCTTTAGTTCTTTCAGATTTTGCTTAGAACTGAAGCTGGGCCCGATTCTGTATTCCTTTTGTACCGAAACTCTCCTGAGCTTATCCAGGCATGCAGAATTCTAACATCTTGTTAAGGAGGGAATAAAGGATAGAGTCTGTTGAAAGGAAAGCTGCACCTTAGAAAAAAACCCAATACTTTCCTTCACCCATTTTTAAGGGGGACACACAGTTTTCAAAAGCAGGATTTCAATGTCTTTTCTAAGGCCCAAAATCTAAATTTATTCTGGCTCCCAAAATTTCATGTGAATGTTAGTCTTGCTTGAATAAGGCCTGCAAGATCCATTCCCAAATCCTGCTCGTTAAATTAAATGGAAATTCTGAAAGTGACTTGCCAGATCAGGATAGACCCTTCAGCTACCATGTTGCCCAGATATTTTAGCCACCTTTCCTGCAATACAGTATTATCTAAGTCTGGTTTCACTGACCTAAAGACACCATAGATTGATGTAAAAGGGTACACAACAGGAAATAATGTTGCTTTGGGAATTTCACCATTAGTAAGTTTCTTTCCTCTTACATTTTCTTGTAAGATCAAAGATCAAACGAAAATTATTAAGTACACAGTCAAGTAAGTTTAAACCTACAGGTTATTCTCAAAATGTTTAAATATTTAAAAATAAGCACTCAAGTTTACTTCTAAAAAGCATTTTTCCAACAAACTTAAGCTGATATCTAATAGTCTAAAATGCAGAGCTATATTTTATCCTAATTGTTTGTCCACGGGCAATGTATGGGGCCACAGTGTATTGAAATCATAATCCTTGCTTTCTGAAGAGAAATTGTTCTGTGTAATAATTTCCAAGGTGTGGTTTGAATTCCTGTCCTCTTGTAAGCAATTTTAGAAGTCAGCTACAATTATAGTCAAACATGCTCAAACATATTTGCAGGCTTATAAACATGGTGTGATCATGGCTGGCAAACACTGGATAGAAGGTCAAACCGAACACTTCCTAACAGGTCAAGAGTAAAAAAAAAAAAAAATTATGGAAAGAAGAACCTCAAAAACCTATTCCAGGGGTTCCCTAAACTTTGCCTGGCCGAGGACTGCATGGGTGACTTGCCATGAACACAAAGGCTTCATGAAGTCATGTTACATGGAAGAAACTGAGTTACCTTCAACACAGCAAGTTGGTCTGTAGACACAACAGGTGCCAACAGGCAATATACCACCACAGGGCTATGTAAGATTTAAGAGGAAGAAAGTAAGCCTGCTCATCTGCTCGTGTAGAGCTTCTGGGAAAGAGCTGAAGTGAAGGCAAGAGGGAGATGACAGCCAGGTGCATGGGCACTAGGGATATTGACATTTTTCTCGGATGGAAGTCAGCCTCAGGGCACATGACCAGCTACCATCGCCACTGGTTATCTGTGGAGGCCCCCCCTACGGCTGCCCTTGAGGGATCTGCCGTGAACATGCAGGAAAGTGGGACTGGTCCCCCGGCCCACGGGCTGCGCTTCGGTCACCCCTGACCTATTAGAAAATGTTTGATAATTTTCCCCACTACAACTCACAGAGTGCAAAAACAGCAAGCGTCTAAGTTCGAAGCCCAGGCCTTCTCACCCACGCCAGGCCTGGCCTCCCCGGGCAGGTGCCCTGCCCACTCGGCCTTCCAGCACCCGCTGCCCCGATCAGGGGCGGCCGCCCTACACGGCCAGGTCGTCGGACCGGGCCCTGCAGCTGCTCGACTTACTGGCCCTGCTCAGGCGCCGCGCGTCCACCAGCAGCGGCGGCTCGTGCATCTCCACCGTGGTGCAGGCGGCCGACACGGGCCGCGCCGCCGGCAGCTCCACCTCGCCCGCCACGTCCCAGCGGCTGCCGCTCGCCCCGCTCAGGCTGGTGCTGCTGCCGCTGTTGGCAATGGGCAGCACCGCTGGCGGCGGGAGCAGCTGCTCCAGCGGCTCCTCCTGCTCGGGAAGGGGATGCCGGACGCTGCTGGGGGTGGAGGAGCCCGCTGAGCTGGAGGAGACCTTCCCCTGGTGCTCAGCTGCCATGTTGACCCAGTTCTGCTCGGACGTGAGGGCGCGGCTGCCGCTGTTGAAGTAGTTGATGACGGCTGGCGTGGGCGTGGGGATGGGGGTCGGGATGGTGACGGGAGTGGAGAGGGGTGTGGGAGTCACTGCGCGGTGCCTCTCCTCAGGAACCTGTGGAGCAGCAGGGTAGCTTGCCATGGATGTGGTGTTGGAGGGGGGCCGTGGTCTTGGAGCAGCCGTAGCATAGTAGGATGCCATGGTCACCGGGGCCAGCAGTGGGGTGACAGCGCGGGTGTCAGGCAGAACAGGGGCTGGCGTGGCGGTCGTGACCACCACGGGTGGTGCTGGTGGCGGCAGGGAAACAGGTTTGGACTCCCCTGTTACCATAACTGGTGTCATTGTTGCGACAGGCATCTCTAGGATGTACTGGCTTGTCATGCCCTGCTTAAGCTTCTTCCACCCCAAGTGATATATCTCAAGCATGTTCAGCAGCAGGGAGACTGAGGCCACCACCAACATGAAGATGATGAAGATGGTCTTCTCAGTGGGCCTCGAGATGAAGCAGTCCACAGTGTGTGGACAAGGTGAGCGGCTGCACTGGTAGACTGGCTTTAACTCGAAGCCATATAGGAAGTACTGGCCCACAATGAAGCCCACCTCAAACAGTGTCTTGAATATGATGTTGAAGACGTAGGTGCGGAGCAAGGCACCCCCCATACGGATTCTACCACGTTCATCACGGATTGGGAGCTTCTCTTTCCCCCTTTTGACAATAGATTGATCTTTGACGTTATTGCTGCCTCCTCCACCACCACTGCCAGATGCTGCTGCTACTGGATAGTTGCCATCTTTGCTGCTTCCCTTCCTTTTCAGCTCCTCTTTCTCTTTCCTCTTCTCCTCCATGCGTACAATGTGCAGGACATGGCCCAGGTAGATGAGGGTCGGAGTGGAGACAAAAATGATCTGCAGCACCCAGAAGCGGATGTGAGAAATGGGGAAGGCTTTGTCATAGCAAACATTTTCGCAACCAGGTTGCTGCGTGTTGCATGTAAAGTCCGACTGCTCGTCTCCCCAGACCTCCTCCGCAGCAGCCCCCAGCACCAGGATCCTGAAGATAAACAGTACCGTCAGCCAAACCTTGCCAATAACCGTGGAGTGCTCCTGCGCATTCTCCAACAGTCTCCCCAGAAAGCTCCAGTCACCCATTGTTTCAGATTCCTAACCTACAACAAGAACATCAGAGCAATTAGAGCAAAGTTAAAACATCTTATAATTACACAGCGCTGGGGCAGAACAGATTGATCCTCGACAACTGATGTTTCTTCAGGGCACTTGCTTCTGCAGAATATTGCACACACACATTAAGAACTAGATAACCCTGGCACCACCAACCACGGGATTTGGTGAGCACAGAAGGGAGGTGTTTGATGCTCTCACAGAGCCCATGCAGGCTTAAGTGCCTACACACAACTGGCAAGAAGGATTCGCAAGTTAAAATTTCTACAAGATTTAAATATTAAAATAAATGTTATTTCTGTTTCCTCTGTCTGAGATGGCTCTAACTGCTCCTGCTTATATTTAGAAAATAACAGGTAGAAATAAGATCAATTAAACAGAATAATCCTACTATTAATGCAACTGCACTGGTATTCAGTGTGATGCAAAGTTTGCCTAACTCTAATAATTTTACTGTTATCAGAATTTATTTACTTCAGCAATCAGGAAGTTAGTAATAGGTCTCTGCTATTTTCAAACTGTACAAACACAGAAAAAGGATTACTCAAAACTTATGGAATTTACAGTTCAATTTTGAAGTCTGTACAACTCAGCAAGCATGTTCTCAAAGCCTGATCATGTTCAAATTTGTTTATTTCTAAAAAAAACCCAGACATTTTAGTAACTTGAAATATTGGGAAGAATGACAAATTCTGAGAGGAGTGGTGAAAAACTTTCTATGTCATTTCACCTACAGTCCAGGCATTTGATGTTACTGAACCATACCTACTGCAACATCATTAAAACAGAACAAAATTAAATAAAAACTAAAACAACAAACTCAAGGTCATTTCAGCAACTATATACAGAGACTTTCTTGGAAAAAAATAGAATTACATCCTGTGACCTTACTTCTGTGACAAACTACTGGCATATATTCTCAGTAGTTTCCACCAATTCATGTATGATGGGCCTCTCATGTCCAATTCTAGGCAGAGACATAATTGCTGTTTTGGAAAGGCTTGAACTGCAAAAATTTTTTTTTAATATTAGATTCCTCACAAGCTTCCTCCAATTGAGAAACAAGAGAAATCTCCTGGTATCACTTCTGTTATCTTTGGCCTGCTCCTAACTGGATAATATATAAGAATACTGGAATATATTTAAGAAGTACATTTCATTCCCCTAATAAACTCACTTCTATATTTTATTGTCAACCTTCAACTAAACACAAAATAAAAAATTTTGCTTTCAGCTAACTTCAATACCTTCAGGAATACTTGTATCATATTTGTAATTCAGATTTAACAATTTGCATAAAAAAACACTATCAGAAAAGTAATTATCTTCTTATTTAAAAATCTTAGAATATCTTATATATAACTTAATTACATCTTACTATGCTTATACTTCTCATCCAAACAGTTGAGTATCTTATAATTTATGAGAAAAAGGAGGTGCTCATCACTACAGCTAGGAATTTACCACTGAAGAAGTGTACTATTCCCATCATTATATGAGTACAATTTCCAGCAATTATGTCACTGATTTTCCAAAAGAAGTATTTCCAAAGTCTGTCCTGAACTTGTTTCAGGCTTTTAGTTAAGGCAACAAAAGAAATTAAGTTTATTTTAGGTGCTTTTTTATGACTTGATTTTACTGTGAGGCAATGAAATCCCTCTAACTGCAGAGTAGTATATTTTCACACAAAAAGCAACAACGCACCCGTTAGTAGTTTGCAGTTCTATAAATCCTCACATACTAATTCATTTTTTATCACACAAAGTTAATATAACAAAAATACATCTTTGATATTCTTCAAAAACACATTCCCTTTAATACAAGTGAATTCTTCTTCCAACATAACATGATAAACTACCAAATATGATACTAACAACGAAATACTGATTTTGTGTATGTATGTTCCCTGTCCTGAAACATTTTTTAAAATTTATTCAGATTCTTTTTGAAGAATGTATTTTTTCTCTTTTTTAAAAAGTAGCCCAAAGCTAAATAAATTTTGTTATAGCATTTTTATAGTCTTAATTTAATATGTTTCTATTACTTTAAAATTTAATCATCCATCTTAATTTTATAAGGTTTAAAGTATTTTAGATGGTTAAGTAATTTAATCTTGACAAATAATAATTTTTAGGGCAACAATGAATTAATTTTATACTTTTTTTTTTTTACTTAAAATCATTTGAAGACATACCCAGTTTAGTTCCAGCTTTGAACAGAACTAAACCGTTGTTCAGGCATTTTCTCATTATGAGTGGAAAAATGTAGGAAACGCAAAATAAATAATGTTTGATGTTTGATGGATTAAAGAGGTTTAGCATAAGCTCAAGTTTAGTATTTCTTTTCTCTGCTATTCTTTATGTTATTCTGTGCCTCTCAGCTCAATACTCTCTGCCTCACTCTTTATTTTCCACCCAGATCAAACAAAATAGGCAGCTCAGGTAATGAGCAGGCAATGATGTCTACAATGAAAACAGGACATTTTGTGCTTTCCTGAGGATTTATCTCATGATTAACAGAAGAACAATAACAATTTTTAGAACTTAAAGATGACAAATAATAAATTCATCTAACATTTTTAATCATTCTCCAATCACTGATACTACTCAATAATTTGTTTCTTTTTACGGCAGGTCAGCAATGCCCAGGCTGAGTTAATCCAGGACACCAAAGACATGACACAATGCACTTTTCAGAGTATACACATAAAAAAGCTATTTTAGTGCTCACATTAGTTAAAATGTTTATTTCTGTGTATTAGAGTGTGCAAATTCATCCTGACCACCAAGAGAAAGTGTTTAAGCTGTGAGCAGATACTTCACAGCATCTTAACTGCACAGAGGTGAAAAATCTCAGTGTATGAACTGCAGCAACTGTTGCCTTTGCCACAAATGTGTCTTGTCCATAGCAAATAAATACTGGAAGGACATCACTTCCAAGGGCAATGCAAAGTTACATATCTCCACTGGCTGGAGAGTTCTCAGAAATCCAGGTCCTGTGTCTTTCTTCAGTGTCAAGACATCCTTCAGTGAGCAATTCCTGAGGCCAATGTAACTTATCCAAAAATCACACTAACAACTGCAAAGAGGTGCCTTGATACAAATCATTATTAAATTACATTAAACAAAAACAGAAGGTTCACAAAGCTCAGAGAATATTTGATTTTTCCCTACTGAGTAACAGCCACAACTCAATATTTTAGCTGAGAATAATCCCAAACTTGCTTTTGAATTATTACATAAAATTCAACTCTATGGTATTACTTTCATTGCTACAGAGACACGCAACTTTTAAGACTTAATCTTCAAAATGGATTGTGAAAGGAGACAATTTTTCTTTTTGTGCTTGGAAAAAAAACACAGATTAAGAAATGAAACATCTTTATCTGCATTTCATGATGTCCATGAATACCCACAAGGGAATGACAGAGAATCTGTCTCAAAAAACAATCTAACTCAACAGTATGAAGAGCAAGGACTTCATGAACCTTCGTATCATTTAATAAGAACTGGGACTCTTGTATTATTTCGTATATTTTATTGTTTTGTATTTCTTGTATTAGAAAATCATTCCTTTGAGACTGAAAAACGGACATTCATAAAAGTTGGCATGGCATTTAAGAATCAATGTTGTGTTATTAATTACTAGTTTAGTACATGCACAAACACAATGTGCATGTAACAAAGAGAACAAGCAAGCAAGAATAAATTTTTGAAGTGCAATGTCATATCTATCCCTCTGCAGGAGAAGAATAATTATAATATGACATGGACAAACTTTCCAGTTATTTTTATTTCTGATGATGTCACTGAAAAGGTTTATTACCATGTGCACTATGTGCACTAGGTGAGCAAAATTTGACATTTTATTATTTGAAAATTTACTCAAACATGTACATGTCTATGTATTTATATACATGTATGCACACAAGTACACAGCTGTATTACATACATTACCAGATTATGACACTTGTTGTATTTATGATTTCATTATATTGATACATTAAAAAAAAATCCCATAATAAATATTTAAAAACTTAACAGATATTCTTGCCTGAAAACAATTTCTTAAATTCAGCCCGCATGTCCTTTAATTCCTTGTGACAGTCAAAAAACTTGAGATTTAGATTTTTTCTTCAAAATTATCTCTATTTTATAAAGCAGTATGACAAAAAAGCTGTTGAAACAACTTGTAATATTTAATTTGTTTTTACACCAAACAATCAGGCATCTCCACCACTCCCAGGCTCTTAACTCTGCTAACTTAAATCAGACAAAAGCAGTCATCCTGCAGAAAGTATGCAGCGTGACCATGTAATTCCAGATAAACTGGGGTAAGGGCAGGCACAGAATGAGTTACCAAAATTTCCAGTGAACCTTGATGGTATTTGGCCATGTACATATATATATGAAACACAATGGTGAGTGTTTCATAAATCACAATAGAGGTTTCACAGTTCATTTTATAAACTTGTTTAAATGAGGATTTGAAAAATACCCTTCTTCATGCTTCCAGTGTCATAGTTTCAGACACATCTATCACCACTTCCATTATATTTTAAACACTTGTTAAAAATTAATTCCTTAACTGATCTTGTTATTACCTTGAACTTACTTTATTGCTATGGAGCCTCCTCCTTAAATCCCAGGCAAAACTTCTTTTGACTTCTTCTTGACTCCACTTGACCTCTGAGTGAAAGTTTGGCCTGAGTAAAGGAGAAGGGTGAGGAGAGCAGGGCTGAGCCCAGGAGGAGAGCTGCACCCCACCTGTTAAACTCCTCTCTTCCCTGCTGGAACCCCTGCCCCGATTCATCAGCCACAGGAGAAAAACAGGAACAAAAATCAACCCCTTTTCTCCCCCAGAATATTTAAATGCCCTCTTAGAGCTCTACATGGGAAGGAAAAGACAGTGACTTACCAGTAAAGCTGAAAGGTGTGGAGGGTGTGGAGCTACCGGGGGACTGTGGAACGGCCGTGGAGCATGAGGGCAACAGTCCTACATCCCGAGTGAGTGAAGCATGAATGAGACAGAGCTGTCAGGTGCCCACATACCATCAGCCACACAGATCTAAAAACTGCACCGTGAGGAGCGTCCCGCCCCCCGCCCCAGACATACAAAGGAAAGATGAGCCTTTCTGGTATTCAAAGACTCAAGACCCTTATTCACAGCAGAGAAACAGGGACTCCAGCGTTTGAGTATCTGCCTGAGACGACTTCAGGCAAGTTAAAGTAACTGCAAGGGAGATCCTGTTCAAACTCCTTAAAGTACACTTTTGTATTATGGAAACTATTTAAATTTTTTCTAGTTCAATTCTAAAATGTTCCAGTAGGATTCTCTCATCTCCCTTTAAATAGAGGTAAATACCTTTAGTACCTCTGACTACTCAGTTCAATTCATTCTTTGTATGTATGTCAGGGTTTTAAGGACCTAACACAGGATATGCAATAACATACTAGGCTTATATGATTTTCTCAGTGTGTCAGCAGTGAACCCAAATATTTTTCACCTACAGGAGAAAAAAAAAAGACACAAATGAAACAACTTTTTTGCTTATAACACTGGCAAAGTTTTACTTCATCAAGTTTTATACCTTCCTAGGAATATTTATTCATCTCAATAGTTTGCATCACTTGTGAGTCCTAAGTGAACAAGTGAATAACTGGCATGTTTCAATAACTCTCAGACCGAAGATGTGAATAGAGTGAGGTAACAGTCTGCTCAGTGCAGAGAGGCCACCCGGCCCTTTTCCCTACTATCAGTAGGAAGTGTTTGTATGGGCCAGGTAACTCAAGAGTTCACCTCAAGGAACCCCAGAACCATCTCGGGATATGCTCATGAACTCCAACATTCTGTGCAGCACCAACCACTTACAACGCTGAAAGAAATTCTGGTTCTGCTTTATATTTAAGACTTTACTCCAAGTACAAAACAAGTATAAAACTTTACACCAAGTACAGTGCTCACATGTTAGTGGCAACTTTTAAGGAAGATATTACACGTCCCTACACATCCTGGACATTAATACTTGTTCCTTTGTCCTCCACTGCATCATCTGAGGTATTTGGTGAGGTTTGGACATTTCCCCGTGCCACACCCGGCTCAGTTACGGTCCCATCTGCGAGCGCCGCTCCTGCGGACGGTTCCCCCGGTGGGGCAGGAACAGAGGGACACTCGCGCCAGGGTCCCTCGGGAAGGCATTCCAAGCAGCAGGGCCCCTGCCACGACTCCTCCTCAGTAGGATGAGCAGGCTCGGCCCCGCCCTGCCCTTCCCTGGCGCCCATCCCACGGCCGGGGGGCACACACGGCGAGCGGGCAGAGGCCCCGGGCAGGCTCCCGCCCCCAGCGCCGACTCCGAGCGTGCCCGCGGCCGCGTCCCCGGTGCCGGCGGCGCGTCCCTGCCCGGAGCCGAGCGGCGCAGCCCAGGGGCGCTCTACTTACGCTTGGCCGGGGGAAAAGCACCAAAGGCGCGACTCGTTCGCAAGAGTCCCGGCGGAGATGGCGCATAGGTCGATGAAGCGGGGGGGAGAGGCGCCCCCAGACTCC
>VZTB01001717.1:635754-651790 GCA_013397245.1 Thryothorus ludovicianus
TTTTGGAATGTTTGCCACTGTGCAGATGACCCATCCCACCTCTGCGGGAATTCCTGGGAAATAAAAAGAGTTTCTTTCGCGCTGAGGGTAGAAGCGTGAGAAGGCGCTCCCCGCCCCGCCGGGCTCCGGCGGAGGCAGCGCGGCGGAGCCACTGCCCGCGGTTCGCGCTGTGTGTGCCCCGGCACCGCGCTCGGAGGGCGCCGCGGCCCGGCCGCCGAACGCACGGCCCCCCGCCAGGTGCCACAGATACCTGAGCAAAAGCGAGAAAAAAGCCCCACCGAAACAACCGAACGACTTCTCCACCGAAACGAGGGTTTTCTTTCTGAGAGCAGATAAACCTTGCACGCGGTGCCTGTGTGTCCTGCATGAAGAGCCCCAAAGGGCTGCCAGCACCTTTTTTCTTTCCCTCAGAGCCTTACTCAGTCAGGATCAGCTATCAAGCTGTTGTGCACAAAACTTTTGGAAGAATCAAAAACAAAAACCCCCAAAACCAGTTGTCAGTGTTCTGAAAGTTATGATTTAAAAAGTAGCTCTTGACATTTCCAGTATAAAGTACTCAAAAATATTACTGTCACCTTTATTTTGGATAGGCTTTTGTGTGTTCTGTAGTGTTGCCCCAGGGAAAGGAAAACAGCCACAGCGTGGGCAGCAATCTAAAGCAGAGTGGGAGGTGGCTCTTCTCAAAGCAGGTGGAGGGAGGTGGTTCTCCCCTGCTGCTCTGCTCTCATGAGACCCCACCTGGAGTGCACCAACTCAAGGAACCCTACCAAAAGAAGGATGTGGATCTGTTGGAGTAAGTCCAGAGGAGGGCCATGAGGATGATCAGGGGGCTGGAGCACCTCTGTTACGAAGATAGGCTGAGAGAGCTGGGGTTGTTCAGCCTGGAGAAAAGGGTCTAAGGAGACCATCCAACAGCATTCTAGTTCCTAGAGGGGCCTTCAAGAAAGCCAGAGAGGAACTTGTTACAAGGGCATGTAGTGACTTGACGAGGGGGAATGGCTCAAAACTGAAAAGGTATAGATTTAGATTAGATTTTAGAAAGAAAGTCTTTAGTGTGAGGGTGGTGTGTCATGGGAACAGGTTGCCCAGATAAGCTCCAGATGCCCCATCTCCAGAAGTGTTTAAGGCCAGGTTGGATGGGGTTTTGAGAAGCAGTGGAAGGTGTCCCTGCCCTTGGCCAGGAGAGCTGGAACGAGATGATCATTAAGGTTCCTTCTTAAGGCTCCTTCCTACCCAAACCATCCTATGGTTCTATGAAAATACGAGTTAAAGTGGTATAATGAGTCAACAACAGTTCAGCAGTAACAGATAAGTTTCTCTTGATAGCTGCTCTACAAAGAGCTGGAAACAGAACCACAGAAGCCGTTTCCAAGGTTCTATTTAGGAAAAAAAATCCAATAAAAATCTTGAGACACTTTAAGGAGCTGTGAGTAGCAAAGAAACAACTATGCCCATATTCTTGTATTCTTGCACTGTTTGACTGGTCCCTATAAATATTTCAGCTGAAAGCACTAGAGAGGAAGATCTCTGTTGACCCTAAGTACTAGATGTGGCACAAGGACAAATAAATGACTGTTCAGAGATGGGTGATATATCTGAAACACTGTGCTGCCATGATTGTAAGTGTATCACAGGGTATCACAGGGTTGATCCTGAAGCACTGGGACATGAGAGGCTGTGTGAGGGTACAGGATGGAATCCCAGCAGCTGCAGTACCTCCTAACATTAAAACTTTCCTCGTGCAGTGAAGTCTCTCAGATCATAAGTGCATGAAGCACTGGGTGTTTCTCTGATACCTTTTTCACTCTCTCAAAGTTTCAAGTGGTGTTTCCCATTTTCTGTAAAAAAACTGGCCTTGACACCTGTTTTGTTTAAGAAAAATATTCTTACTGAGAAGGGCAGTGAGATTCTAGAGCATCATTTTAATAGTGCCACAGAAGGTTTTTATGACAGAATCCTTTGCATTTCCAACAAGGAGAAGATAATGCAGTGTCTGCCTGTCATGGAACTACACCTATCAGCTAATCCTTTCCAAGAATTCCCTTCCAGGTTCATGCTAGAAGAGGTTTGGTCTGTCAGCAAAACCCTCTGGATCATTTGTAGAAAACAGGACAGGCAAAGGTGCAAAATCCATGGGGAAAACTTGATCGAAGCAGTTTTAAAATTGCTGAACCAATTATGTACTGGTGAATGTCCAAGCATGAAAGCATGTTGAGGAGATATGACTTGTTAGTCGTATACTAGAACAGGAGGATCTGTAGCCAAACAAGCAGTAAACAGAAAAATGTTGGACTTGTGTCTCTGAGGAGTTTATTCAGAAACAAAATAGGCTCAGATTTAGTTAATGGTGTTCAAAAGCATCTCTTCATGTGGACTTTCTGACAGAAGAATTTCCCATCCTGCTCGTTTCCTCTCTTGTCTTAAAAGAAGCACTGCACTGCTCATTCTCATTATGTTTAAAATGCTCTGTTGGCATTAACACCAGACAGCAACACACAGCTTAAGGTGATGTTTAAATTTTTACATTAAAAAATGCATACTTACAAATTTTTCAGCCTTCCTTTAATTAACACAGAATCACAGAATGGTTAAGGTTGGAAGGGACCTCTGGAGGTCATCCAGTCCAACATCCTTGCCGAGGCAGGATCACGTACAGCAGGTTACACAGGAACGTGTCCAGCAGGGTTTAGAATGTCTCCAGAGAGGGATCTTCTTTAGCACCATCTTTTGTCTTCCATCCAAGCCTCCACACAGGTGACAACCCCTGTTCCACACACAGACAGACATTTAGCAATACATGATTTGGTTGGCACAGAAACAAAGTGAATTCTGGAAGTGGGGAGACAAAGCAGGCAGGCAGCTATTTTTAAGATTAGATGAATCAAGCTTTCATGACAAGGTACAAGGAAAGAAAATAAAAAATGGACACCAAGCTTTAGGAAATTATAAAAAGATTTCATAAGTTAAGGAGATACTTCTTGATTGATCATAATCTGTACCTGAGCTGCTGCTCAACAAGAAAAATAGACTTTTTCAGATCAGTATTGTTCTAAACCAGTGTTTACCCCTTGTTATTTTTAATTTAAACATCTACTTTGAAGTACACAGGAGGATCACTCTTACGTATCTCTGCATCCAAGCATGGTCTGGTGGAAAGACCCCTAAATTGTGGTACATATCTTCAGTCATAGGCCATGCCAAAGTGCCACATGGCTCAGCAGTGCTGACTGCAGTCCACACGGTCAGCTGAAAAAAAGAGCTACAAATACCTTCAGTTCAGCTCACTGTGGCACTGTAAGTAAGTAAATGTAAGTAAAGAGAATCGTGCTTGACATGCCACTGCCCTACAGAAGATGGCACTAAAGATATTTAAATTCTGGGAAAGGGTACTGCGACCTCCGGAGGCACAGCTTGAAGCAAGGAGGACTAAAATTTCTAGTTGTTTTCTACATGTATGAATCGAAGAACTTTAGAATTAATTAAATAATAAATGACATGACAATAAAAAGACTGAAGTTGCAGTTTGATCTCATATTTTATACTAATTTTTATTATTGTACCAGTTAGTGATTGGTGTTCTGTTCTGTACGACATTACTGCTAAGCACACCAGAGAAGGCAGCATAAGAACTGGTGTCAGGAAAAATTATTATTTCTGGCTTTGTAGGATGACACTGTTCTAGTTTGTAGGAATGGAGGCACAGGAATACTAAATATCTCGTCCTAGGTTATATGGTTCTGAGAATAGCACTGAGACTCTAGGCTAGTGTTTAACCCACCAGAACCAGCTTCCTCTGGTCCTTTCTGGCTCTTTGGAAACCTGGGAAGTCTCCTAATACTACAACAAGAACAAGAACAACAACAACAGTCTGAAGGGTCTGGGATATGGAACAGCAAGATGCTTTCCATTCATCTTCACGGAATCAAAAGCTCCATGTAAGATGTAGGAGAGGAAGAACTATAACTATACCAGCCAGGCATCTGTTAGGAGGAAGAATCAAAAAGAGAGACACAGGACATGCAAAATCCTAAGAGAAATTATGCCTGCTATCATTCTCTCATGATGTGATGTTATTTTTTTTCTGACACTACAGACAGAAACATGAAATAAAAATGTTGGTGTTTGAAATACATTGATTCCTGCCACTACAGGATATCTGGCAGAAATCTGAGCTGAAGAAAACACATTTAAAAAGCAAAGTTCAAATAGTTCACTGCTGAGTTAGTGAGTTAAATCAACTCATACAAAAGTTGAGGAAAGATTGTGTTGGAGCAAGAAAGATTGCCAGTAGCTGGGAAGCAGTGCCAGTAGAGAGGAATATGGAGCATGGAAGGGTACAGCAGCAAAGGGAGAAAAGGCAGTTAAGATTTTTGCCTTTCTTGCAGCAATCACTCAGGAAAACACAGCCAGAGGCTGTGGTTTGAAATTGCAGCACGTGTAGCAGCAAATAAAGTTCATGTTGCCATTCCCTCCACCCCTTCCACTCGCTCCCTGCAGCTCTTCTTGCCCAACTCTGTGGCATTCTGCCCCACAGTCCTGTCAGTGTGGAAGATCATATGGCCTCCCTGTAATGAAGATCAAGGAATTAATCCATCTGAAAAAGAATCCAGCAAAGCAAAATATTTGTTTCTTCATCAGCACACACAGTGGTCCAGTCCAGTGCTGAGCACAGCTATGCAAACAACTGTGCTGGCTCAGTGCAGGTCCTGGAGTTGGAGGCACCATGTTGAATGAGGTGGGAGAGACATACAGACAAGGTAAGAATGAGCAGGAAGGAATGACATCAGTATTCATGCCCTAAACCAGTATTGCCAGTGGGCAATTCATCGTGCCAAGCCACAACCAAGGATTCTAAACAAGGATGTTCTTTTTCCTTGTGTTCAGGATAAGAGCAAACACAGTATGTTTTACCAGGAGTATACCTGGGTGTCATGCATGATGAATTTGTAAAGGCCTCAAATAATTACTGCCTTCCACAAAAAGGAACAGCAATAGGTATCTTGCTTTAGAGTAGAAAAAACAGTATTATGTGAGGGAAAATTTCTCTGCAAAATTCAAACTGCTGCAGATGTGATGGTCTGCCTTTGGAATTAAAGAAATCAGTAGCACAAAATGGCATGCCATTGGTGGGAAATAATCTCCTGGCTGCAGACCAGGCTTCAGTGAACTCCACCAATATTTGCACAAATAGTAAAATGGGCAGCAAAACTGAACAGTCATCTGGATTTCTGTCTCTCTCCTGTTAGGACGAATGCCCGTTTTGTGAGACACACAACTAAGGCACAAGGAGCTTTTTACTAACTGTGCTGCGAAAAAGAAAAAAAGAAAAATCCATCACAAATGTCACTTATATTAATTGGAATTTTATTTACTCACAATACCACCTCCTATACTTACTTAGGTGGAACACACTTATAGCACACCAATATGTTATTACAGTTGCTAAAAGCACAAAGGCACCATGTTGACAGAGATTGTCCTGGACAAACCCTGCACTGGCAAATAGACTTTTGGTAGCTAAAAAGACTGAAAACTTAATTTCAAACATCCTGGTTATGACAAACCTTGAATGCATACCAGTATGATTTTTTTTAGGTCAATCACATTATTGTGCAATGTTTCACAGATGATCTTCCACAAACTACAGCTCTTCTTTACAAAACTGTTCTTTGCTTCAGAACAGGTCTCCATCTGACAGTTTTGCAAGTGCTTCATGTTTCACAATAGAAGCACTTAGAGCTTCCTATCTTCTACAGCTTCTATTGTTAAACCATTTTTCCAGGGATAAAAATCTTATTCAATCCTAAACTTATCTTCCCATGTACCTGCAGCTCCTCCCAGCTGCATACAGTTTATCCCATTTGGTGGATCCTGATACTGACAATGAGTCACTAATAACTATTTTACTGCAATACACAAAAGCTTCTATCATGGCATAGGCAGAAATTGTGCCTGACAAATGCATGTTGCAATGTCTCAATCAGTCTTCTATCAGATAACAGTGAGGGAATGATTTAGTCCGTTTGCTGCTCTATGTCTTTGTGCACTGGTGTGTATGTGTGTGTAAAGGAATAGACTGAGTTTTTTATCTGCCCTGGATAGACTGTGGAAGTTGTTTAAACTGTATATTAAACACTCAGTCCTAGGAAAGGATGCAATACCTAGGGCAGGGACATGACAAACTGTAAGCAGACATTACACTAATGATGCAACATACAATAGGTTTGAAATCTTTACTACACAATAATTATGTTTATCCTGGCACCTGTTGCAATGATCTTAACAAACAGTGCTTGATTAAACTCTTCCGATCCCTGTGAACATGACGCAGTTGTCACCTTTATCTTTCAATTGGGAAAACTCGGGAGCAATGAGAGTCAGGGTTGACTCTGTGTACCAGGAATGCCATTATACTTTCAAATCAAGAGAAAGAAGTCTTGTGACGAAGGAAATGTTGATAGTTGAATACCAAACAGATAGCAAGTTTTCCAATCATCACAATAGAAGTGCAGCATTCCTGCTGCCAACGTGTGGATTGCTGAGAGGTGTGGAAGCAGTTTTTATATGTTATCACAAAGATTGAACCTCTGCACAAAATTATCTGCAGAACACTTTTAGACTCTATTTCATTATCTCAATTTACACAGTTTTAAGCCTGTTACTCTCTTTCCCAGATGAAATGTCTAAATTGTCATAATTGCCAAGACAACAGAAAATATACATCTTGCATAAGCGAGTAAACAGCTTGTGCACTGAAGAATGCCTTGTGCTTCAGACCAGTGTGCCTGCATCACACACTACAGTATTCCTTTTCCTGAGGACTGTGTCAGACTGTGACCAAAATGCTGGTTCCTAGCAGCACACAGAATAAATCCTGCTCTTCAAAACATTCATCCACAACCTGCAGTCACTCATGGCTCAACTCTACAAGTTCTCCCAGTTCATTGAAAACATACTTCCCCAAACTGTACATCATACCTATACTGTATCACTCCTTTACCACTAAGACTTATGCAAGGGTCTGTCATCCTGGTGGTATTCTTGGAGATGGGAAATTCAAACACAATGGATTTGGCTATTCAAATACATAGAGCAGATAGATGTGAAGTAATCTTTGAGTTACTGGCAATGATTAAACTGTCAGCAAATGGGAGAAGGGAAGTGCAGTGATGTGACCAATTCTGACATTTAAATCTACAGTAGGATGGGGGACTAACCACAGCAAGAACAAGGAATATTCTCAGAGATGGATAGTCTGAGCTGTGACTTGTTTCCTCATCTGGGCCTTCCAAATTAAAGAACAATGCATTTTAAACCTAGGTTATTAAGATTTTCTTTTGGTGTCTCAAGAAGTTTATGTAGAAAATAGCCAAGTCAAAGCTGAGCCGGCTTTACAGAAGAGAAATCTAACCCCTAAGAGAAAATGACAATGACAAACTAGGTTGGTGAGATGGGGACGAAAGTGCAGGTACCTTCTGAACTACCTTCAAAGTCATTACCATTAGTCTTAGCTCATTAAGCTTCTAATAGTTACTATTACTCTTGCCACTGTCTGCAAACAGAAGTTCAGATGATGGTGTAAATAAGATGGTGAAAAATCAAATGACCCTGTAATTAACTGTCAGGGTAGTGGCTGTCCTGAATATCAGAACAAGTGAACAAAAATACAGTGCAATTCTTTGACTGTGATTTTGTTGTGGGGTAAACCCCATTAGCCTAATTTTCAGGTGAGGAAATTATAATTAGAGAAAAAAAATAAATATTCGTTTTCACCAAATTTAATTTCTAGCAAAGTGCTCTTAGGTGTTCCTTACTGCTGCAGTACCTTTTTTACAAAATAAAGAAGCTTTTAACAGAGTTGCTATTTTGAAATGAACCTCTGTAATACAGGAGTACACTTCTCTGTATGGACCATAAAATTTGTCTTTTACATTTGTCTTATCAGATGTAAAATAACTTAGCACATTGGCTTAGAATAACTGTAAACAACCATGGATATTTTTGTCTAAGAAAACTTCTAATAAAGGTACTTCCATATCCAGAAGATCTATAAATACAGAAGATCTATATTTCTGATTTCCTTTTAAATCAGTCTTTATCCCAAGGTAGTTAGGATTTTTTCTCTGTCTGGGTCCATGAGTTATCAATGAAATTGTTTTCCTCTCATCTCCTTACTCTTCTGACAAACATTTTATACTTTTGGTTTCAAGGTTTTGGATGGAATTTAACCTGATTGAGTCAATGGTGATTTTTCCTTGCAACTTCAGTCAAAGAATAATTTCAGCCAGTTCCATTCCTACACTTCTCAGTTCTGATACCACATTATTAGACACTTTACATACTGGTTATGCTGGATACTGAACAATGAGGAATCAGCCTCTTTTAAAGTCATGACCACAGATGTGCTGCTTAAGTTTTCAACATGCTTTGCAATCTTTATTCTGAGGAAAGCCTAGGAAGCAAGTACCAGAAATGCAGACATTACTAGTGCATTTCAGGAAAGAACACACACAATTTAAACATAGCAAAATATTTTAATCTGTGTGAAATTCATCTATAGAAGGTCAGCTATGCAATGTAGCACATGTAGAAATAGGTGCAATTCCCATGTTCCTAAAAAGTATCTGAGTTTTTTTCACATACAAAGCAGCTGTTCAGTCAAATTAAATATACACAGATCTCAGAGCTGTCACTGCCTGATGCTGCAGTTCTGGACCAAAGCTTGGCTACATCCAAACACTTTTCCCAGTTCTATCTTATTTTCCTGTCTGATAATCTGGTTGCCAAACTGTTAGTTGAAGATAGCTTCATACTGCTAAGTGTTAACAGTTCTGGTGTATCTCATTCCAAGTTCCAGCTAAATTCAAAGGCAGGCAATGAAAACAAACTCTTTCCCTATGGAGCTGGTGAAGTTTATCACTGGCCTTTTCCAGCTGCAAATAATGCAAGCAGCATATTGGATTTCAAGCACGTATGTGACCTTCCACTATGAATGAGCTCAGGAAACCTCAGGGTAACAGGCAGTGTGACCAATGGAAACACCAACCTGCAGCAGAAGGCTAAAATCCTCACACTAGCCCTTGGGTATATTGAGTATAGCATTAGTGCATACATTTTCCATTATGGTAAACATATTTTCATTAGACACATTAAGTAACACACAGCATGTACAAGTAATACAGAAAGCAGATACCACAAAAGTGCTTTAATTGTAATTTCAGAAAAAAACATCTTGTTAAAAAAGAAATGTAATACTAGAGCTCTGGGACTAGTTTGATGTCTTCATACTTATATGTGGAACAATGCAGGAACTCTATCAAGCACAAACCTGATATGTGCCAAACTGTGTTCTTTGGAGTTGAATTAAGGAGGTTTTCACAGTCCAAATTTCCCGTCCAGCTCATTATGAATAACCTTCTATCTTTTTTTTTCATGGTTCTGATGACAGTGTTTTTATGGTTTTCTTGCATCCCTCTTAGATGATAGATTTCCCATCTGGAATCAAGTTGTAACACTGGATGTAGCTCACAAGCAAGGGAAGCTTATTTATGCTCTACTTTCAGTGCATAGTAAAGGGTCATGGGTCTAAATTTATGCAGCTTTGTTTACTCCAACAGTGACAAATTTGAATGTACAGTAAAAGATGAATGCAAATAAAGAAGCTGAGATAGCGCTCATTCATTTGGGGAAAAGCCAGTTATTAAAGCTAAGGAGGAGAAACAGACAGCTATCTAGAAGTGGCTTCAATGGCCAGGCACTTGGGGGATAAACTTTGTTGCCCTAAGTGCCATATGCTGCCCATTACAGGCTTAATACACCTTTTGAGACAAGACCAGACTGACTCATAGTATTTCAAATCAGTAGTATACAATTTAAAGCACAGCAGTGTGAACTTTAAGAAAAATACCAAGGTCCTCCTCATTTCTAATTGTGTCCCTTTGCTATTTTAGCTCTGCAAGCTGTCTGTAATTCCTGCTAGACCAACTCTAAGAAAAGGAATGGTGATTTAATCTCACACTGTGGAATGTCAGAGAGCCTAGGAGTGGTTTGCTCAACTCATTTGAAAGGCACCTCAGATAGGGTGAAGGTTTCATGAAGAAAAGCTGTGCAGGCTAGACAGAAAAAAAGAAGCAATGAAAGGAGCTCTGGATATCATGCTGTAAGTTGAAGCACTTCTTTTGGATAAACAGCAGAACAAAAATGTTTTTCTTGGTTTTTATTGAAAAAACAAAGAAGGTTTTAAAGTATACAGCTGAGTGAGGCACAACCAGGTGGTAAAACATCTCTTCATCAGATAAAGTCTACTGTACTGAGATTCTTCACAACATATTGGGGGAGCACAAGAGGAGGAAGACAGTTGCACTGCCTCCACCCTCCCAGAGGTGACAATCCTCTTTTTCATCTGATGAAGAGAATGAAAAATGAACTTCATTCCTCCCACCGCTGTAGTCTCTGTGACTACAGAGAGAGGAAGCATTGACCTAAAGGCATTCACAGGCAGTTGAGATTGGCCACCCCCAACCCTTAAGGAAATGCTCCTCAGTGCAGGCAAGAAGAAAAAAATCATGCTGGTGCTCAGCAGAGCTGATGGCACACACTGCCAGAGTATCTGTGTTCCTACACCATTTTCTTGCTCTCCAGATTACTTAGGGAGGACATCTAGTATAAACATAATCATCTCTCTTTCTTCTTCCTTCTCAAAAGCTGTGATGTGCCCCAAGAAGTCCTTTACCCTGCTTTAACCAAAAAACTTTGATATTATTTTGCCTCTGAGCCAACACAGTGTTTGCAATTCCTGAATCTCCTCTGGGTACTAGAGCTTTCTCTGGTCCCTTTCACTGCCACTGTTTGAAGAGTTAACTGTTCCAACAACAGGATTCCAGCAGTAGGCATATTTGGAGAAGCTGATGCCAGAAGGCTGCTCTCTCTAACTGTGGATGCAGGAATACTGAATTAGCCTATGAGCTTTAAAACATACCTAGCGCCAGCATCCCAGGGAGGCTACCAGTTTTAAAACACAAAAGAACATTCATTTTTCATCCTTTTCCTTGAGTGTGAAAATATTTATTGTTTTCTTACACCTAAGAAAGTTTAAGGGAAATGGGGAGCCAACAAATCCTGAAACTGGGGATTTATTTCAAAACTGTTGTTTTCCTGGGTCCTTTCATGCAAATTTTTATCACTAGATAGCACAACTCAGCCAGATTCAACATCATGCAGATCCCAGATACAGCAAGCATGAAAATAGTAAATGTGGTTTTCTCAGTGGGCCGAGACACAAAACAGTCCACAGTGTTGGGGCAGGGCCAAGCCTCGCACTTCACCAGGCGGGGCATCTGGTAGCCATCGTACATGTAATAGAACACGTACATGAAGACAGCTTCAAAGATGATCCTGAAGAAGATGCTGCTGGTGTACGTCCACCACAAGGGGCCCCGAATGTGAAGCTTGACATTTTTTAGCTCTTCAATATCAATTTTCTCACCGTTTCTGAGCCGCCTTTTCTTCTCATGCCTGGTGTAAGCCACGTGCATGGCCACCAGCAGTGCGGGTGTGGAGACAAAGATCAGCTGCAGGGCCCAGAGTCTGATGTGAGAGATGGGGAAAAAGTGATCATAGCAAACATTTTTGCAGCCAGGCTGAAGCGTGTTGCAGACAAAATCTTGTTGTTCATCTCCCCAGACTCTCTCTGCAGCCACAACCAGGATCATGATACGGAAGATGAAGAGGACTGTGAGCCATATCTTCCCGATACTGGTGGAGTGCTTATTTACACCTCCTAAAACAGCCTGCAGAGTTCCCCAGTCCATCTTCTTTTCTGTGTTCTTTTACCTGCAGGATGACAAAATACACAGAACAGTCACTTTTCAAACCGTGACAAATCAACTCTAAACCAGTGAAAAAGAACTTCCTTACAGTCTCCCCAAAGACATAGGCAAGTTTAAGTCACTTTCATTTATGTCACCCATATGTTTATGGGTTCAAATTACTTATTAAACTCACTCTTTCCATCTGTTTATGATGGGATAAGCATAATACACCTCAGTGTATTATGCAACAAGGCTTTAGGCAGAAATAAATACATCTTAAAACAGTTCCTCTGTACATCCTCTATGCTCTCCTTCCCTTTCTGTGGTTGATTCTGGTCAGCGTTTTGCCTTTCAGTGTACTTCCCAAGGCAATAGAAATTACTATCACTGCATGAGTTAAGACATCTAGACAAGGTAGAGACTTCTCTAGCATTTTTATAGGATTTCTTTGCCAACACCATATGCCCTAGAAGGCTGAGCTGCTTTCTTTGTCCCAGAGGCAAGTACTACTTGGCCTTCTTCAGCAATAGTCCTTGCTTCACCCAGACACCTCCAGCAGGCCTCCAAGGCTTTCTGCTGCAGCCCAGGAAAGGCCCTTAATCTTAAAACTACAACGTTTGAATTTGCTAACACTGGTGAGAAGCCTCAAGCCAGCTCTGTCAGGGCTGCATGCTTATATAGCACAAGCCAGCAGGCAAAGGCAGAGCAGAGCCTGCCCTTCCACATTCATTGCTAGGTCATCCAAAAAAGGAGGCAAACAGAGTCCTAGAGTTGACAAGAAAAAGCCCTCAGCTAAAGAGTTTATCTTCATTTTCTAGATGCTATCACACTCCAGCAGAATACAGAAAGTCAAACAACAGAGAAGTTCCATTTCAGCTTTCCTCCTCTTAAAAACTAAAATCCACACTCTTTGCCTTTTGAAAGTAAAGTTCTCCTGAAGTTCAGACTTCAGTCTCAGGGCTCAATTGTCACTGACTGAAGCCATTTGGAAACGACCACTGAATTGGACAAAACATTTTGAAACCCGAGCTGGGAACCTGCATAGCTGGTCCATCATCTCTCAGGGCTAGACTGGGGGAGCCACACAGGCCATGGATAAGAGCTCCATCTCCTCTTGCTGCTGCTGGCTGTGCCCTGTGGGGAGAGCAGGGTACCTTGCAACACAACACTGGCCAAAGTTTACAAAAATCTCTCGTTCTCATACAGCAGAGAGGGAAAAATTTTTTTTTTTACCCTGGTATAGTTACATCCCAACCAAAGGACAAACGTGTCCCAACACATACCCTTGGTACGATGGCCTAGCTTGTACGGGCAAGCCCGGAGGCAAGAGGGAGAGGTCTGATTTACTGTGATGCGGAAAGGAGAAATTGGGCAAGGCAAAAAAGAAAACAACTTTGAGAAGATGGCTGGAATTCCTGAGACTTCTCATACTTTGTCTGTGCTGAAGCTGGCACCATTTTATGCAACACTGATCTAACCTGCAGACTATTATGAGATAGCTGCATCATTCTGGTAAGAATTTCCTCATGTCTGTTGCATAGTCATTAAAATAAAGTCAATGAAACCTTCCTAAGAGGCTAATCAGAATTGAAGGAAAGTCCGGGAAGTGCACGTCGCTGAGCTGAACAGCCTGGGTTCCACGTGCAGTTTCACACTGCAGTTCTGAACCAGGGCTGCAAGTTTGGGGGATGGATGAGTGGGACAAAATCTTTTCTCTCTCTCATCTGCCACTACAGAAACACTGCAATTGGCTGTCAGGGCCAGTCTACCCCGACGCCCAACTTGCCAGCCAAGGCACCACTATTGAAAACCACTCCAACACCCCACTTTAGGATTAATAGCCTGGATCCCAGACTCTCTCCCCTTTATCCCGCCGAGTTCCCGCGCGGCTGCGCGCCTCCAGCGGAGGGAAGCGGCAGGATTGCCGCCCGCTCCTGTCAGCGGGCCCCGGTGGCAAACAGCGGGTTTGGCTCGGAGGTCCGACGGCTCTTCCCGGGCGGGCTGCGGGGTCCGAACGTGCCGGCCCAGCCGCAGTCACCGCCGGTTCCGGGGCTGGGGGCCGACAGCCCAAGCACGGCTTGCCCGGGCTTGGGGCCGCGGAGCGGCTGCACGAGACCCGCCGGGACGGCCCCGACCCGAGCCCCACTCTGGCACAGGGATCGCCACCCGCTCGGAGGGGCGCATAGCCTAATCCCGACCTCGATCCCGATCCCGCCGGTGCGGCACACGGATCGCCACCCGCTCGGGGAGGCTCACAGCCTAATCCCGACCTCGATCCCGATCCCTCCCGTGCGGCACGGAGTAGCCGCTCCGCACCCTCATCTGGCACAGCTGAGCAGGACACGAGGAATCCGCTCCGGACCCTCACCTGGCAGGACACAAGGAATTCGCTCCGGACCCTCACCTGGCAGGACACAAAGAATTCGCTCCGGACCCTCACCTGGCACAGCTGGGCAGGACAGGCGGGACGCGGCAGGCGCGCCGCGCTCTCCGCTCCCAGGTCCGCCGGTGCCTGCGGAGCGGGCGGCCGTGTCTTCTCCAGCCCCGAGTTTTAAGGTCCCTCCCCGCTCACCTGCCGCCGCTTTTAACCCGCCCCCGCCCGCGCCCCGATCCTCGGGCCGCCCGCGGAGGTGGCGGTGGGAGCCTGGGGCGGGGCCGGGCCGGGCCGGGTTGGGGGCTGAGCAGCAGCCGCGGGCTCTGGGCTCTGCCGTGCCCGCGGGGCGGGAGCTGCTGCGGACGGAGTGGGACTGGGGACGGTCCTCCCGCGGGAGCGCCCTCGGGTTCGCCCGGGACGTCCACGAGCACAGGGCGCGCATCGGGCGGAGCGGACCCGATACCCTGCAAATACGGCCCGGAGCCGGGATTGATTCCCAAGTGTTAGCAGAAAACATGTCCCGGAGGGAAATCAGTCCCGCGGGACACTCCGAAACAGCCCCTGGGCCGTGGCAGCCGGAGGAAATTGTCAACTTAAAAATGTTCGCTCAATGGTCATAAAATGCAGCTCCCAAAGATTTTCTCTAGGATGAGGAAGGGCTAGAGAACGAAACCTCAGAGACCTTCTTAGAAGGCTTGAGTTTGGAAGACAAGGAATAGGTAAACTAGCTAATGAATTGATAATAAAAAATTGATATGGGTAGCCAGATGTGGGGATAACAGGGGCTTCAGGCGCTAAGGGCAGGATAGAAGTAAAATGCTTGGATTTCCTTTGAAAGGAATTCCTCCCTAGGGTGCACAGCCTTGATTTCACTGCTACTGCTCAAAGGGAGTAGGGGTTAAAGCTGGTTTTGTGAGAGAAAGTAATCTAGCAGGAAGTATGAAGAGTGACTCAAATCAGAGTTACTTGTCATGTGAAGATCTGTCACTAGGTGTTATTTGTCTGGCGATTGAGCTCTGTTGTTCACGATAAAAAAATAAGAAATGTTTCTTCTTCTTCTTAAAGTACTCTTCAAGCCCCATCTTTAAAGAACGGTTTTATGGACAAAGTCCAAGCCAGCCAAGCATGGATTACTTGCATCAGCACTGGAAGCCCTTCCCTTGGGCTTTGCTTGTAACGTATAAGGTGTTGTGTGTTGCTTTCAGGCTCAGGTGAGCCTCACACAGTCTGCACTTCACCCAAAGCATCCAACCAAGTATGACTTCTATTAAATGATGCTTGATTACAACTTAGTAAAAAGTCTTGGCTTTTCAAAATACTGACAAAAATTCCTACCAGAAATAAATGCTGTTTTTAAAAGGACATCTGGGAAAAATAACAAAAATTTGTCTGAATATATAAAGTACTGCTGAAAATACTGTGTTTGTTACTGTATATTGAAGTTAAGCTCTGTATGTTACACTCAATACTGAGCCTGGTTTTGTGACACATATCTGGAAGAAATGCTTTCATCAGCAGAGACCTAAATAACATTTGAACTTGATCTAGTAATTTGCATAGATAGCAATTACTAGTAACTCAAACTTGTGTGTGTATCTGCAAAATTACAAATTAATTTGGCTTTGCTCTCAGAGGTTTAGAAAATTAATTTGGACTTCAGAGAATATTCTGAGTTGGAAGAAGCTCACAAGAATCATCAAGTCCAATTCTGGCCCTGCACAGGATACCCCAAGAGTCACACAGTGTCTCTGAAAGCATTGTCCAAATACTTCTTGAACTTTGTCAGGCTGGTGCTCTGACCACTGCCCTGTGCAGCCTGTACCAGTGCCCAAACACCCCCTGGGTGAAAAAT
>VZTB01001717.1:652056-723824 GCA_013397245.1 Thryothorus ludovicianus
TGCAGAACCCAGCACTTTCCCTTCTTGAACTTCATCTGGTTGGTGATTGCCCAGCCCTCTGATTTGCCCAGGTCTCTCTGCACAGCCTTCCTGCCCTCAGGGGAGTCAATAGCTCCTCCCAATTTACTGTCATTGGTGAACTTAGTCCTGCATCCAAGTAATTTATGAGGATGTTGAAGAGCACAGGGCCTGGGATGAAGCCCTGTGGAACCCCAGGAGTGACAGGTCTCCAGTCTGATGTCACCCCATTCACTGTAACCCTTCGTGTCCAACCCATGAGTTCGCTGCTCACCATGTTTGTGTTTATCCAGCTGTATGCTGGATGTTTTGTCCAAAAGGGCTCTGTGAGGGTATTAAAAGCTTCACTGAAATCTACGATCTTTAAATAATCAAAAAAGAAAGATCTTGAATAGGTAACTATGTTTTTTGAAAGGATTCCCAAGTTTGATATTAAGTAATCATAAATGCTTGGAAGAAATTCACCGCTCATGTTGCTCAGTACTGCCACAGCACTTTTCATTTATAGCCAAATAAATTCTATGTTAAAGCTGAGTGCTATTTTTAGTTTCCTTGATTTTTGTTTGCTTGCTCATGTATGTAATGCTTTATTTGGGAACGAGAGGGAAATCCTAGTAAGGAATTCTCACAGAGCATAAATCCAGGGTTGCAGTCTTGTTGCAGACACTTTTCTTAATAATTGTCCCATTGGCAGGAGGTGCAAGAGACAAGTTTTAACAACTCTGGCATCTGTAAAGGTTCATCTGTAAGGAAGGGGTAGCATTGAAGCTGGTGAATGCTACCAAGCATTCATGTATGTACAAAACCTTGTTTCTTGTGGGTCATAAAATTATGCGGAAATAAAAGCTTTATAAAAATAGGAAAATAAATACTGTTGTAACTTCCTCAACTCAGAAACAGGTTTTAGCTTATCTCACCATAGCAGAAATCTTGGCATCATCTCCCAGTAATGTCCTATGACTTTCCAAAGACTGTCTGCATCTCTGCATTCAACAGCCCCCAGGCACCTCCAGAGGCTCTGTCTGGCTCTATACTTTTAATATTTTTAATAGCACTTGTTTCACTCTCTGCTTTGCCTAACTATGTTTTGATGTCACCTCTATATGGCTTACATAAATATTTAATATTTATTCCATATATATAGAGAGAGAGATAAAAGTCTGCATGATCCTGGAGTAATTAGCTCAGTAGCTTAATTAGGTGTAGTGAAAGAGAAAAAAATATTCATTTCCTGAAAACTTGCTCTTAGATAATTTCATGGGACATTCCTGAGTCCTCATCATTGGGAGTAATAGCTAATTGGCTTTTCAGATTCATCTCCTTTAAGAGTGCGTAAGCTTCTGTCATGTCCTCTCTCCATCCTTTTTATTCTGTGCTGAAAGACCTAATTTGTTGAAGTTCCATGCATGAACTGCTAAATATCTTTATTATTCTCATCTCAACTTGTGATGTGTGTCATTTTAACATGAGCAGTTCAAGTACCTGCACAGTTTATAAATTTACAGAGCAATGCTTCCTATGGCATTTGCCATCATTTTCTAGTAATTCCTACTTACTGGTTTTCATTTTTCAGACACATTATAGCAATAGGTTGATTTTTTCATAGTCAGTTCAAGATTCTTTCCCAAGCATTGTTGGAAATTGGATCAGTACCTCCTGGGCTATATGTATGCCCATACACTTGTGTAGGTGTATTTTAACTGATTTTCACACTGTGTATTAGTTTGCATCAGCAGATGGCCAGGTAAACTTGCAATTTTATTATCCTGTTACACTGGATAAAATCTGCTATTCCTCATGGTGAGGTTCAGTTTTGACTACCACAAATCACCACTTCTATAATTCACAAAGATTTTGAATTTTGCTGATTCATATGTGTAGCAACCTCCTTATTCACCACTTTTGCTCCAAATGAGGCTCTTTCAACACCTAGCAGCTTACTCAGTACTTGTTGTGCACAATTGTCGTCAGTCAACTGGAAATGCAGCTACAGACTCAGACCACACTTTGGAAATAGTTTTCATTTCTTTGAGGCTGGATTAAAGATGTTACACCCGGCATTTTTGCACTAACATCAGCAATAAAAGCACCTTCCCAGTTCAACTCAGCATGTGTAACCAGTTTGCCTCTGCTGTTCAAACACTCTTTTTAGTCATTATATAATCAAAAATACCGTAATTGCTTAGCCCTTAAGCAAATAATTTTCTCCTTCTATAATATCTTTACATGAATATTAGTGTCTGAAATATATATTACCCAGTCATTTTTATTATGTTCACTTTAATTGCTCTCCCAGCCTTTTAAAAAATAAGCCTTTTATTTTATAGAAGAGTGCCTGAAGTGCTGTTGGCAAGGTCTGGCTAATACAACTACATGGTTGTAGGAGCTCAAATCCATAAAGCCGTGGCTTCCATGTCAATTATACAACCTTGAATTCTTAAAGCTTACAGAGCCACCATGTTGGGTACAACTCTGTCTCCTCCGTCTCCACACAGAAGTAATGGGCTCATGTGTCATTTCCAGGGAACATTTTATTTACAAAGAACAAACTTCCATTGTATGGTATAAATACTTTGTTCAGCTTTTTTTACAGTAAAATGTTGATGTGATAAAAATACCACCGTGGTTTATGCTGTCCTTTAGGAGGGTCAGGGATTGAGAGGCTGCTCTGTGGGTGAAAACAGCTCTCAGTGTGCTTTGTAAACTCAGCTTGATGTATGGGCTGCAAAGATGCTGGTTTATGTTGCTGCAGGCGACTCTCAGTTCTCTGGCCAGGGGCATCAATCCCGTGATCAATACAGCCTCCGAAGGCTTCTCCAAGACAAGGGCTAAGACCCCTGACGAACGAAGGCAGCACAGAAGACATCAACCTTCTTTTATGTTTATGTTTGCTGCCTAGTTCAAAAAATTCAGGAGACTTCTGGAGATGGACATAGCACTTGGTTTACTTTTCTGAGTAAGAGCTGTCTTCTAGAAGTTGCTCAAAATCATCTTCCAGATTAATTTCATAAAGCAGCGTGGGTTGGGTTCTGTCTTTCCTCTTGGCTGTGCAGGATAACAAGGAAGTTAAACAGGTTTCACCATTTCGTCCAGCTGTAAAAAAGACACTTTAACGCAAGACTTAAGTGACACATTTTAAAGTGTCAATAGCTGCCCGATCATTTGTTTCAACCCCCTGTGGCAACCAGAATTTTTTTTGTAGTAGTTGTTTGCCTTTCCTCTCTAATTAGAAGATAAGTGTGCTTCTCTCAGTTTCCCAGGTCTTTTGTCCAAGCCCTGCAGCTCCAGAGATACATTCACAGGGTGTTACCTGTCCCCACAGAGGGACATCTGGCTGGCCCAGCTCACCTTGCATCTCTCAGGGTCTCTCTCCACTGCTCTCAGCTCAACAGCCTCTGGCCCTGCTTGTGCACAAAGTCTCAAACTCCTTCATGGGTAAGACCGACACGGTGGGTTGGACCCCTATTTCCCCCCTGTTGAAAAAAAAAAAAAAAAGTTTTGTGATAGGAGGGGAAATTCATGTGAGAGACCTTTTCACAAAGATGCACCACAACGCCAGAGGAACAGGCAGAGCAGGGTCTATAAAGGAGCTTTGTGACTTTTTTTGCCTCTGGGGAGATGCTTTCCACTGTCTCTCGGAAATAATCCCTCCCCTAAGAAGAGGGGTGTAGGGCTCAGCCAGAGCTAGGGGTAGACCTTATGTCTGACCAATGCCCACCTTTTGCCATGAATATTCCATGTCTGTAAATGCACTATTAGAGTTCAGGCAAACTTCTCAGGTTTGCCAGGAACACTTTTAATCTTTGATGCTTATCTGTGGAGGTTTTGTCCTTCTCTTTCTTTGGAGAACATAGAGAATAGAAGAAACCCGCATTAATTTACTTATTCACAGATAAGCGTGGGAAGAAGACAATGAGAGATATCTGTGGCCAATACCCGAGGCTGGGGAGAGAAATTGCTAAAAGCTGGGATGATGGGGCTTTTAAGGACAGCCATAAAAGCTACTAAATACAAAGGGTAGTGCCCGTGAAGACTGAGCAGAGGCTAGATGCTAACAATTGGAAAAGATCTGATTGTGCACACCCCACAAAGAGAAAGGGAAGATGTGGGTGGGAAGTGTTGTGATTAAAATTTCTGGTATGAGCCGTTGGACCCGTTGACAGGAACTGAAGGGGGATGGTGGGGAAGGAGGCAGGATCTGAGATTCTTCCATGGAAACTGGGCTCCATTCAGATCTTTTGGATTGTTTCAATTTAATCGGAATAAAGTACATTCTCTTGTTCCTTTTGTCAATTTTCAAATCATTGACTACGTGATTGATCCAGCAGTTTGCCAAGGTCTGAAATTCGTGTCCTGAATCAGATTCAAAACAAGAATAGGATGATTCAGTAACCACCTGGTTGCACCTATGTATGCATCATACTAACCAGGTCATTTCTTGCATGCAAATATATAATGGGAAATGTTTCCTCTTGCTAAACTATTCAGAGATAAAGGAGGTGAACTGGGAGTTGAAAGGAGTTGGGAAGGAAGAGTCATGAGGAACTAAAGGGATGCAGTTGAAATCTCATGCTGTTAACAAAATTAAGAAAAGTAGTGACTATTAAAAAGAGCTTTCCAGGCAGAAGCTACAGTGTGGTCATGCCCACACCAACATGTTCCCCCAACAGATCCTTGCTGGGTCATAGCTGTGCCCTGGAGGTGACATGTCTGTGTGGTGCTCTCAGTCAGGGACAATCCCAGGGTCCTTTGGGGGCTATCCCCGTTCCCAGTGCTATTCCCTGGGGCAATGCTCATGACAGCTTGCTTCTGAAGCTGTCTGGGATGTAAACAGGGTGTGCCCCAGGACATATGGACAAGTTAAATTCTCAAATGCCCAGTCTCTGTTTTTCACTCCCTGGGTTTTCTTCATTCCCCACTTGAAAACTTTTTTTCCTGGCAATTCAACTACTTGTGAAACACTTGCCACACATCCCATCAAATGGCTCCTTCATGTGTCAAAGCCAAGGGGCTATCTCTTCATTTTTGGGTATCCAAGAGCAAGGGCTCCACTGCCACTGAGGGTTGAAAAAAATTTAGCACATTGCAAGAGGGTTGTGCACATAATTTGGAGAATGCTCAAAATCTGCTGACTTTCAGCAGCCATCTATATTCAGAGCAGGAGATTAAAAAAGAACACGGTGGCAGAGGAAGATTGTTATGCTGATGGGGCAAAAGCTGCAGCACCTGAAGAGGTCTTGGACACTGAAGCACACAAAGCTGTGTGAAAAGCTGGCACTGGTGCCCCTGTGCAGAGACAACATTAAAAGAGCTCTTGTCCTGGCAGGAACCAAGCAGGCAGCTGCATGCTCAAGCTTGACTGCTGTTGGTCAATGGGCAACAATTTGGAGCTGTAAAGTTAACAGAAATTATGCAATATTGTGAGACTGTGCTTTGTGAAGGAAATAAAGGAAGCTGAAGTAGGCTTCAGGAAGACTTGTTTGGCCAAGTATTTTTATTACAAGTATGCAATAAAAAAGGATATATATCCAGGTTATACACTACCTTGTACCTAAGAGGGAAATGTTACCAGCAGAGTGGGGAGTGGTCAGCTTGCTGGAATGATTCTGCTGACCTGAAACAACCAGACACAAAACCAAACAGCAAAGTACACAAAAATGCTGTTGAGCTGAAGGCAAGTTTTCTTTGTCAGAGGAAGGCAGATCATGCTTCTCTGGGGTTTGGGGGATGTGGGGCTGAACTACAGCATAACATTGATGCTTAGAAGGGCTCTTCTCAGTTCTGTGGTATGGACAATCTCCAGACTAGCAGCACAAGTCTCAGATAGTGTCTCTGGTATGTAAAACCTCAAAAACAAGTGAATGAGTTAAGCCAGGGAAAATGTTATATGCCTTGCTAACATTAAAAAACAAACAAACAACAACCAAAAATCCTAACAACTTTTTTATTAAAATAATTATTCTGCAGCTGAATAAAATGTTCATGGGCCAATGTGACCCTTTTCTTGCCCAGGTATTTCTGGTTTGTTATGTTTGTTTCCTGCATTTTCTACGAGTAGTAAACAAATGTCAGGTATAAATAGAAGAACTTCTGATTTTTAAGGGCTAAGTAATGGTCAATGCTTATAATTTATGACCCTTACTGATAAATTGGGATGGCAGTTGGAGATAACAATTAGTTACAACAACTGAACCAGTATTTCATTAAAAACATCAATAGTTTATGACACATAAATTATTGTGAATAGTTATGGGAAGGGTGAAGTGGTGGTTTTATATTCATCAGTGCATAGCTCATAGTTCATGCATAGCTCTTGTCTGTAACAGGTTGGAAAGGGACAAGGATGTTGGCTCTTCCCATGCTTTGAGCAATAAGAGGTGGAGAACACTTTGAGCATGGCAGTATCCTTGAGGTACAAAGGCTGCTGCTGAAGAAATCCCTGGAATTCTTGCCCCAATGGTCTGAATTATCTGTCTGCTATTTTAGGCTCTCCCTGACATCCTTACAAACTTTATATATGCTCTTCTGAGTCCTGACTGCTCTAATATCCTGTTTGTTACCCAAAGGACAGTGCCTTTTCAGCCCTGTAACTCTCCCCAGTCTTTTTGCCAGCAGCTGCCACAGGCTGGAAAAATGGAGAACTTGTTTCACTTCTGTGTTTGTTTTTGTTGGGTACCAAGAAATCTCTGGCATGCAGAATAGTCCCAGAGAGAAGAAAGGTTTTTCCCAGGGTCTGACTGGGTGGTGGAAGGTGACTTTCAAGCTCTTTGTGGAGACTTGTAGTGTCAGATCTGAAAAGAAGATAAACTGCAAACTGCCAGGATGTTCCCTGAAAGATCTCAAGGATTTCTCTGCAGCTGCAGGTGCATTTTAACTATACAGAACCAGGGAAAGGAGCTCAAGTGGTTATTAAGTCTAGACATAGACTGAATCAGCTGGACTTGGAACAAGCCAAAGGGACCAGATAATTTAGGACTGGATGAGCAATTATTGCCAAATGAATATGAGGAAGGAGTCCTTGATTTCTGTTTCCAAAGGGTGGTGGAGCCCCAAGGAAGATAGTGTTCCAAGTACCAGTGTCTTTCTTCTCTGCTTGTCATCGTGCTGCTAACCAGCAGTGCCCACTACAGAGATCTGTGGGAAGGGACCTTGTAGACATGGAAGAAACAGAGATGATATGCCAAGAAACAGCATCTCCTCAGAAAGAAAGAAATGTAAGCATTCCTAAGAAGTGTAGGCATTCAGGATTACAAAAACTTCAGGTAAACACAAGAAATATCCCTTTCAACCAGCATCCCAAAAGAAGGAAAACCAGATCCCTTTGGGTCAGGAATGTTTCTACCTCTGCCCTTCATTTTATTCAAGTACACTATAAAGGGATTTGCTTCAGGTGAAGAAAGGTGGATATCCAGCAAAACCACTGTCTTTTGCACTGTTTGCATTATCCATGTACTCTCAGTACTTAAAATCTGGCACAAGTCAAGGGTTCCAGCTGAACAGGTGGTTGGTGACTTACTGGCTTGATAGTTTCTTTTGCTGAGAAATAAATTTTTGTCAGGTTGCTCCTTATTTGAGATCCTTTCTCAGCACCATCACATGCCAGGTGCTAGTTGGTTCCTGTTTGAACTGACATTTTTATGAGTAAATGGTGGGTGTCAGAATAAACTGACCATGGAAAAAAAAATTTGTTCCTTTGCTATTTGACTACATGAAAGGGTAGTATTTTGAAAAAGAGGTTGGAATTGATGATGCATGCTCAAGGGAAAGCGCCCAAACCCCACACATTAAGTGCCTTGCCTGCTGAGTTGTGTTAGCTGGGGCTTCCTTGTTAGATCCCTTATTTGTGCTAGGATACCCCTCCAAGAGACCTCCAGCATAACTCCCAACACTTTTGGCAGAGCACTTTTACCCCACTCTGTGTCTGATCTCAGCAGCAGCCACGGGCTTGCCGTCCCTCTGCTGCACACACCTCAATTTCTCTCTTCTCTCCAACCTGTGTGTGCAAGCCCTTCTCAGTCTGGTACCATGAAAGACTGGGATGCCTTTTCTAGTCAAGGCAGCACAGGTGAACTGGGTGTTGAGCTGTCTTGGCATACAGCTAAGTGTACAAATGCAAAAAGGCAGGAAAAATTTGCTCCCCAAATATGCTGGGATTTCGGAGAAAATGGAGATGATGGCAAGAAAGGCAAATTTCAGGTCTTGGGGACTCAGAGGCTGTGAGGTTCCAAACCAAAATGAGACCAGGAGGCATTCACAGTGGGGCTACCTCTTGGGACCAGTGTGGGGAAGGAACATGGTGCTCCTGCGGGCATTTGCCTGGTATGGGCTGGCTGATGTCCTGAGTTGTGCAGTGAATGTTGTCTGGACACCAGAAAAATGGCATTGAAACAACCTTAGAGCAACTGTGTACATGACTAGTTTGTGGAAAAAGTATAAAATTAAATCAGATCTAAATCACACCAGGTGTTTTACTGCCAGATACTTTATCATTATGGGTGAAGTATCAGGCAAGAGTGCTCATAAATCACTTGCAATAGTTTCTATTATTTCAAAAGAGATGGAATCTACTGGAAATTATTTGGATTGACAGCATTTATGCAAAGCCACAAGGAAATTCCATTCAAGATCAGAACGTGCAGAGTTTTCAGTTCCTGCCAAGGATTGCAATTGCTGTTGAAACACTTTATTTCCAAACTGCACCCCACAGCCCCAGGTGAGGTCATTCTTCCTTGTGTCAAGACATGTTGCATTGTTGTGCAGCCTGTTGTATGTCCTGGGAACAGGTTTTTTGCCTGTAAGTCAGCAAAATTCACATGCATGTCTATAACTTCAGAGTCACAAAATAAAAAACATAAAGGCATAAATCCCAAGGTTGTTCATGCCCTTTTAGCCATGCATAGCTCCAGTTGGCATGGTTAATTGTATTTTTCCTTTTTCCTTTTCTGTGGCATTCAGTACACTTCCAGCACTACTCAGTAATGTAATAGCATTGCCTGCTGATGTGAAAATCACAGCATGATCTCTAAGAATAGCTAAATTAATTATTATTTTTGGTTTTGCTCATTTGACATGTGCTATGACAGAACTGTGGCCACAGTCTGGCTTCAGGAATAAAGCAGCTTGTCCTCCCTTTGAAATTCCAGAGAGCAAAGGAAGAGGTGAGGAAAGTTATCTAAATACTCTCCAGTTAGGCCTAGAAGTTACTGGCCAGATTTCTGAAATCCACCACTTTCTGGAAAGCATTACATTTCTACACCACAGCCCAGGACAGCTAGTGAGGGCTAGTGACCTGTGCCAGCACTGGGGGAGGTACTCTCACCTCTCTCTAGGGTTTGAACCCTGCAGTCTAAAAGAATCACTTCAGCAACATGTTTCAGTCATCCACCCTCTGAAAATTAGAGTTAAATCCCCAAATAACAAGTATTTGGGCTTGACTAGTGCTGAGAATTTACTCAATGTTCAAATTGGTTTTGCAGCACTGACAGCTTAGCAAAATACGCTAAAATAATGTATCCAAGCTTTAGATGAATTGAAGTATATCTACCACAGGAATTTTCCAGGAATTTATCAAGATAAACATAAAATTAATTTAGTTGCTCAAGCAAGCATTTCCTATACCAAATTGCCCTTATTCTTCCAGCATTCTTCAAGTCAAATACACCTCAAGGTGAATTTGATTCTGCTTCATATTTACTGATTGTGACTTCTTATTTCTAATATTCACCTTTTTTCATCGGTTAGTAATGTGTAAAAAAGTAACATTTCTTCCTATCTTTCTAACAGATCCATCAAGAAACAATGCATTATCTGCTGGCTTTTAATCGTGTTTAATAGCTGGCTATCCTTCAGTGGTCGATTGGATAATACCTCCCAGCTCTTTGGTGAATGGATGGCGCTGTAAAATATCACAAATGTTAAAAAAAAAAAAAGAAAAAAAAAAAGAAAAAAGTGAGAGCTTGCTGAGGAATAAATTAAGCTGGCAAATTGTGTGTGAACCAGGAGATGTCACAAGACCATTTGGGCCGAGGGCATACAGCTGTACTAGCCAGTCCTTCAGAGGCTGCAAAGCGTTCCCTTTGGTTGGTGATTAGCTGGTAGGATGTCTTCGACTGCCAAAATCCTTGACTGCTAATCAGGGTTTCCCTACACAGTGATAAAGGGGTTAGATAAGTTTTGGGATGAGATCCAAGAGGCTATGTAGGTAGAATAGGATAGGATTTAAACAGATGTCAGACACCTACTCAGTTCAGAGCTGTAATAAAGGAAACCCCCGTCCAGCTGCCACCCAGCCCTCCAGGCACTTAAATTCACTGGGTGACTTCCACTGTCACCTCTAGGTTCACCCATAACTTATCTCTCTGGTGTCACTGGAAGGACCAGAGGGGTGGACAAGGGGGGGTGTCTCCATGTAACTCCATATAACTTCCATATGAACCTCACCTCAGTGCTGGGAAGAACAGGGGAAAGGCCAGAGGGAGAAAGCGTGGGTGGCAGTTTGGCAAGTCAGGCTCTCCCTCCAGAGGAAGCCCCAGCACGACTTTGATCTTTACAATAAGCAGTGGATAAACCCAAAAATGGGCTTGGAGTCAAGGTTATACCTCTTGGCTGTGATGAGGTAAAACTGAGTTATGCAGCATTCCCCTTCCATCTCGAATTCCTGTGAAATAATACACAGTAAATGCAGTTCCAGTTATCAATTTCTTGTGTCTGTGAACAAGTGAAGTTACTCTCATTGATGCTGCTGTTTTTCCTTACAGGGACCAAGAAAAAAGAGGGTGTTACTGGTCACCACTTTTCACCTCCGCTGGGTGTGGGCACACCTTCCAGCTCTGTGCCAGAAATCTTGTGTGTCTTTGGAGCAACCCCCTTAGGTCTCTGACTCCCAAGGACAGCTGAACTTGCCTCCCACTCATCAGCACAACTGAGTGATATAATTATCTATTTCATTACCAATTTTTTCTTTACACATTTAATATTTTTGTGTTTGCTTTTTTTTTTTTTTCCCTCTTTCACCTCAGGGCACAGAGCAGAGCTGACTGAAGCGCCTGCCTAGACAATTCTTGTTCCTGAAGCTGTCCAGGCCACTGGAAACCAGGGTGTTGGATGAGGAATTAAAATCTTTCCTTGAAATTAGTTTTACTTTTCACTTACCATACTGTTACAGCTAAAAGGATCTTTCCCCAATATGCTTTAATTCTTTTCTGATCCAAACTAATTCTCTCTCATCATATAATGATTTTATCTTCTATCAGCCTCTTCTGCTGAAAATATCCCTTTAAACAAATAATTATAAGGGATGCCAAAATAAAACTTGAAACCTTAACCCAGGTTTTAAAACATTTACTGGGAATCCTGCTTCTTTGCTACACTTATTCTGTGTCAATATAAACTATTATTTTCATTATTCCTCCCTTTGGAACTGTGGGATCAGAGCTGTGTTCAGCCCCATTTGGACAGCTGTGGTGTGGGAGACACAAGTGTTCTGGCTCACTGGACAAGCCTGATCTGCTCTGGGAAACTTTGCAGGAACTGGTGAACTAGTTAAATTTTTACCAGATAAGAAAACGAAAACCAAGTAAGTAACTGAGTGTGGCAATTTTTTCTGATAACCTCTGTTGGATACTTTCAAATGTTTTTTTATTATCCTCAACTGAATACACACTCAGTGCCTACCTGGGCAATATTTTAATTAAACCCAAGCCTTCGTCCCTGATAACAGGATTAAATTCTCTCTCCTGTGCCACCCACATCTGGCTAAAAGCTGCAAGAGCCATAGCACGTTCACTGTTGTGAACTTTAGCCCCAGGTGCACGCAGGGAGCTTTACCTGGGCCACAGGGTTCACCAGTTGCTTTTCTTTCCAGGATTTTCACATATTCTAGGTGGCATCAAAGGATTCTTTCTTGAGGCCATTGTCGTGCTTTATATGATGTTATCATTGTCTAATACTTGCCTAAATTTCCCAGATGTCCCAAAGACATCACTGAGATGGGTCACTGGCCTGAGAGGTGCATCATGTAAATTGTAAGTCAAATAGCCTGACTGCCATGGACTGAGAGTCCTGTTGGGTTGGGAGTCAGCCAGGTCTAAAACCTTCCCGCTTTACTGTCCCAAGCTTCTCTGATTTGTGGGCTCATACACAAATAAATGGCTACCCAACATCCAAAACAGAAGGAAAAAAACCTCTTGGATTTGTTAAGCCTGAACATTCTAGGGAGCTCTGCCCCCAATCCTCCAAGTAATGGAGTCTTTTCTGTAGCCACCAGCAGGAACTGGAAGTGTCTGAAATGGCTGTGAGAGCATGAGGACACATCAGTGTGGGCTCTTCAGCCTGCCCAGCACCAGGGCACCATCACTGCTGGCAGCAAGTGGGCACTGCCTGAGCCAGGAATCTCCTATCCAGTGTGGAGATCTGCTGCCAGGAGGTAAGAGCTGCTGTGTGAAATGGAACCTGATGTTGCAAAAGGGGAGTCCAGGAATTGTCTGGGTGGTGCTGNCCAGGGGGTCCCGGCGCAGGGCATGCCGGGATGTGGGATGGGGACCGACTGAATGGAAGACAGGTTGATATATTGGTGTATAAAAATTCACCCCAGAATCCATGCCACAACAGTGCTGCAGTGTTTTTAAGGAGTTACACCCTTCCTAAGGGCCTGGCCCAAGCCTGCTTGGAATCAACAGGGATTTGCTGAGTGACAGTGAGGAGCTTTGGATCTGGCCCTGAAATATCTGCAAGCTTGCAGAAAGGTCCAATGTGATATTCACAGCATTGGTGGGTGTGGGGAGGCTGAAGTGCAAATTCTGGCATTGATGGGTGTCCCAGTGGCACAGGCAGGTGATAGCCAGTGGTGACAAGGTGCAGGGAGTGGCACTCCAGTCCATAAGCCTCTTGCCAGGGATGAAACAGGGTGCTTGCTGACTGGGGCCCTTGCTGGGACTTGATGGCTGAGTCAGGGCTCTGCAAGAACCTCTCCCTGTCTTCTCCTCCCACGGACCCACCTGTCCATTGCTTTGTGTGTCAGTCACAGGGCTGGGTGTTTCTTTCTGGAGAAGCCCACCCAAGCCACCTGGCTCTTCATGCATGCTGGAGGAGCAGTTGTACTCCAAAACAGCATCAGGCATGCAGGGACAAGCAGGTGGGAAACTGCAGAAGTGTTGTTTGCATCCCATCCCCTTCTTTTCCTGTGAAACCGATTTTCAGCTTCTGTGGAAGTTGAAAAGGGGGCCATTCACCTTTACATGCCTAAGGTGAGAAATACAAGCCTGCCAATACAGGGCTGTTCAGGGAAATGGGTGTACACACTGCCTCTGGCAGGGGAAAGGCTGCCATTCCAGTCACACTCTCACTGCAGCCCCATGCAATGTTCCTACGAGGAAGTTTGCTGAGGTGGAGATGGTCTGTGCCCATGGCCCCACCTGAGAGGACAGCAGTGGCCAGTGTAGCATAAGATCTCATCCTGACAGTCCCTCTGGCTTCAGAGGCCGAGCTCTCTGAAAACACAGCTATGCTAAGGCACGTGGAGGACAGGGAGGTGATTTGAAACAGCCAGCACAGCTTCATCAAGGGCAGATCCTGCCTAATCACCCCAGAGGACTTCTGTGATGGGGTGACTACAGCAGTGGACAAGGCTACAGGTGTCATTTACCTGCATTTTTGTAAGGCCTTCGGCACAGTCCACTCACAACATCCTTCTCTCTGAAATGGAGAGATGGATTTAATGGGTATGAAGATAAGGAATAGGTTGGGATGGTTGTATCCAAAAAGGAGTGGTCAATGGAATGTCCCAGTAGAGGTTGGTAAAAAGAGGTATCCCTCAGGAACCACCTCCATATTGGGACCAGACTGTTTAATATCCCCTTTCCTCTGCCATGGCAGCCAGTTTCAAACCATATGACCTTTAATTTGAGCCACTGAGTTGGCTCAAATTTTCTCCCGGTTGGCTCAAATATTCTCTCAGTTGGTTAGAGAATAGTGCTAATAGCACCAAGATGTATTTGATCTCCATATGGGCCATTCACTTTAGAGTTGGACTTCATGATCCTTGTGGGTCTCTTCCAACCCAGAATATTCTGTAATATCTCCATCAGTGATATCAGACATACACAGTGGGATCAAGTGCACCCTCAACTAGATTTCAAATGGCACACCTGAGGGACCTGGACAAGCTCAAGAAGTGGGCCCAAAGGAACCTCACGAGGTTCAACAGAGCCAAATGCAAGGTGCTGCACCTGGGTCAGGGCAACCCTAAGTATCAATAGAATGAAAGGATTGAGAAGAGCCCTGCAGAGGACTTAGGGGCGCTGGTGGGTGAGAGGCTGGACACGAGCTGTCAGTGTGCACTGACATCCCAGAAAGCCAATCCTGTCCTGGGCTGCATCCACAGCCCCGTGGGCAGCAGGGCCAGGGAGGGGATTCTGCCCCTCTGCTCTGCTCTGCTCAGACCCCACCTGCAGGGCTGCACCCAGCTCTGAAGTCTTCAGAACTGCAAAGGCACCTGTGGGAGTGGGTCCAGGGGAGAGCCATAAAAATGAATGGAAGGTCTCTCCTGTGAAGATAGGCTGAGAGAATTAAGATTGTTCAGCCTGGAGAAGGGAAAGCTCCTTTTAGCAGCCTTTCAGTACTTAAAAGGGGCTTATAAGAAAGATGGTGGTGAACTTTTTAGCAGGGCTTGTTACAGTAGGACAAGAGTAATGGTTTTAAACTAAAGTAGGGCAGATTCAGACTAGATAGATATAAGGATGACATTTTTTATAACAAGGGTGGGGAAACACTGGAACAAGTTTCCCAGAGAGATGGTAGATGTCCCATCACTAGAAAGATTCAGGGTCACATTGGACTGGACTCTGAGCAACCTGATCTAGATGAAGATATCCCTGGTCATTGCAAGGGGGTTCTACTAGATGACCACTCAAGGTCTCTTCCAACCCAAACTATTCTATGATTCTATTAAATAGATTTATTTCAGCAGGATTGTAGTACAGCTTTAGCTCAGTTAGGGGAATACAGATAACAGTAGCAACAGAAAAATATACCAGGTCATGAGAAGCAGACGTCTGCCTCATGTTGGCTCTGGCAGTGCTTCCACACACGTTCTTACCAAGGGCAAGGGTGGGTGAGGCACTGGGCTGACACAACACAGACCATGAGAAGGGCTGGGGAGCCAAAGTGACTCTCACTTGGCAGCAAAGAGCTCATGGCTGCAGCACCTGGCAAAGGGGGGGCAGCCTGACTGTGCAAAAGGATGAGAGTGGGTTCAGATCATCACACGATCTTTGGCTTGCAGGGTTGCTGGGATGGGCCTAGGTCAATGGAAGAACAGAGTCAAAATTGCCATGGAGCTGGGCTGAGAGGAGGAGAGAAGGATGGAGGGGGGTGTGCAGTGGTACTGGAGTCAAGGGCCATGGTGCATAACAGGAAAAGAGTCCAGCAGCCCATGCTGCTGCACTTGTAGGCTGTCAGGGCTCCTGCCTGTTTGAAAGGATAGCAAGACAAGAAGGTGGGAGGGGATGCAGGGAAATTTGCAAGAGAGCTTTTCCAGGGGCTCTGATTAATCGTTTGGCATCAAAACCAATTTAAGCAATCTCTGCCCCAGGCATAACAAAGGAGAAATCACAGGGTGGGGGAACTGCAGCAGGGATGGGCAGAGACAATTGAGCCAGCTGTCATCAGAGAAAACTGGCTAAACTACCATGGGAGGATGGTGGTGCCAGTGCAGTACAAACCAGTCCCAGCAGGTCAGAGATTTAGAGGGCTCGGGAGACCCTCTTCCAGAGGGATGGCTGCAGGGCAGGAGCATGGGAAAGCACAGAGAATGTCTGGGGGCAGCTGTGCTTTACAGTTCAGAGCAGTCCAAGCCATTTTGGGAAGGCACAGAAGTTGGAAACCAAGAGAAGCAGTTCAGCTTTTCCCTGCAGAAAGTGTTAACTGCTACCCTACCAAACACAGCTGCCTCCTCTGCAGAGGCCACGAATTGCAGCAGGAAGGGGAAAGTTGACTTGGAAAAAGAAGTCACTAAAGTCGTCATTTCATCATGGCTCCATCTACTAGGAATAATTTAGAGGGCACTGAAACTGTCAGGGAACTTACCTTGGCAGCAACAGAACTTAGGGGTATTTCAGAGGAGAGAGTGTTCACAATGAGGGTTATACATAGAATGTAAAGAAATATTTCAGCCAAACACATCAGTCACAACTGGTCTTGCCTGCTGAGATGATCAATTGCTTAGTGCTAGTGAAGCCTTGGATTAACTCTGGCTCTTTGATTTACAGCTGCCCTTGGTGCAGATTGGACAGGCACTGGCACATTTGTTCCCAACCCATCTGGCTGCCAGGACACCACAGCAACAGGGCAGTGATGCCAGACTGCACCTTACCAGGTCCTGCTACCACACAGGGAATGTCCAGCCAACCCAAATCTATTCACAGCACGGCCACACACAGAGTTGTGCTGGCCTACAAAGGACCGCCGACAACTGATTTCTTTGCTGAAACTTTGCCCACTTAACCCAGGATGAAAAGAAAAACAGCCATGGAGCTGACATTCTAGAAAACATTAACTGCAGGAATAGAACTCGCTGTTTGAAAACTTGTGAGCAGGAAAAGAAAAACCAGAGAGAACTATCATCATATCCCATTTGGGGTTTTGCAGGCCTGAATTTTATCATAGACCAAGAAAAACTAACTCTCCTCCATTTGAGGAAAACATATCTACCTCAAGTGTTTCACAGGTTTATTTGCATTCAGCATAGGGCTATTTCAAATTGATTACTACAGAGGTAAGACACAAGCATAATTTTTAACTGACCTCCATTTATATTCACGATATGGTATGTGACCCACAGATGTCCCAGATGAAAGTCAAGTCTCAAGTTGCATGAAACACAGTCCTGGAAGAGAAGTAGCTGTATCTCCACAGCCTGCAACTCCACTCTGCCTGTGTCCCTGGGCAGACTGGGGTGATCCAGTGAGGTACAGCCTGAGCATCCACCTTCCGGACCCAAAGGGAACAGCTTCCTTAAATCTGCAGAGAGAATACTATACACTAATATATTACAGTTGTGTATACTTTTTCCTCAAGCTTGCTGGTAGATACATTCAGAAGACTAGCAGCAATTTCTTTTCACAACAGTGATTTAAAAAAAAAATGTGCTGTGAAGGCAGGAAAGATCAGGAGTTTGCCAGTGGAAGAGAATAAATGACAGGGCTCAGCTCAGGCCCTAATGCAGGGACAGAGCTGACTCTAGGTATTTTTCTTTCCTGCTGCTTGTGCCTGCCCTGTTAGGGTTTTACTAGTCACAAATAAAACAACCAATCCACTTAGAGCACAGACACACAGAGCTGTGCCAGCACCTGTAAGAAGTGTGATACAACAGCATGATGAAAAGGGCACTCTGCAATATCTGCTCCTAAGGATATCTAGTCTTTGTTCTGCACCTTGTGAGAGTAGTTCAATTATACAAAAAACAGTGAGGATGATCTATTTGTAAGGAGACAATAAACAAGCGAACCCCCAAAACTTAGCTCTGCTGAGGTCAATGTATCCATGGTGGTGAGAAGTGGCCCTAAACAGGAAGCACACAAGACAATATAGCTGTTTTGCATTGCACCCACCTCTGACTTTCAGGTTTCCCTGCTTTCACAAGCAAATCCCTCCCACAGCCACATACTGCTACACACTCAGAGTTATCTGTGTATGTTCATTAGAGTATGGACAACAAAATTAGGGCATCAGTGCCCGGGATGGGAAAGAGGGGTGTCAAGGGGTTATGTGCACTTTGGATGTAGCATCTCTACTTGAAAATTTTTTTTTAAGTTCCTACTTAAAATCTTGCCTAGCATTCATATAGAGACTCTCACTTCACTAAGGAAGGTTAAAGTGTTTGCCTTTTATTCAGAAGACTTGCTCCATTTCCAGTAATACTTTTCCATGTCCTTGAAACCAGACAGACTCTAGTCTCATAACAGCACCATCAGTCTACTACAAAAAAAGCAAACAAATCAAAACCAAAAAAGTTCCATGATGTGATACAGTATAAAGAAACAAATACAGCTAATACATTAGAGAAATAACATCTACATAAACGTATGTAAGTCGCTAGAAAACTGGCAGTATGCAATTAAGAGATTGGTAAAATTACCAGGTCTGCTAGATGTTTAAACAAGTCTACATAGGCTGTAACTATATTCTTGTGCTGTTTTTAGGCATGAGTTTGCACTCAGAATCTAGCTACCTCAATTATTCACACTGGTGGGCTTTCATACAATTCCCCTACAGCCAGCAGCGTGTATGCAAGCGTCTCAAGCTACCTGTCCAGACTCAAGCAGCACGTGCAAAGCTGTGAAGAGGTATGTAGCCTATTGCTGGCTCTTCCCTAGGAATATGGTATTACAGGGTTCATCTGCATATGCCTGGTTAAGAAATAAAACACAGTCAATTGTGTACTATAACACCTTAAGTAACATGGAATCTTAGATTTTAGAAAAATACTTTAATCATCAGTTCACAAGTAAAAACTACCACTATTACAAAACATTTTGTGATACTAGAATACCTAGCTTGGAAAGAGTTTTGTTCTTATTGCTGTTGCATTTAGTTTTCAGGAGCTGTGTCAGCATGAGGGTAGCAGTGGGTATCCCACTTGTAATAGTCAGCTTGTAAGGGTACTCATAGGAAAGTGTATCTTCCTATTTAATCCTCACACAATTTTCACATGTTTAGGCTGCCCTGACTTCTCCCAGACGTGTCCATACTTGACATCTGACACTACGCATCAAAATCTCATCCAATTTTGTTTCATACAACAAATTTCATCTGCAGCCTTTAAATAAAGCAATCACTCCAAAAAGAGTGAACATCAGCATTGACACCACCTTAGCTACTTGAAAACCCTATAACTGTGTTCTGGCAGCTATCAGATATTAACTCATTCATTTCATTTTGTTTGGTTTCTTCCTTATTCTCATGGTTGGGTTGCTGTTTCGAATTTCCAACTTTTCTAGACCTTCTGAGGAAAAACTTCGTCAGTAAGTAACACAATTCAGCCACATTTAAAAGAATGCAAATGCTGGACACAGCAATCATGAAAATAGTGAACACCGTCTTTTCAGTAGGTCTGGAAACAAAGCAGTCTACAGTGTTGGGGCAGGGCCAGGCATTACACTTCATTAAGCGAGGCATTCGGAACCCATCGTACATGAAATAAAACGCGTACATGAAGACGGCTTCAAAGATCAGTCTGAAAAAGATGCTGCTGGTGTACGTCCACCACAAGGAGCCCTCAATACGAAACCTCTGTTTCCTGATTTCTTCGATGTCCTTGAATTCACATTTCTGGTCTCCTTTTCTGAACTGCCTTTTCTTCTCATGCCTCCTGTAAGCCACGTGCATGGCCACCAGCAGTGCGGGTGTGGAGACAAAGATCAGCTGCAGGGCCCAGAGTCTGATGTGAGAGATGGGGAAAAAGTGATCATAGCAAACATTTCTGCAGCCAGGCTGAAGCGTGTTGCAGACAAAGTCATCTTGTTCATCTCCCCAGACTCTCTCTGCAGCCACAACCAGGATCATGATACGGAAGATGAAGAGGACTGTGAGCCATATCTTCCCGATACTGGTGGAGTGCTTATTTACACCTCCCAAAATAGTATGCAGAGCTCCCCAATCCATTGTCTTGTTTCAATCCTCTGACCTAAGACAAGACAAATAAACAAAACTAAGATTAATCAAGACAGGAAACAAATATCAGCAAGCATGTGGTTTAAAATAAATGCAATATCATAATTGTAGCACATCCACTGTCTGTGGTAAAGTTTTGTTGACACAGTGGGTTTACCTACAACTAGTCATAAATGATAACCTAATCACATATCAGCAGGCGATATTTCATACTGAATTACACATATGGCACCACATTCATTTGACTCCTAGGTGTATTTGCAACTGCCACATTAAGTAAGAAGATGGGAAAATGATGAACACAGACTTAAGTGAAAAGATACAACCTCTAGTAGCTTGATAACAGTAACAAAATAATAGAAGATATCAGCCAAAATAAAGGTAGATGTTATGTTAAAAAATACTGTGTTAGGTAGAATTCCTATATAAATGAAGACCAATTGGTTTATCCTTATCTTTAGAGTGTAAATAATTATTTGAGTACATTCCAGCAATAAACACAGAACTTGAGTAACTGCTGCTGATGCTCTTCACCTTCCATGAGAGCCAGGATAACCTGTGTTCACCAGTTAAAAAAGTGTGACTGCATTCTTAATCAAAGCAAACTCCACACCAGCTCAAAACAATGAAGGTAAAATTTTGGTCATTATCCACCTCAAGTTGGACATTTAAAATCAATGCCTAAGATTCATATCAAAATTGCTTTTCTTTTCACTAACTACAGAAAGTTAGTGGTTACTGGGTAAAGTCTCCTTCATTGTGAATATCTGTCAGGTTGGGGGTTTTTCCCCTTCATAACTCCATTAGTCCTAGATTAGGGGAGATATTTCATAGGTTGGAACAGTGATATAGTCAACATTTGAAGAGTTCAGACAGGCCAGCAGTAGCTCAGACAGTTTTCCAACAGAAGGATATAGTTTCCAGCAGGTGAGTTTCAAAGTACTATGACTGTAATGAACTAAGGACTTCACCTTTTGGTCTCTTCAGGAACTCCACAATTATCCAGCTTTTCCACAGCTTTTCACAGAGAGTATTCAGAGGCATTTCAGCCCATCTCTCCCCACCCCACCACTTCAGGTGGATTTACAGAAAGGTACTTTGCAAGCTACTGTGTATTCATGAAACTGGCATTTTCTGTGCCTATCAGCTAGTGCTGACAGATCTCTTGGCTCTGAAATTGCTCATGAAGATTTTATTTCACAACTTTGTTAATTTGTTTGTATCTCAGAGCCCATATTTCTTTGGCATTTATAGCACAAGGCACCAATAAGCAAGATCACCTTTTCAAAGTTGCTTTAAAGAACAGCTACTTGCAAAAAGGTCATCATATCAATCACAAGATTTTCCTGACTCTGAGCTGCATCACACTGCATGAGGAAGAAAATGACAACATTATTTTGTAGTTATCTTTCACGTCACACTCCCATTCTGAGTAATGTCAAAAACCTTCCTGGTTTACCATGAGTTACATATAATTAGTAGGCCACATATTTTGACTGAGTATCAGTCAAAGTACACAACAGCTCAGAGAAAATGAGGACACTTAATTGTTATACAACACAGTGGTGGTATCTTTTCCTTCAGTTACTGGGATTTAAATGTCATCTTCTTTCACTAGTTCCATAAACTACATTTCCCTCAGATCCTGCTGGTTGACAGTGTGGGGTTATACTCCAGGAGGTGAAAACCAAGGGGAGATCCAAGATCTACTTCAGATTGGAGAGAACTTTTCCTGAGCCTCCTTCAAGATGTACAACCTATATGGGCTATTTCCTCTGTATGTGACTGAAAAGACCCTGAAACAGACTTACCTTGCTTCCCTGCTAGGTTATTTTTTCCAAGAAGAAAAGATTGGTTTTTTTCATTAGCATACAGTTACAAAGTCTCAGTAGGTTAACAATCCTATGAGGTCCCAGGAAAGGCCCTTAATACCAGAGATCTTTACTAAACATATCAGCTGGATTTTTAACTGTTTCCACCCTTTTTTCTGCCATCTGATTGATGAAAATTCTTGCAGAATTTGCCTTGGCAATTATTGCATCATTAATCAGAGGGACAGTTACAATTTTAGTTTTCTGTTACTATTACACACACGGCAATTACAGTACTTATAAAATGACACTACAACTAAGTATTACAACTAGAAATACTTATGAACATTTGAAAATAAATCCTGTAGAAGACAGGCATCATGCAAAGTGTGGTACCACACACATTATCCATTTATCCTGTCACTCCACCAGACTCCTCACTTTTTTCTCAATATTCCATCTTCCCCCTGCCTGTCAACCGTCTGCTTAGAGTGAAAGTGAAGTGAAACCTGTGCATCCACTCCTCCTAAGCCCTGTTTCTTAGCTTCACATCTCACTGCATACCAATAGTGCTGCCATTTTGTTAAAGCTTCACAAGGATTTGTCTCCTCCTCCCTATGCAGAAAAAGATTAAAAATACAAGTTCCCCCGTGTGTAGTTAGCTCAAAAAACTCCTCTAGCCCTGTTTTTCTCCTAAGGTCACACTACAGTTCATCTCCCATGACTTTGTGAAGGCGCATTATAAAGCAGGTGACTTGTCCATAAGGTCTTCCCAGGACTAGTATGTTTTGGTTGGTTGGGTTTTTTAAAATCTGATCCATTTCATCAATCTGCTTAACAGCACAGACACACAGATCATCCAAGAAGGACAGCTTCATTAAAAAAACAAAATCAAAACCACCAAACAACAAAACAAAAACCCCAGGCTGCAAATTGCAAAGCATGGGTAAGAATGAGCAGTCAGTGTGAAAGAGGGGTTGGCTGTTAAGCCAAAAAACTCTGCTGCAATTCTAACAAAGACACATCTGAATCTGGATCAAGAAAGAAGAAAAAGCCATCACACTTTGAAGAGGCAGTCTTTTACCCAGAGTTTCCTGGGTATAAGACTGGGTGACATCTCCTTTCCTTTCCAAAAAAGCCTTTCTCTTTCATATCTGCCCAAACCTTAACCCTTACCACATACCTTACCAAATCTTCCAGCTATCTCTTCAGCTCCTCCTGCCACCATCCACTGCTCTTCCCACGGCTGGCTGAACAAGCCACCAACCTTTGCCCCTTCTTGCTCAGGCTCTCAGGCTTGTTTTGACATTGGTGGAGAGTCATATGACTTCTGGACAACCCCAGAGTGCTACAGGCACTGATCAGACACCACTAAGTCTCACTATCTTCTCCCTGCAAGGTAGCACATCTAAGATGGTAGTGCCATATCCAGGCAGCCTGAATGCCATACAAATACTCTGGCCACAGTGTTTGCTACCAGCAGGCTTTAAACAGCTCTTCTCAATGCAACTTCGAGGATCCAATGAAGGCAATTCAGATATTGCCAAAGCATCCACCCCTCTCCAACAAACAGACACAGTGATCCAAGAAGAATTTAGGCTAGCCAACTATGGCCTTCCACACTATTAAAAGCCACCACTGCAGTGCAGACCACGCCAACTAAACACCCTGTCAGGGCTACCTGTGCCAATGTGATGGCTCATTTATTCTTTACTCGCTTGAAAGTTAGAACCTTGATCATAGGTTATCTTTCTTTCAAATACTTGTTTTCCTTTTCATTAGCAAGTAAAATATTAACTGTCTTGCTGACCAAAAGGAGAAGAAAGCAGGAAAATTACATCCCTTTAACGGGTTGTTAAGTCCTGTTTTTATAGAGACAGTCCAGATACTATTTCTATGCAAGCAAACCCTGCCAAATGCTCACAGAAATAATAGTATGTAGACAGCCAAGGACTTACCTAGTTTTCTGGTACAGAGCACTGCTAAAACACATTGAAGACATGAAAGCTTAGGTGAATTTTTGTGAACAAAATATAAAGTAGGAATGAGGATAGGGATTGGTTATAAAGGAAGAAACTGGGAAGAACAGAAGACAGCTGAAGTTAGCGAGGTTGAGTAACTATGCATTTAGAATAATTTCTAACAGTGGAGTGCATTAAGTGTTAAATTCTCCTTCTCAAAATTGCAACTGGGCATGAATATAAGCTTTTTCAAGCCTCCACGTAGTCGTAGTATGTGTTCTACTACCAGCAGCACTTTCTGTCTCACTTCAACAGTTCGAGGACCACAGTAGGATATGGTTGTTAGAGTTAACAGCTAAAGGCAATCATAAAAGACCACTCTGCTTGACTGAAGAGTTTAATTACAAGGGAAACAGCTCTGTATGAGCCCACAACATAGCCACATAAGCAGATGTTTCATTTGGTTGGGGTTTTTTTGTTATTGATTTGTGGCTTCTTTCCACTAGTAAGTGAGACAGCAGCAAGAGAAGAACTACAACTTAGCTCCTTCTGTAGTTCTACAGCTTATGGGCAATATTTTGAGCTCTGTGCTAGACTACCTTCTACTTAAAAGCTAGCTCCTGTAAGCCTACATTAAAATCATTAAACTGCAATCACAGCACGGTGCACACACCCAGTGAAAATCCCTGCAATTCACTACACCGAGGACAATCATCACTGAGCTCCCCTGTTTATGAGTACAGCTGGCTTGTTAGCAGACACCATTTTCCTTTGTTAAAGACTGTTATACTGGAAAATCATTACTCACTGGCTAAATCCACAGCTGGAATACAGTGAAGGTGTAAAAACAACAGAAGATACGTTTCTGTCACATACATACGTGGTGCTTGTGCTATAGGATATTATCAAACAAATAAAAAGTAGCCATAAGTAAGTATTACAATATCTGCTTATGCTACAAGGATATCTAGGAGTCACATTCAAGAAGAGGTCCACAGACCCTAATTTATGCATAAATTCAGAATAAGATTATACCCTTCTCACTTTCAATTTGGATACCGATTTATTTACTGTACTGGATTTACACAGAAGTTTAGGGGGTGTTCACAATGACACCACTTCTATCTGAATTTTAGTGTATGAGGAGTTACCAGTTTGGTGTGTCATTCCATCACTTTCAGCAGTGCCTCCAGATACTGATAAAAGATCTGCCAAGACAAAAGTCACTTTATCCCGTGGGAATGTGTTAATCAAGATAATGTTTAAGCAAAAAAGCACTGGTCTCAAGTGTCCCTGCCTACCCCAAAGCTGGGGACAAAGGTAACTCACACACTCAAGAGTAGCAGTTAAATGCAGAGCTTTTGCCAAATAAAAGCTTCAGAACATCTAAACTAACAAACATCATTATCAAAATTATTTTATGACCCAACTTGGCACAAGAAGTACTGCTGCATGTTGAGGTCCAAAATGTATTCAAATTTGCTGCTGAGACAACTCTCCCTTCAAGGGATGATCTCAACAGCTGCACTGGAGCAGTGGCTCATAGGGGAAGCTGATGATCAGTATTGTGGTGTCCCAGAGCTGCATAATGCTGTGTCATTACTCAGTTTTGAAGAACACACTAGTCTGAGTTTCAGCAGTTTTGCATCAGCATGCCTCCACCCTGGCATCTAGTTTACAGCAAGCACTTAATTGCCAGTGTGTAGATTTTGTTATTCCTATTGCTGAGTTAGTTTTGGTACTGTACTACAAGAACAGCAGCACTGCCAAGGCTGAAGCAATGAAGCTTCTAATAAATGCAGATTAATATCTTCCAAAAGAGAGCATCCTTTTATTCCACCAAGAAAGACTGGTACACAGGCTACAGCAATCACTTGTTAACTTGCTCAGACTTCCTACCTAATTTGTAAGTCTGCTCCATGCCTCAGTTTTCCAGACATTGAACTAAAGAAAAATCTTACCATCTCACAGAGCTGTTCTCCTGAAATGCCCCACTGCAATTACAAGCTTCACAGGCTCAGTGGACCAAGACAGATAAGTAACAGTTCAAAGCTGGAAGCACAGAGCTTGAATTCAATTATCCAGGATGTTTCAGACACCTGAAAAAGAATGCAGCTCCCTACATCACTACAGCTTTAATGCAGAGTTCAAATACAAGACAAAGCTTTGAAATTAAACCTTGACAACTAAAATCCTTTAATAGGTAGCTTCCAGCTATTTTAATTTTACAGCAGTATATTAAAAACTTCAAGGAGTATGCAGGTGGAAGACTCTGGAATATCAACAACTCTACTTCTTTCCTAAAAAGCTGAACAAGATCAAAGGAACAGCCTAACAATCACAAAAGCCTGTGCAATTCTCTCCAGTAGCTCTTAAACTTTGTTCTGAACACCTATCTCCAGATCAGAGTGGAAACTGGAGAGAACAGCCATGACAGAGGGATTACAGTATATCTGATTTGACACAAGAATAGGCAAAGACTAATCGGGAACAGGAAACCTCTGACAGTTGCAGGTCTGAACACTGCAAGCATTGTTCTTTCCTTCTACTCAAGTTTAGGAAAACAGGAGGCATTCTTTGCTCTAATTAAATCCAGAGAAACCAAACAGATTAGGACCCAATTTGTACGTAGTTAAATGTTATTAAAAAATTATGCTACTTAAATATCAAGAGCATTTAAAGGTTCCGTTTCTGCCCACAGTGACACCTTTATGCCTGTCCCATATTCATGCCCTCGTATAAGCTTTAAGTCATTTCCCAAGGATGCTTGGAAACATCCATACCTATTTCACCAGCCTGCAAGTGTAACTGGAGATTATTATCCTCCAGAACATCTCTGCACAAAAATTCATTCCACTCATACAAAACAGGAAATCAGACGTCACACTTGAAGGCATAACAAGACAGCACAAGTCCTATTAGAGTTTAGCCTGTCTCAGCCATTTTCCCCTGTAAACCTTTCCTTCAAAGTGTGCTCAAAGCTTCTTTGGAAGAAAGCCGAATTCATGAGGACTGTCTCTGCTGATACAAGTGTCCTGTTTCCCGTATCTTACAGAACATTTTAGAGATACTCTGCCTTGCTTCGGGTGATCAAAATAACTTTTTAGTTATGGCTTTTTAATGTTACTTTTTCTTCCTTTTTTTTTTTTTTAAAAAGCCTGTCACCTAATTTCTATTTCTATCCCCCAACACCCAGGCAAACATCTATATCCCCTCTACAAGTCTCTCCTCCAAAATTAACAAGCCTCTTTCACACAGTGTGTTTCCTCTTGGAAACACTAATTAAAGTTATAAACATTAAACACTTGCAGTTTTTCCTTGAGCATGTATTTTGTTATTTCATTCATCAAGAGTAAAGTCAAAAGCAACTTCTTCCTTTTTAAAACTCTATTACAGGAAGAAATGCAGGTGTGAGATAAGGAAGAGAATTAGTTTCAACATTCTTTTATCAACTAGTAGGAGATGTGCTTCTCTTTTTCCACATTCCTGCTGTTTTGACAGCACGTTATCACTTCAAGCTTTTCCTTACACGAACTGTTGTTTAGCCAGACAAGACTCACAGTTCTCCTTTCAGATGCCTCATCAACCATCATTAAGTAACAATTAAAATCAGAAAGGAACAGAACAAGGGAAAATATCAAAAGGAAAAAGAGCTTCAACCCATGCTCGTATTTCACACAGTGTCTGGGAACACTGATTTAACTGGAACTGCTCACAAGAATCAACTTGTAAAAGCATCCTCTTTACTCACAAGTACCCACTGAAGTTATGCAGTGACTGTTATGAACTTGTACATATAATTCAAAGTGCTCTTATTTTTCCAGCTACTAAGACAATCTGCTATACATTTTTCAATGTACAATTGCGTTTTTTGCACAAAATAAATGAGGCTCCCCAAATAATCTACGTGGGTTGTGCATCAAGGGATGCAAAACAAACACTGTCAGAAGCCCAGCTTCAGCAAGTTGAGGGAACCAGCCCTGTCGGGACAGAATCAATTTCTCCAGAGAAGTATGCTAATTCATGGAGTTTTACTGCTCCATTTTTAAGCTCAGAGATATGCAATCCTACCGATTATGAGACTGACAGTTCTGGGGACCGCCTGAAGTCTCCTAGAAACCCTGACACATGCGATACAGATGTAATCTCATGGCTCTGGAAATGTGTTGAAAAGCCAACCTGGAAATTTACATTGCAGTGCCTAGTTGACACACGGAGGTACCGCCTTCTTCCAGGCTGAGGTTTGTCCCACCATTGCCTTGCTCTCTAAGACAGATCTAACTCAACCACACGCACATCCTTTTGCCTACTGTCTTTTCAAGGATATATCTGGCTAGTAGGGTTTCCTGGCTGAGTAACGGAGGCCAAGAAACATTACAAATTATGTAACTCCTTTAACAAAATTAAGGCTGAAAATGTATTTTATTCTGCTTTTGACTCAGTGCACACACATACACTGTGGTGAACCCAAACCAAACCTGGGCCCAAACTCTCACAGTATTTTATAAGGACACAGTCATTAATCACCAAAGTTATAAAACCTGGGTTTAAAAGAACATTCTTCAGGCAAAAGGCCACTTCCTTCTTGTAACCCTCTGCCTGTTGTTTCAAGAGTATTTCCAGGCTACATGGTGAAAACTAATGGGGTGCAATACAAGGAAAGAGTTTTCCCTGTTGAGAATAGGGGAGATTCTTCAACACGAGAGACAGCAAAAGTAACACCCAATCTAGGAAAGCCTGATGACGGAAAAGCCAGTCATGCCCAGAACATGCCCAGTTACCAGCTAGTGCCAGGAGCTAAGCAAGCACTCCTGCCCTAACTCCAACATGTCCTTCGTGTTTTATTTAAGGCCGTAAGTACTCATTCTACGTGCGATCTTATCCAGCCCAAACACTCAGAAATACATTTGTTTCTGACTCACGCCTAATTTCCTATTCCCCCTGTAATTCTAAGGAATGTTTCCCGTGTGTGATCAGACACTCACAGGACCTGTCAGTTTTACTGATGCAAGCTGTTTACCTTCCCGCAGCCCTCTTAACATCTGTAGGCGTGTCGCAAATTACCTGTAATCGCAGGAGCCTTAATTTTGCTTGGTGTTGCAGCTGGTCGCATGCACTTCACATAACGCGCTTACGGGGAGCTGCTGTAAAGATTTCGCTGTAAGTTAAACGCGTAACCAACAGAGACACCGAGCACTCCCAGCCAAAACTGCTCGCGGGCTTCGAGCGCTCCCCGTGACGCTCAGGCTGGGGACGGGAAGCGGGGAGCGCCAGTGCCGAGCAAGGTAAATCCTGCCGGGGAAGGGTGGGCAGCGCACACGGCCCCGGCCCCGCGCCCTCCGCGGCGGGCAGCGCCACCAGAGCTCCGGGCTGCACGGCCCCGGCCCCGGCCCCGGCCCCGGCCCCGCGCTGGAGCGCAACAAGTGCGGCCTCATCTNCCCCGCCGGGAGCTCCCGGCGCCGCGGCCGAGCTGCGCCGATCAGCGCGGCTCCGCCGGTGCCTGCGGAGCGGGCGGCCCCAGCCTCGCCGCCCCGGCGCTTTAAGGTCCCTCCCCGTTCACCTGCCGCCGCCTTTAACCCGCCCCTCGCCCGCCCCGCCCGCGCCTCGCTCCTCGGAGGCGGCGGTGGGAGCCCGGGGCGGGGCCCGNCCCGTGCCCGCCGCCCATCCCCGTGCCCGCCGCCCATCCCCGTCCCCGCCGAGGGGGCTGTGGCCAGCGGGCCTTCCAAGGTGAGGGGGAAAGAGCCAAAATCAGGGCTGGGAAGGGTGTGTGTCCGCTCCGGGCGGCTTTGGGGTTGCAGGGGGAGACCTTGAGGGGAAGGGAGATCAAGGTAACCGCAGATAGGTGGGATTTTTTTTCGGGGGAAATGCATACCTATTTAAAATTACAGGGTCGTGTTTCCGTCTTGAGGAATCCAGGTATTCTGAGAGGCCTTGGGACAGAAAAAAGCCAGGTCTTTTCTCCTGGAAATCATTAAAAGAGTTACTGGCCAAACACAGAGGGAAGAGCCAGTAGTTTCTGGCTTTTTGGGGTTTGTTTTCCAAGTGCGATTGAAATGCTACAGCAGTGCCCTGCAGACTCACAGGCTTTCACGGAGCTGTGCATATTTGCCAGTGCAAAGACCTATTTTGGAAAGTTTTCTGTTTCCAAGGAATACAGTTGCTGAGGAAACAATTCACTTTAGGTTCAAAAATCCCTGCCCAAAACTGTGTATCCTGTCTTGCACACAGACACATCAAACTAAATAAATGGTTTGTAAACCTCTTAACTAAATTTCCAAATAAAACGTACGCCACAACTGGACAAGCAGGACATTAGCTCAAACTTCGGGTGAAAAACTCAGGTGTTGGTGCATGTTTGGAGTATAAGGACTCGAATGATAAATGGTTTCCAAAAAAATTCTACTGCCTAGCCTTTCCACCTTCTAGAATACAAATAGTCCCAGGAAAATCTTTAGCAAAAATCGGTTACCTGCTTTTGATTTCACATTCAGGAGGAAGAGGGAGGAATTTCTAGCACAAACAACCTAATCTTGAAAGATAAGAAATTGTCATCAGCTCTGCTTTAAACATTAGTCTCTCTCTCTCTGCTGCTCATCTTTCCTCCCACCCTTCCTTACCCTTGCAGTTAGACCCATGGAACCTGTACATTAGGACCATAGGAAAAATCATGTTGGAAGAGATCTGAGGAGGCTTTAACCCAACCCACTGGTCAAGGCTGGATCAGCTCTGAGACTGTTCATTAGTTATACCCCATCCTAGGGGAAACCCAGGGAAATTGGTCCACTGCAGCTGTAGGACCAGGCCCAAGGTGTATGATGTGATGCTGAGCTAGACGTGCAATAAATACCTGAGGGCTGAGTTTATCTGTGCTCGCTGGCTTCTGTGGGAACTGTGTGTCCAGATGATGTTCAAGGTCCGTCTGTATGACGTGTGTGAGGAAAGGAGGTGGCTCTGGGCCTGGCCATGCGTCTGCACTTTGCAAAAGGGAGAGCCCATCTCCTAATGGAAGGAAAGCTTTAGAAGAGACTTCTGGAACTCATGTGTTGTTGTCTCTCCAGTCACCTTCCAGCTGGATTCAGTGACCCTGAAAAAGTGAAATGTGTCATTTTATGGGGCGAAGTACTTCAAACATTGGTTATGTTTAGCTGCAGCAGAGGATTTTAAGTTTTGTACTGCTTTTTCAAGGCTGTGATTGCCACCAAAAAGAGGTTTGGGTGGGTTTTTTTGCAGTGAGAGAAATACTGTGAGAATATAAATCAAAAATTTAAGTCCTATGAGGAACAGCTTGAGGGAGCTGGGAATGTTTAGCCTGGAGAACAGGAGGCTCAGGGGAGACCTTATTGCTCTGTGCAACTGCTTGAAAGGAGGTTGTAATGAGGTAGGGCCTCTTCTAGGCAGCCAATGACAGGAGAAGACATAGCCTCAAGCTGCACCAGGGGATATTGAAGTTGGGCATCAGGAAGAATTTATTCACTGAAGGGTGGCCAGACATTGGAAGAGGCTGCCCAGGGTGGTGATGGAGTCATCACCCCTGGAAGTGGTGGTGAAATGACTGGACATGGCACTTAGTGATATGGTTTAGTTGACATGGTGTTGGTCAAAGGTTGATCTCCATGATCTTGAAGGTCTTTTCCATGAACAGCTAGTGAAAACAAGGCCCTTTGGGTCTCACTGTTGCCCAAAGGCAGATAATCCTAAAGGAGGTGAGCCATGGGCAGTGTGGAGCTCTCTGAGCTGCCTGGTATCGGGTCTTCACTGCACTGCCTTCGGGAGTGTCACAGTTAGAGGCCAACTCCTGGTGCTTCTCCCAAGGCAGAAGCACCCATTTTGACAGCAAAGTCTTTAATTATATTCTGTCTTTCCAAAATTAGGTAGTATCAAACCATGTATTCCCTACATAGTGGGGAGTACCAGGTGGATGAGTGGCAGGGAGAAACAGACCTGGTTCTCCTCTACTGGGTAATTTTTTAATCTCTTATCTGTTGAATGATATTTCTTTGACCCAGTAGCGTCAGAACCCTCTTTGATTATAAATGATGACTCAAGAGACACGAGGAAATAAAAAAGAAAGAGACACGTGTCAGTGCTGGAAATTTAAGGACTGGAAGTCCTATTCTTAATCACAGTGTTTTATCTTTATTATGAGGGTAAAATGACATATATTTAGTAACTGACCTAATTTAACTCTAGTAAATAGAGTTAAATTGTACTTATTCCTTTACAAATGAGGAATCTTTTATTTAGCTAGCATATAAAAATATAGTGTATTATTTAGCTAGCATATAAAAACTACTGTTTGATAAAATTGTGAAATGAATGCATGTGAACTGATTACTTTGAATTATGACAGCCCCTTCTCCTGCAGTGCACTATAATACATATGTTTTGTTTATTGACATGATTTTAAGGTAAAAAGTGAGAAGAAAGGGATGGATAAAAATAAACCCCATCCATTACTTGACAAATAAACAAAGAGGAAAATTAAAGTTACGAGGTTCAGAAATGTTGTGTCACTAGATGCCTCACAAGATCATGCAGTTTGAGAATTTTTTTTTTTTAATAGAGAGCGTTGTCACAACATCCTATTGACCGAAAGTGGCTTTAGGTACAAAGCCCAAATTTAGGATAAGGTCAGTCTCTTTGATAGTGCATGTCATCATCTAGAAGGTCATAATCACAATCACTAGCTGTCCTGTAGAACATTTAAATGACACTTTTTGAAATATTGGCATAGGTCAGGTTTTTCTTCTGGGCACTAATAAACCTGAGTCTGAAACAACTAGAACTGTCGACTGAAATTTTAAGCTGATTTTTATGTATTTCATTAGACTGAAGATTTGTAAAAGAACAAACCCAACTGCTCAGTCTTAACAGTATTCAGAAGGGATAAAAGAGGAGAAAAAATACCAAACCCCGGGAAGTTTCTTTTCCATTTTTCCATGGCAGACGGCTGCTCAAACACTGTGGTGCAGACTGGAAGCAGGAGGGTTTTTTTCCTTGAAAATTTCTGATTGCCTTCCAAACCTTCACATCTTTAATTAGATTCTTTTTGCCTTCTGACTATTTGGCAGTTCAGAACAGGGAAAAGAATATGTCCAGTCCTTCAGTGTGAATTTGTTGTGCCAGTGTGTCTGTTCACGCTGTCCTGTGGCACATTTATTAGGGGACAACAGGGATACATGTGGTACTGATAGTATATCCTAAGTCTTGGAGCAAGCCCATCTTTGTTGTATGCTGCTCAGTAAGCTGTTCTTCTTCAGCTTTTATTTTCAATTTAATTTACTCATCAGCTTTCCTACAGGGATTGTGTTAGCCCTGATTTACTCCGGGCATATCCCAAGACCTCATCAAGCCAGAAAAAACCACCCAAAGAGTCATTTCCTTTGCAATATAATTACTTTAATGACAATGTGTAGTATGATAAAGGTTGCCCATGTAATATCTCTGTTTATTAACCATTGCAGCACTTCGAACATTTGTACTACCTTGAAAAGCAGAATGTTTTTTTCACCTGTAAGAGCCTTACAGGTTCCTGAATGATTATGATTGCACTTCTCTTAAATAATGGGCAGATGACTGTCTCCCTCATCTTTTCAACCTCAGGTTATCCTCATCAGTGAGACCTTCCCTTTTGTATTTTCAGTTTACTGATATGCATGAAAAGTCCCAAGAGAAACATGCTGGCTACTTTCCTTCTAAGGTAACTTGTGACCTTAGTAATGTCCCCTGCTTCTGGAGATAGAAGGAACAGGAGAGAGCATAAAAAAACCAAAACAAAAAACCAAAAAAAAAACCAAAACCCCCCTCAATCCCAAATTATATGGAGGACCAACAAAAGGGGATGAAAATAGTTCTTAGCATTGCTAGTACATGACCAGCCTGACTTACTCGAATCCATATAATTTACACTTTTTAATGTCAAAATGGGTGTGGGCAGCTGTTTTAGGTCATAGCCACACTCTTCCAGGATGCCCTTGGAAAGTGTACCTCTCCTGCGTGCTAGTTAGGATAGACTAACCCTTTGTCAGGCACCCATCAAAGCTTCTCCATTTCTTAAGCTGACAGCTCCGGATATCCAGCATCAGCCTGATTTGAAAGGCAGAGCTTTCTCCGTCCTTAGGCAGCCCAGTAATTTCTGCCACACTATTGCTAATTTGGAAGCTGACAGTTTCCATCTCCCCACCCCTTTGGTTTATTACAAGCATTTCATCAGACGGGCTGTAGCCTGCCATGTCCCTCTCTGCTCTGGGCAGAGGGCACAAGCAAGGCTGTCAGCAGCGATGCTCAGTTGCTGTGGTGATGTTCCTCCTGGAGCAGGCGGCTGCGGCAAGTCCCCCCACCCCGGTGGCACCTAGCCCAGGCTCTGGATGGACCCGTGGAGCTGATTTAATTGGTTCATTGTTCCCTGGTTTGATGTAATAAATTCACTGTTCCCCAGTTCAACTTAATTGAGTCATTGTTACCCGATTTAACTGACTGATTGCTGCCTGACTTGATTTAATTAATTACCGCCTGACTTGCTGAATAAGCAAGCTCCTGCTGCCAGCTGCCAGCACGGCTCATGGCTCCTAATCTGTGCTGTCTACTTCAGCCCCTTGTCCTATACCAGCTGCACTTCTCCTGGGACGGGCCTCTGTTCTGCTCTAGCCACATTCTCTGTTACCTTCCTGCTTCCCTTTTCTATTCCTGTAGCTCGTCCTCTACCCAAAGAGCTCCTCTCACCCTCTAATTCTCCTTTCCATTCTCCTCTGCTTTTTCCTGTCTTTACCCCTAGGACTATCTCCAGTTTTCCTCCTGGATTTCTCACCATTGTGTCTTGCAGTAACCGTCCCTACTTTGATTCCTCTAAAGCTCCTCTTGAGTTCCCCTGATGGCTTTGCATTTCACTTGCTTCATGCATGACAGATTGCCCTTCCTATACTGGGATTTTTTGTATCCTATTCTGCAAAGGAATTCCATGCAGGCATCAGCACTTGTCCAGTGCTCTCCTTCTTTCCTTCATTTCCACTACTTGCCTCTACTCATTTTTTTCTTCTTTTAAGGTATCATCCAGAAGCCCCTCCCTCCTCTTGTTGCATGTTATCTAGCTTCTAGGCACTTGGCTTTTTAATCTGTTCCCTGCCCCAGATCCATTCACTTGTTTGAGATTTCTGTGTCCACTGTAAGGGTATCTCTCCTGATTGCTCCTTCTCTTTAGCCTGTTGTTTTCACCTAAGATGTTCTGATGGTGGTTCAGGTTTCTTGCTGACTCTCCACTTTCTGGCCCTTACTTCATTCCCAATCTCCCCAGATCACTTTCATTTATCTTTCTGTGTTTCACTGTTTCCATTCAGCAGAAACATGAGATATGGGTATATCTCGTCCTCTTTTCTCTGCTGTTCTGCTCCACATTCCATCTGATGTCAATCTGGAAGTAGGCACTCGTTCAAGCAGAGAATTACTGTTCTTCAAACTAATTGTATCAAGGTGTAAGTCTGAATTTATATTAATGGTCAGCATGGGCCCAGACTTCTCCATGACCACTTTGCCCATGATGTCATTCCAGTATGCACATCTTGTGTGAGCAGATATCCCTCCTGGCTTTGCATTGTCCAGGCCTTGTTAGCCATGACACATCCTGTTCATCTGCACTCTCTCTATTGATCCATTTTTCATTCTCATGTGTTGGAAGAAAGTCCAGGAATGAGTGCTTCTCTCTCCAGTGTAAGCATCATCATTCAGTTGCCAGCTGACATCTGGCGTCTGTATTCTGGGAACAGATACGGAGTGTGTTTCCCGTCCTTCTTCTGGCTCTCTCTTTTTTACTGGTGTGTTGACATTTTCTTAAAGAAAGAATCTCATTGTCTACAAAGACACCTCAAGTCTTTAAGGAGCCTTCATTCATAAAATCACAGAATCATTTAGGTTGGAAAAGACCTCCGAGGTCATTGAGTCCAACCTTTGACTGAACACCACTTTGTCAACTAAACTGTAGCACAATGTGCCATGTCCTGTTGTTTCTCAAGCACTTCCAGGGATGGTGACTCCACCACCTCTTTGGGCAGCCTGTCCCAGTGCCTGACCACCTTTCAGTGAAGACACCAACACTGCATGGTTGAAGGTCTTCCATGTCACTTGCAGTGAGTTAATATGTCTCTGACTTTTTTTCATGCATGTAAAAGCCACTGTATTCCTAGGGCATTTTTGTTCAAACCCTTCTGGGTTTCATATGGTAGAACCTACTCATTTCAAATACCTAAAAACCTTGGAAGATGCTTTAGGAGAGCTCAGTCTTTGGGGTTTGGAGCTTGTTTTTTTTTTTTTTTTTAGTGTGTTATGGGTTCTTTGGTGGGATTTTTTTTTTTTATTAAGTCACATTTCAGTTAATTTCTTTCTCTTACAGTCTCCTAAAACTGAGTCCAGTTCTCTTAAGTTTCTTCCAGCATGGTAGGCAGAATAATCAGCTTTTTTGTACCCTAGTTAATGCAACTCAGCCATATTTGCTTTAACATCCATTCTCTCCCCTCTATAGGCAATTTCCTTTGAATTCATCTTTACAGTTCCTCTCCTGTTGTTGGCTTCTGCACATTTGCTAATTTACAGAGGCCATCAGTCTTTGCAGATGATACAGATACTGGCAATCCCTCTCACATTTCTGGGAAATGAAGGTATGACGCCCAGTCCTGTTCCCATGAAAGCTGGTGCCAAACATCCCATAAAATGTTATGAGAACAGCACTGGGCCTCAGTATCTTCATTCCATTCTCCATGATGGCAATTAAAATAACATTAAAATTAGAAACAGAAGTAGCAGGTGCCAGACTCTTCTTGTTATCTTTCATCTTCTATGTTTGTTAAGACATTTTTTCTGATAGTGATTGCATTCATTGAGCTGATATATACAAAATATGGATGCTCCAGGCTTTTCATAGTGTGGAACAGTATGTTAAGAAAAATTGAGAACTGCCCTTCAATGTATAGCCTGCCTTTCCATTTGTAATTGCAAAGCACTCCCATGGCAAAACCAATGCTGCATAGATAGTTAAATACTATTTGTGTCCTTTTACCTTTATTTTATGTGAAGTATTTTGTCTTTTTCTAAAATGTTAATGACTGTCTGAAGTTGTTCCCTTTTTCATCCCCACCCTGCACTTCAGATAATTCTGCCCTTTGGGAAAACACTGATTTCAAGCACACTTCCTTCAGAAATGACGTTGGATCTGTGCAAGTAGTTTCATCAGAACTTTCAATTAGTATCATTGCAGTGACATAATTATCATGGTGTCAGTATGCTCTAATAAATACGAGAGATAAAAACCCCAAAAGTTTTACAAGAGTGTTTATGCATGTGGTTTCATCTCAAACTGAGAAACAAACACAAAATCAGATGTGTAGCCATTTTGATGCATTGCATGCAGGGAAGAATTGCAGTGCATAGTGAGATGCTTGTCCTGATGCAGTCATGAAAGGCAGAACTGGTTATGCTCTGAGAGGTAGCTGAGGTTTTTTCTCCACATTTGGAAATCTGAAGAATTTTCTGTCTTCCTCTGTCTTAATCCTGTAGTTCTCCTTCCTCTGCATTTCAGATTTTATTACAGAGCTGTGGTGAACGTCAAGAAGCTTCTCTGGACTGTCCTGATGTGAGTCAGGATCACTGGCTCAGCGTGTGGCTTCACCCCGTGTCTCCAGGGCTGTGGGGGCTCCCCTCATGCTAAACAGAGTCAGCAACAACAGTTTTAGCCAAGAACTTCCTTTTCTGCCACAGCATCCTTCTGGCTTTCCTTCCTACTGTCTTTGCCATATGATTTTTATAAACACAAGACAGCTTCTAACATGCCAGCCAACCCATAGTTAACATTAGTAGAGGGAGCTGAAAAGTCCATATCCTACACACATAACCTTAGAGATACATGTTAACAAAAAGCCCAGTCCCCTCCCATGCATACTAAGAATACCATCAGCAAATGTCACTGCAGTACGTTCAAGAGTTGAAAATTCTCCAGATAAATCTTTTTGGTAATTATGTTCTGTGACTCTGGGCAGGGGTGACTGAATAGCCCTAATTTGGAAAGTATTTGTTAGACTTTTCTGTTAGAAGCTCAACTTCCAAGAAGTAAGGAGGGCCTCACGAGGGGCATCTGTAGAGGCCACATTTCAGGGGCTAGGTCAGGGGGTTCTGCATAAGTCATAGAAAATTAGTGAATATAGGTGACAGCAGAATTTGGACAAAGGAGTTTAACCATTTGTACCAGCTTCTATTTCACAGCCACTAAGAGACATGAATTTGGGAGGGAATATATAAATACAGAGGTATATAGAGACACAAGTTGTCCATTTGCCTTACTGACTCAGGCAGAGTAAATAGTTCAGCTCTAGTTCAGCTACTTCACTGTCACAGGATCCAGACTCACCACTAAAGATGGTCTTCCTCTAAGATTTGCCTTTTATTTTCTACTCCAACATTTTTTGCTAAAAAGCATTTACAATGTTTTATGCAGCTGTGCAAAGAACAATGAACCATGTTCTGCAGGACAGAGGCTCTGTAAATTAACCCCTAAATGTGAGTTGATAAAGGCCTACAGGATTTAGCCTTAGAAATACAATGTGTGTGGGAATTTAAGAAATGCAGCACCAGAGTCAAAATGAATTAGCTGCCAAGTTCTCAAATGACTTGATTCCTTCAAATGTTTTGCTGTCTTCTTCCATGATTGTTTAGAACCTGCATAATTCCATAGTGTCACGGCTTTCATATATTCTTTATGTTTTTTGGTACACTTCAGCTCTGGAAAGCCATGGTTTCTATTGGCCAAAAGAATGATTATGTTTAAAGTGTATTTATGGGCTTTTGACTTTGCCCCATCACTTGGTAACTGCAGCTGCATATTCACTTTCAGAGGTATAATTAGTCATGAAAAAAATAGCTTCAAGTATTATTGGTTACATTGACATTTTCACTTTGTAAAGTATCATGTCGGAGAAATGCTGTTGTTTATCTTCCTATTGAAAGTGTCACAACTAATGTCAATCTTCAGAGCTCTATGTGTACATTTTCCTTGATGCCTCTGGGGTTGTGAGGGTCTGACATGGATGTTTCCATAAATCCACAAAATCATTCACGGGGACCATTGAATAGGAAGGTAACCTACCTATGTGTTTGCAGAAACAAGCCTTAATGAGTAAATGGCGTAAATCTCAAGCCCATGTGATAGAAATGCAAAGTGTCAGTGCTTTCCTCATGTGCCAAATGTTCCTTAGCATCTTTGGCCAGAGTGTAAAATTGGCTTCCTGCTGGTACAGAATGGAAACCTCAGCAGTAATTCACATTTTTCCTCATGACTTAAAGGAAACATTGTCCATTAATTTGCTGCTCACTCCCAGATTTCTAAGTTGAAAAAGGAGGAGGCTTTTCCAGAATTTCCCACATCTCCCCAGACAACTGGGCCAAGTATCCTATGTTGTCTCTATCTTAAGGAATGCTGGGCTTCCAAAACATGGCAAGGGCTTTTCCCTTACTGGCTATTTGAAAGAACTAATTCACATTACCTTCATCCTTACCTCCCTTGCACCTTACCAATGAGATGAGAGAGCAGGTAAAGGACTGCCTTGAAAACATTATGTTTAACTGTGATGAGGTCCATGGAACTCCAGGGGGGTCTCATGGCTCATATCCTCCCAAGTCCTCTTTCTCTGCTCCCACATGTCCTGCTGCTTCTCACTCAGGGTGTGTCACCACTCTTTGCACGTTTTAAGCCAAGTGCAGGATTTTTTCCTCTGTTCTCACAAGCATTTTGATTATCTAAGCACTTCAGCAAGCAGTGGCAAAATACTAATGAGTTTCCATGAGTTACTCCAAATGGATTGTGACTTTGATTTAATGATTTGTAACAATGGAGTGTAAGATTTTGCTCTGTCAGCTACTGGATTAGAACAGGAGTCATTCCCAGCACGTGCCCACAGGAGCACCTCAAATGCAAAATGCTTTAATCACTCCTCACGCAAGCTGAGTAAACTGGACTCTGCAACATGAGCAGAAAGCTATCAGCATTTTCCTGCTCAAGAACCATTTTCCACAGCACCAGGACTTGCCTAACTTTTTAAAGAATTAAGTTATAGAGATGGAGTGACTAAAGAAGGTCTTGACAAACCTCTCCTCTTCCATTCAGGGGAGAATCACTAGGTTAGGTTGCCAGTCCCTACAGAAAGAAAAAGGAGGAAGGGATCTTTCCAGCTTTCATCCCTCCTGCAATTTCCCTCAATTGAAGCCACTGAGATAATCTTTCCTCTAGTGTCAGGATCCCCCGATGGGTAGGTCAAGGTAGTCAAGCCAGTTTTGTCAGAATAGTCCCGATTCAAATCACAGCCTTTCTTTAATTTGGTCAGATACAACTCATTCCTCAGGGCCTGTATGAGATCCTACCTGAAGAAGTAAGAAATATATCCTTTGCCCCACAGGACATCATTACAGAAATCCCATGGGGTGTCCTCTATCTCCTGAAGTGTGTGGGCTGCTGTGAGAGACATGGTGCTGAGTGACTATTAGCAGCCAGTGACTATTAGCATCCTTCTGGCCTGTCTGCTGAGCCCATTAGTATTACCTAAGAGTTTTCATTCAGCCAACACTATTGACTTTCAGTGGCCAGTGATTGTCTCACATCTAACTCCTGCTCAGCAGAATGGGATGGTCTCTGCTTCGCCAGCATCTCCCATCAGACACTGTAGTTAGGATTACACTTAGGGACAGCCTATCCCATCAGAAACCACCCCAGGCCACAGCTGTTTCTAACATGCCAACCTGCTCCCCCTGTCCAGGTGCCCATTCAGCCCTCTGCTCTCTTCTTCCCCAGTGTGGCCAGGGAGACATCAGCTGAGTGGGCAGAGGTTGGGAAATGCAGGACAGTCACACCCTCTGCTTTGCCTGGTTTGTCATGATGACATTTTCTGGAGCAGCTGGAAGATCTGGGGAGCACCTGTGGTTCATGAGGGATGCAATCTCCAATTCTTCCTGCTGCTTTGGGTCCGTGTCTGTGTGGTAATCTGCAGTGTGGGCATTACCAAACTGACTCAGGTCATGGGAAGCCCTGTCCCATGACACTTAAGGGTCCCCACTGAGTCTGTGCTAGACATGTTTAGCTTACAGGATAACCTCTTTTTTCACCATCCAGCAAACCAGGTTTTCTCTTAAGGAAGGACCATTCCCATTTATCCCAAACTTCTGCCAAGCAATGAATGGATTCCTGCTTACTTTGTCATCCCCTTTGTTGTGTGCACTGGCTAACATCTCTGAAATTCTGGCACTCAGCAGTTAGGATGTTTTGGATTGGTTTTTTGGATGAGATAACACAGCCTGGCTATGATCTCCTATGGCTGCAAACCTCCTGCCTCATGGGTGTCCTCCCACTGTGGGATCTTCCTGCCTTGCTGTGTAGAGTGAAGAAAAGACCCTTTGGAAATTGCCTATTCTTCCTTCCCTCACGGCATGCAGCAAAATTGTTGTCCTTCTACCATGGTCAAGATGTCCTGTAGCTGCAGGGGAGGAAAGATTTTCCTCTTAGCCATGAAACCAGATTTGCTTTGGTTGTAGATAATTCTCCACCGAGTGAAAACAGCAAGAAAATTTGTTTTGGATTATGGAGTCCAGCTTCTCTGTACAAGATTTTCAGCCACTCATCTTGTCTGGGATTTGGGAGATAGGAGAGAGGGGTGAGACCATCAATTGAATGGAATCACCAAAGTGCTCCTGACATAAAACATGAGACAAAATCCACATGAAAGCCAAGTGATATGTTATACTCTGCTCTGGTTATTTATGTGGTCTTCTGCCAGCAGGATAGGAAGACTAGAAAAAAGGGACAGGCAGGTATGAAATTGAATTGGCAACCATCAACACCGTAACCAAAATGGACATTTAATAATGTGTGGAAAAGCTGACTCAGATTTTGACACTGTCTTTTAATTTAGGATCTATGCCTGTGTAGATTACATGGCACATTTGCAGGAGGAGTTCTCATAGAATATATACGTTAATAGAGCAGGATAATTATTTCTATTTTGTGCCAAGCCAAAAGCCACATTATGGAAAGGTTTTAAATGCAAGCTTAACAAAATTATTCAAATGCAGAAATGAGAATAGGAAGATTGATCAGTGTGCAAAGGATGATTCACATCTAACTCAGACTGCTTCCTTTTTTGAATTGCCTTAAATTAAACAAAGAAAATCCTCTAACAGTAATTTTCAACTTGGGCAGGCAAAGGCTTCAGCTATTGAAAAACCAGAAATTCTGAAATTCTTGAAATTCTCCTGCACAGAAAGAATATGTAAATAGTCCCCACTGGGAATTTTGAAGGGCAAGATCTGCTGACATTTAGCCACATCGCTGTTGTGGTGTTTCCTCTGCCTTCCTGCAGAAGATGGGGCTGCTGAAAGTAAGCTCTTTTCTGGGCTGTTTCCCTGTGCCGCAGGGCTGATGCATTGCCTTGAGGTGCTCAGGATATGAGGGGGAAGCTAGGTCCCTATGAAGCCTTTTAACTCTTCACAAGCATAAATATTTCTATTTAACTTCCAGAATCCCTCTTCCCTCAGGGGAAACTGCTGCTTGTTTCTCTTTTTCAAGTGGATGTGAGAGCAGGCCTGTTATTACCGGCACTCCCTTCCCATAGATGCATTTCTCTTGGTTTAAGAGACTCTGAATTTTTAAAAGGGAAACATGAGACTTTTTTGTTACAGCCTTCTATATTTTATGTGAGCAGAAGAGTTTTCTGCATGCATTTTATGGAGGCCTTGAACATGGGAGACTTCTTTACCCAGTACTTCATATACAACTCTGCTCTTTCTTCAGCCATGAAATAACCACACCAATGCGAAAATAAAAGTCATTGCCTACCTATAAAACTAGTAGTAAATTTGCAAAAACAGAGTGCAAGGCAGAGCTAAATAGCTGCTCTTTCCCTGTTTTTATGAGAGACGAGTCTTGCGCATAAAGTCCACATCCCAGCTGTAAGCAGGAAGGAGAGCTTCAAGGCACGGACATCCAGAGAATTTTGGGTTGTCAGGTGCTTCTGTGATGTTTCCCAGCATGGCCCATACCCTACCAGGACCATCCTTACCCAGCAGCCCAAGGCCTGGTTGCTGCAACTGCTTGAGAGTCTCACCTCCAGGAGAGACTCTGCCTTCTTCTGGGGTGCAGAGGCACTGCTGGGTCAGCACAAGGACTGAAATTTGTGCCTCCACAGCCTGTGCCATGGACCATGCCACAAACGACACAGGAGTAGAAAATATTTTCTCATCTTGATGGTTTGCTACCTAGAATCTTGCTCTGTCAAATAGTGCCAAGATTTACCTTTCCACTTCTGATGTTCTCTGAAGGAGCCTATGTAATTTTCCTTTTCATCTATTAAAAAACAAAAAAAATTAAAAATTGTCCTGAAAACAGCCTTACTGAAGTGGATACAATCCAACTGAAGCCCAAGCTCTGAAATGTCAGAATTTTCCTCCATCTTTGAGGGCATTCAGGTCCTCCTTCTGCTAAGCACTGGGGCTCTGAGTCCATCTCATCAGCATGTAGTAGAGCTCAGAGAGAGAGTTGGACCAGGTTTTGTTTCACATGCCTTCATGGCTTTGTTGTGACACAGATCACCTCCCATGTACCAACCACACTGGGAATGCAGGGGTCTTCCAAACCCTTTTGGGAAATCACACACCCACTTGGCTTCCCAGCTCAGTTTCCCAGCCTAACCCCAGAGAACAAGTGTTCCCTGGGACTTTTCCTTGGGGGACCCTATGGCATGAGGCAGGAAGGAGTTTTGAGAAAGAAAACTTTACATGAGCTACTTAGATGTGACCTTGATCTGTCCCCTTTCCCCTTTCCAAAATCAGGGTGGTACTTTGACCTTGGCATTGGCTGGCTGGGGGCTGGTGGTGCCACTCAGCTTGTACCTACTGCACTCCAAGTTCTCACCCAGAGCTTGTGTCCTGCAGGTCACAATCTCCCAAGGTAAAACCTTGGCACAGAGCACCCTGATCCCTGCGGGCCTGGTGGAAAATTTGCACAAATTGAAAGAATAATGGCATACATCAGACATATGCATAGTGAGGAGGGAGCAAAGGAACTTACTGAAGAAAACAAATCCTAACAAGTACGGGATACTAATTTTAAGTAATAATTCACACATTACTTAGTGCTTAAGGGCAAAATTCATGCTGCCCAAGACACTTTCCTAAGTTTGCAATGCATGGCATTTGCAACAGTGTAAATAGGTACATTTTAACACTTTTTATGTCCACAAAGATGTCTCTGTAACCCATACCACATCAGATATTCACAAGGCAACAGCATGATATGGAAATAAATGTTAGTGTTGTAAAGAAGATCCCAGAGGAGACCCATTCCTGCTCTCCCTCCCTGAGGGGTCCAGGCTGCCATTACAACCACATTGGGCAAGAAGCAGGAGGAGATGTCCATTAACCCCTTAATTAAGTGCTGAGATGGCAGTCACAAGTCAGGGTGTGTCCAGAAGAGCCAGATGAACAACTGCAAAGAGCAGGAATCCCATTTGAACCCCACGGGACTGTGGACAGTACCTGTGGTAATTGCACTGAGTTTAGATGCAGCTTTCCATTTCTGGAACTTAAAGAAGCTGACGGTGATTAACCAGCTGAATCTTCCATCAGGAGGCAGAAATTTCTGGTTTGGAGCATGGGGGAGGCAACCTGAGTGCCCTAACATCAAGCAGTTGTCAGCACAGGACAAGGAGACAGGCTTGAGAGCACCTTTGCAACAAGACCTCTCTGGTTTTACCACAATTTCTTTTCTTTGTTTCCCAGTTCCAAGCAAAATGTGATTATAAATTCTGCTGCTGTCTGTCCTGCCAGAGCTGTGTGCTGCAGGAGACCACAGTGGAGGTTACCCCACCTCATTTCCTTGCCAATGCACACACGCAGAGATGGCAATAGATGGTGATGTTCTACTGAAGCTGTTGTTTTTAGCATCTCACCAGGACACCAGGGGGTCAAATGACATTGACAGCCATCCCCAAAGAATTTGGTAGAAGAACACAAGGTCACTGAGCTGCTCTGCCCAGTCATGGTCACAGGAGCAGCCAAGGTTGTTCTCTCATACAAGGACTGAAGGGTCCCAAGGTAGGTGTGTTCCTTGGCCCAATGGGTTATTTTGGCAGGTGAATGATACTTGAGTTGGTCACCTGCACACAGGTGCTGCAACACCCCAGCTCAGCAATCTGTACCCAGATCTCAGCTCTCCCCTGGTCATCATAGCCAAGACTGCATCCCATAAGAGGGAAACTCTGGGAAAAAATTAATGGATGTACAAAAGAACAGTAGAAATGTAGAAACATTATCTAGAAAAGACTTTCAACATCCCTGGCTCATCACAACCCAAGTTCTCTTGAGATCCTCACCAACAATCTGTCTCAGCATTAGCAGGAGCTAATGTGTAGGAAAGAAAAAAACTAAGTATCTCAAAAATTAAATTGCCATGCAAACTAGAAGGCAAAGAATATATTGCATGAGATAAATCTCCTTGTATAGAACTGACAATTGTGCAAAAGTGAAACCAATTCATTTTCTAACAAACATCAGTGCAAATTTCCAACAAGACTGAGTTTTCACCTTTAGTTCTTTTTTCCTCCCTTTATTCTTTCTTCCCCATTTTCCCATCTAAATTTCATTTTGGTAAATATTTCTCCCTGTTGCTCAGATAGCCGTATCTGATTGCAGTGACTTGAAGCGTAACTGATGATGAAACACGACCTGAGGGATATCGGAGTGCACACACCACAGGGGTGTGGACATAAACCCCTGAAATATGCTGGCAGTATGACCAGAGTCGTTCTACCTGTAGGTTAAGTCAAGATAAGGACTTGCCTGATGGTTGCACGCACAGGATTAGACAAAACCAATCCTTTGTGCTTGTTAAAAATCCACCAGGACTGTTGAGATGGGGGCCAAGGGAGTCTGAGCCTCACATGTCTTTTGACACAAAATTTGATGGTGATCCTCTATCCTGATGGTGCACTCCCAACTGGAAGAGTGGGAACAGAGGGTTAACCCTACCAGCCAGGACCAGGGGTTTTGCCCTAGGTGGGCTTTTCAGCTTGGGCACTGTTGCAGTAAATCCTCCTGCATCTGGCTCACAGGCACCTCTGCCTCTTCGTGGCAGGCTTCAGTGTCACCTGCAGCACAAGGTTGCTGCTGGGTGCTGGTGGCAGTGGGGTGGCTGCCCCCGCAGCAGCCAGCCCTCGGGGGGGTTACATAAAGGCAGTGGAACATGTCTGTTCTGTGCACAGGCAGCAAGGCATGCAGTGAGTGGGTGACTAATGGCCCCACACTGGCCTACTTAGAGCTGGGCAGCTTCACCACCTGCTGCTCTGGTGGGTGCCCACAGCTGGGGAGAAGGACAACCTCTTCCTGGAATGGAGGGCAGGTGAAAAAGCGTCCCCTCACTCAAAGATTCTGAGCAGGGTTCACCTGTTCATACATGAGGATGGCTTAGATTTCACAAGAAAAAGATAATCAGAAAATACTGCTGCAGCGTGCAATCCACTTCTTGCACTTCTTCCTCAGCATCTTCATATAGAATCTTTTTAAAAATGATTTACAAATTCCAAGCAAAGTTGAAGGCACAGCCATGCAATGCTGATCATGGGTTTGCAGGATTTTATGAGTGTTGACTGATGACAGATACCCTCTTTGAAAAGTCAGGGCTGCTTGTGTCACCCAGAGAATGTGAAGATCTCTGCAAACAGCACAGGCAAGTAGAAGATGTCAAATCAAAACCAGCTCCCAGAGTGCATTATTAATCCTGCAGATTGTGTATAGTGGAAATAAAAAGTCATCTTAAAGTAGCCAAATGCTCTAATAAAAATAACTAATTAAAAAACCCTCACAAGCTATTAACAACAAATAGAAAGTGTTCTTGACATTGAAAGCTCGCATGATTTTTACCCCAGACCTCTGACTCTCAGATGCTGGCAGTACTGGAGCAGTGCCAGGTGTGTGCACCCACTTTCCCATTGCATGGTTCCTCCAGCCTAGCCCAGGCAGGGTCTGTCCCACCAGCTGGAGTGTGGACAGGCCCTCATGGAGAGCATCTCTTCTTGGATATCTTGTGAGTTTCAGGGGCTCAGATGTCAAAGGGAACTCCCAGTGGAAAGCTATGGCCATAGACATGTTATTTTTGACAGTTGAAAGCTATTTAATGTTTAACCCCTCAGTTCACCTCTCCCTTTGGGTCTGAACCTCTGGCACTAATGCAGCTATTGTTCAAGTGTTTAAACTTTCCTTGCCATCACTCAGCTCAGGAACTACAAACACTCACATTGTGGATCCATACTATCTCACTCTCCATCAGGTGTTAAGATGTCATGGGACAACTGCTGGGTTTTTTCAGACTTTCAGACCCATTTTTATGCTGAAATTCTTTATGATGAGGCCGTTGATTGGGCTGTGCAGCAGGACAGCAGTGGGCATCTGCTGCCAGCAGTGACACAGAGGAGTGCAGGGCTTATCCACCAGAGCAAAGGGAAGGGAGCACTGCTCGAAATGGGGCCATGTTTGTGCCATAGCAGTGGATACAAACAGGGAGGAAAGATTTTTTTTCCTTACAAACATGGGGCCAGGGCCTTGGCCATATCTTGCAGCTGGCTTAGGAAGAGAGCAGGGAGTGGAGGATGACTCACAGTCCAGCCCAGTCCTCCCTCCCTGCCAGCCACAAGTGCTGGGCAGCAGATTTCAGGGAGGAAGAGAAGAACAAAGCCACTTATCATCCATTCCTGTGTTCTCCCCTGATTCACTCTTTACTCATCTAGACAGGGCTGAAAATAACAGCATGCAAAAGGAAGGGCAAGAGGTGCAGGCAGCCCAGGTGAGAGGTCTGAGTGTGCCAGAATTTGGCCAGGATCACCACTGAGCACGGTGTGGGCTGCTCTGGCATGGCAGCAAATCAGTCTGAGGACTGGGAAAAGACACACATTATCTTCACTCCTCTTGAAACAGAGGTGAGCACTGATATGGTGTGATTTAATAGAGGCTAAAGATATTTGCATGAATTAACTGGAGTGCGGGAGCCTGGTCTATAAGTACCTGGGCATAGTAACTAATAGACCTGGACAAAGTGAGAAGCATTCAAGGAGCACAAGAATCAAGAGAATTATACACCAAAGGATTAAAAATGAAAAACATGGCTCATTTAGTCCAATATTAGGAACAGAGATGGAAACAATCCTCTAACCATAAAGCCTTCTTGAGGAGATGATTGTTTTATATTATCTGTAAAGATATGAAGAAATCAATTTTCCTTCTGCAACAAAGAGTGCTTTGACAACCTACTAGGGAACATTTCCAAGATGTCTAAGGTGTGGAGTGTGGGGAGTGGCTGGAGATTCCCTTTCCAGAAAGATTTTTCAGGAGTCCTTAGACAAACCTCGCTGGGATGCTTCCCTGCACTGAGTGGCTGTGGCGGGGGTCGGCAGGGCTCCCTGGCAGGGGGGTGTCTCAGTGCAGAGAGGGAACCCAGCAATCCTGCCAGCTCTCCTCCTGGTTTACATTTCATCACCCCAAACGTGGCACTAAGTATTCTTGGCAAGAGTTGTGACTTGGCTTGAACAAGCATTTGATAAGATCCATAAAGCTAAACACAGACTACTTCTCTATAAGAAAGTGTTGAACAGCAAATATGCCCCACTTTCTATGATCTAAACCATGTTAATTCTCTAAGCACAATTCATAACACATCTGGAGCCAACAATTTCCATCTACTTATAGACAGTGTTAAGTGACCTACTGTTTTAATTTTGCTGAGCCAGACAGAGATAATACCCCCAGGAAACAGTTTAAGTCTGTAAAAAGTAAAAATGACAGTGTAGGTTGCTAAGTGATAATGATTTGCAAAACATAAATACTTACACAAAGGAAGTGATTAATTCAGGACATTCTTTATATATCACTACTATAATCTTTTCAGCTGCAGCCCATTATGTACCTTTATCTCACTTAGTTTTACAACCAATCCTTTTAATCTGCCTGTTTTTTTCAAATTTACATCTTTAATTTACCCAGCCTTCTGCCTGCTGTAGCCATCCTCACTCCATGAAATGACACCCATGGACCCATCACACACAGGATCAGAGACATTTACACTTGGATATCAAAGAGAGGTTCAAAGAATGGTTCCAGTGTACTGTCCAACATGTACATGTACATGTACAGCTAACATGGATAGCTGAGCAAATCTTTGTCACCATCCATGGGGGAGTTAGTGGTACAGAGTCCATCTCCTACAAACATAGCACCTATCTGTTATTTATTAATTCCTGCATGACAACATTCTGCCCTTTACCTTAGATGAAGACACTGGGATGAGAGGCTGTAAATCTAAGGCGGAAGGACTGATGCTTGCAGGACAATGGAGAGTGTTGTCACTAATTGAAATATTTTTGCTATTTATACTGTCTTACATACAGTGACCAAGAAACAGCATTCAGATCTTCAATGGGAACATCTCTCCCAGCCTCTAAATGCCAAATTGCTGCTCATGGAAATGAGAAGCACAGGAGCTCCACAACTCCTTGGCTCAATTAATACTTACCTTAGACAATGGCCTGAAGGTTTGCTAATTCTTGAAAAACTGCTATCTTGTTGAAACCTTCATTTTGTTTTATGGCAATGTGGTCTTTTTGGTGTCTGCATGACATTGTTTACCCTGTAAAATGCTGCCTCCTGAAGCAGATGCCTCTTACGGCATCTCTAGCTCCCTGCCCAACTGTTGGGGTTGACTGGCTCCTCCTTGCTCACTGCTGCCTTTAAAGTGATGTTAATCCACAGACAGCAACTTCCATCAAGGCTGCTTGCAATACTGACTCCCATCATATCTCTAAGGAAGCACTGAGGTGACCATCCATAAAATCAGGAAAGGGCAGTAAAACCTGCTAGTCCGTACCTATTTACACTCTCCTAGTTTTGCAGATTTTTTCTAATGTTCAGCAGCCTTTCCCAACTAGTTTCACATTCATGCCCTGTTTCCCTCTTCTGTTCTCTCATCTGTCACAACCTCAGTGTTGACAGTGATTTGTACTTTCCTGGTTATTTCAACATGCCTGTGTCTTGACTTTATTTCCTATTTCCTTCACAGCTTCCCCTTTCTAAAAGTTATGAGTATCTGCTGTTGTGATTTCTTCATTACTTTGTGCAATGGGAATGTCCCAGCAGCCCTGGCTTGCTCATACCCTCCTGGAAATTATCGTATTATATATTGTTTGTGTAGCTTTACTATGTTTCCAAAATGCTGACCCACCATTCTATCTTGGATTGCTTCCTTGAATATTTGCCCTATTGTTTACAGTAAGTTTGGGTTTGGATTTTTTTGTGGATTTGGTTTGTTTGTTGGTTTGGTTTTTTTTTTTTGTACAATGACTTAAAATGCTCCCAAAATATCCCTTTGGAAACCACCTTTTCAGAGCTAGATTTTACTTAATGTGATCAAGTGTCACCCCACCTTTTTCTTCACCTTTCTCTTGGTCTCTTTAGATAAACTAATTTGTGGCTGCATGAGCATTGGGTGTATGCTTATATTAAGCATTAGGCCATGATGTACATTTTAATTGTTTCTAATTTGCATGTTTATAGGGATCAAGGATCTCTGATTTGTACTAACTTTATCTGCATCATCTCCAAGAGATGTGTGTCAACCTCTTCCTAAAAGAACGCAAAGATCTCTGCAACTGCTCTAAATAACTTGTTCAGTTGCTTAACTTACACTTAGGATGACTTTTTTAAAAAATCTAAGCTGTGGATCAAACCCTCCTGATACTTGTATTTACAGCTAGGATGAGCTTCATAAAATCTTGTAAAAGCTTGAAAAACTATTATTTAATCTATTTCATAAGAATCAAAGAGTGTAGATAAGTATATGAAGATGGTCTTCATACCCCAAAAAAAGGAACAAATTTCAAGACCAAGCAAACAATTAAAATATCTGTCAGCCAAAACCATGGGTATCAGAAGGAGGAGATGTGGGAGGCTGAGCAGCAGGTCATAAATCTGCTTGGTCTTGGACTGACAGGGGATCGGATCCCAGTCAAGATTTTTTAGCTTGCCGTGCTCAGGGCTGAGAACATGGCTTGAGTAAGTGACCTCTGCCAAGGTGCCACCCTCAGATCAGGCTCCTGTGTAGGTCTTGTAGCCATTCCCTCTGCCATCTCCAATCCTCTTCCCCTGGGAGGGTGCATGACCCAGAGCACTGCCGGCCTCCACCAAGGGAAAAATAGGAACACAAAGATGCAGCTGAGCATTAAGTAGGCAACTGGAAAATGAGGGGGACTGTAAGAGACCTCCGAACAGGTGTGGATTAACAAAATTAGAAATATGGAGTAGTAGGGCAGGAACTGTATAAAGGTACAAATGCAAAAGAAGGCTGCTAGGAGAAGGCACAAAGCAAAAAAAGAAACTGAGTGGACCAGGACCACTGTCTTGTCTTCCTGGGCAGTGAAGGGAGATGCTGACACAGATCTGAGGATCTCCCAGTGCAGCCTCCCTTGGTCTGGGCTATGCTCAGGGTGTTGTTCAGCACTGTGCAATCAGTTGTGCAGTATATGAGATTATTGCCAAAGGTGAAAATATACTGTCATACAATTCTCCCCTAATAAATTTCCCTTCATTAAGTCAGCTTGCATTTTAATTGTGGAGACTATACTTTCTCCACCCAGTTACTGTGGTTTTCCCAGGTATGTAAACTGGGGATTTTAGCCAAGGATGGAATTGTGTGAACTGCAGCTGGTTCCATTCCAAACCTTCACAAAAGTAGAATCACATATTAGGCATTTCATAATTTCCTCACAAAAGGAATAAAAAAAAGAGGAAGAGCTGTCACAGATTTGCCATAAGAGCTTTCTCCGGGTAAAACTGTTGGATATACCACTAAAAAACACATGAAAATAATAGTTCAAGTAACAAAAATAGAAAGGTCTCTTTGAGAAAACCATGACTGGAAGGACAATATTTGCCAAACAAACCTGGAAATATGCAAAAATTCATCCTATTGCTGGGGAATAAAAAGAAAGAACATGAAGTGAGAGCTGGAGGGAATGAGGGCTCAGAAAAGCTCCATCAGTGAGCACTGGTACATCCAACACACATCACCTGTGTGGGGTCTGTGCTTCTCAGGGAGGATGCAAGGAGTTGAAAAGGCAACAGGCAGGAGTCAGGGGTTGGAAGAGCTGCCCTGTGAGGCTAAAAGAGCAATATAATGTCCCACATTACAGGGACTGTGCTGACCACAAGGGTCCTGCTTCTACTGCCCTGTGCCTTCCAGATCCAAACATAAAATCCCTGTGGTCTAAAAAGGTCTTCTGCCAATAACTTCAAGGCTCACAGAGCAGTTGATCACCAATGATCTCAGCAAGCACCAAGCTGACAGATAAATACTGAGTCAGACATAAAATAGGGAGCAGCTTCATCTTGGAACCTATCATGAGATTAAATTGGAGAAGTCAAACATTGCTGTCAACAGAGAGGATTAGGAAAAGGCTGTGTTTGGCACTCCTGCACCTGCAGCACACAGCACTGGCCTGGGAGGAATGTGAGTCAGAGGAGTTTCTGCCCATGGGCAGCTGGGCTGTGCCTGGGGAATTGCAATGGGAATGACCAAAACACATCCTTGAGACATCAGCCATGATGAAACAGGGTCCTGATGGCCAGATCCAGAGTTTGGATCCAATCTACTGAGTGAAAATAATCAGTATTCACCACAAAGAGTTGGCTTGTAGAGGCTGGAGTGGTTGGTACAACATCTAGGTAGCAGTTAATCCTCATGTATAGCTTTGAAATTAAAGATGATCCTCTCAGCAGCTGAGAAACATCAGTACTAAAGGGTCACCAGAAGAAACTAATGTGGAAAGAGAGGTGGATGGTGAATGGACAATACAAAGGAAAGCCAAAAAAAAAAGGAAAAAGAAGAAATACAACAAAGTATAGAATACACCTATAAGTCTACATGAGCTTAGAAACAATGCAAAGAATCATAAATTTAAAAAAAATGGCTGGTAAATACAAGGTTTTGCTTCCCTCAGAGAAACTTCTTGAGGAAATGCACACTAAAAGGATGAGAAGAAACCAGAATGACACTGTTCAATGCCCCTATTGAAAAGAAGCTCACTGAGTGTTGCCAAAAGTAAGGGACAGCTGTGGTGTTTATGGTAAACAAACCAGTCTTCCCATGGTAGCTGGGTTTTCCTCAGTTCTGGTCTTTGTGCTTTCCTGCTATAAAAAAGGTGATTATGTGTTGTGCTAGAAATGTCTCAATATTGCCTTAATTAGGCAGCTTACAAATTATCTGTTTTTTAAATTACTCATAAATCATGAGCATGGTCCTGCTAAAGCCCTCCTTGTAGGCTTTAACATCCAGTGGTGATCACCTCTATCTTTTAACACAAATTTCAGAACCTTTGACACAACCACCAGAGGAAGGTCCTGCAACAACACATGTCTTGGCAAAAGAGCCCCCCTGTTGCTGACAGATGAATATTTACCTCATGGAAAGTTCTCTTGCTTTCCTCAGACTGAAGTAATGCAGCTGGCAGTAATCCACATCAGTGAAAATGAGAAAAGCTGCAGCCAGGATCAATATCAGCTATCACAGGTAAACTATCTTGCAAGGAAAAAAATTATTTTATTTTTCCAGTTTGTTAGCCTGGAAAATGGGTAAATGAGGATGAGCTGTTAACATCCATTTCCAGCTCTGCAACAGGATTGTTGGCTTCCCAGGAGCTGGGCAGACTGGCCTATACAGGCAGTACAGCCAAATGCCCTTTGCCACAGAAACAGGGCAGCAAGCCACGCTGGAGGCCAACACAGACTGAGCTGGCCAGAACTCTGGAACACTTTGCTTTGCTCTTCACAGGCATGGGGACAGGTCTGCCAACAGGGTGGACATGGCAGTAACTACCTGAGGGTACAGTCAGTTGTCACTGTGTGGACAGTTGATACAGCACATTTTATGGCAGCACACTCCAGAGTCTGGACTGTAGTTTTTTAAGAAGAGACTTGAAACCAAAAGGTGTATTCAGATGCAGTAAGCACTGTTTACATAGTGCAACACGCACCTACCTCACTTTTACTGATGATTAAATATGTTTGCATTAATCCCTACCTAGTGGTTTTCCCTTATAATAGACTATTAGGACACTAAGATCAGATTACATCTGATTTTATTTGTCATAATATAAATAATACCTGTATCTTCATAAGTAAATTCATATTCTCTATTTTTCTCTGCAGTTGTATCCTTATTATTTTTAATAGCTTTTGTTTTGTAAGCAACACACTACAGTAGTATGAGATGTCTCAGCAATTGAAGTTATATTCAGACTTCTGTAATCACCCTATACTATGCACTGATACAGATACTGATAGAGAGGAGATGATGTTTGTAGTAAACTTTTCATTCTAAAGAAGAAAAAATCAAAAGCAAATGGAAACATTTCCGGTTTGTAGAAGTACAAAATGTGACTTCATGCTACTCCATAAACTTCAGAACAACATGGACAACAGGCAGTGCTCATTCCATGAAATCACCTGGCTATGCTATTTGCTGTCTCCAGTAGCCCACGTGTTTGCAATGGCACAATTACATCCTTCCATTAATGGCACAATTACACCTTTCCATTACTGCATGGCTTTGAAATGGCATTGCTGAGCAATATCAGAAAATCTGGTTTAGTGGTTGCAAGGTGCCCTGGAATGAGGAAAACTGCACACTTCTGTGACTGCTGCCTTTGTGTTTCACTGGCAATTCCAGAAATGTGTTTTTAACTGCACAGAAATACTTTCTATATTACTACTAAGGACTTAGTATGCAGATATGACTCCATTAAGTACAGCTTATAAAAAAAAACCCTCCACATCAATACAGCTTGCAGTAAAGCTGACTCATAAACAACAACCTCCTGTTTTCAGTAATATCACAGTGAGGAATTTCCAGCCTCATCACTTTCTCTTTGGGCTGTCAAAAAATGCCTCCACTGTATTCCTTAAAAGCATTACCCGTTTAAGCAGACCAAGAACAAACAACCATAGCTTGATGTGGAACGTAGGTACTGTTATGGTATTGGAAAAATTAGTGCAAGACCTGATGTTAAAGTTTAAACACACTGTGAATGGAAAGAAGGGTTTTCATAGTGTTTTAAGTTACAGAGCCTTTTTAATGTCTTCTATTGGAAAACATCTCAGTTGTGATGACACAGAGATGTTGGATCCTTGTGGAGGCCTTGGGCAGTCTGTTTAAAGACAACAGTGTCATCATCTATGCTTAAGCTAAACAGATCAAACATCCAATTTAGGGCAAATTTACAGCTCTTATTGCACAGATTCTTCTAAAAAAAAGTAAGTTCAGCATAAAGATTTCCTGTGTCCACATGAAACTATGGACTCTTATGTTAACTTTTCCATGTTACATTATATTCTTCCCATAGATAAAGGAAACAAATTTCTGGATGATTCTGTATCTCTGCTTCTTGTGAAAACAGATGTGAAATCCAAATAGCTGGAAGGAGGCTACCAAGCCACATGTTAAAATCTCCATTTCAAACCCACATCCAGGAAGAAATCTCATGCACACAGAGTGCTGTTTTATTCCAAGCATCTCTCCATTTAAATGTCTGGTGAAGAGCAATCCATCCTTGCAACCCCATGGAGCATTTCTTTGAATATATTAAGAAAATAAGTTATGCAGCTGTGTAGAAAACTAGAACATTGCTGGTTTCTTATGACTTCCAATTTATAATAGAAGCAAAAGGTTTGTGTAGCCTTTCTAGAGAAGAAGGTTCTTCTACCCAAAAAAATGATCTATAACAGATACCAGTCCACAGGTAACTTCTTGTAAGTGATGTGCTCTAAGCTGCACCCCTGCTTAGGTCTCAATAATATGCTGAAGTAAGGAACTCCTCTCTCTTTCTGAAATCACAGAAAAGAACAGAAAGAAATCCTTAGCTGTTGACTTGGTACATACAAAGCCTTATCAAATCAAATGTGAGTTTTCCTCTGGGGTCAGTTTTTGTCTTTCCACTCTGCAATAGCACCTCCACGTGCATGCACACACACACTCACACTGAAGCTTGAGGGAACAGAGCAGATGAGCAGGCAGCTACAGCAAACATATTCATTTACACCTGTTTGCTCTAACTAAATCCAAATTAATTTGTGAAACACTCCCTTTGAGCCTCGTAGGCTGCTGAAAGCAGAAGACAATTTGATTTTCCTCCTGATACTTCCAGTAATCGTTAGGTTCACGTTAGCTAGGCTCCTCTTCCCTCAGAGAGCTCCTGTCCTCCGTATCTCCATCCCTGCAAGGGCACCACAATTACAAGTTCTCAAACATCTTTTTGTAACTCCATATTATGGCAATGCAATCCTGACATGGAACTATACAGGCACTGGTAGCAGATCTCATCTTTCAAGAAACTGAGACTGACAATGACATCACTTTGTCTCAAAATGTTTTTTTTTCCTCTGGTTTTATATAAGCACCACAAGCACTTCTCCTGGTTCCCTAATAAAGCACAGTTCACTCTTTGCCTGAAAGATGGTACAGATAGGATAACACAGTTGATACCATTCTGATTATAGTGCAGTCAGAAAAATGCTCACGTTTTAACTTTCAAACTTATCATGACTTACCAGAAGAACAGGGAAACAACTACTACAGAATAGGGAAAGTAAATTAATATAGCTGTTTTTCAAGATGCAAATTACTTCATTACAGCCAAAGATTTAGGAAACAGAGGTATTGGAGACTTCTCTCAGTGAAGCAGTTGAGTATTTCCCTGCATCTGTCCTTTCTGCCTATCTCACACATCATGAATGATGGCATTCAGTCAAAGGCTTTGGTATGAACACATTGGACCCTGCTTCCAATAAACAGCAGTAAATAAAATACATGCAAAAAGGAAAACAATAAATATCAAATTAGTGAAACAGAGAAGAACACAGTGCAACAAAGACAGCCTTAGAAAATTCTATAGGTGTAGCCTGAATAAAAAAATACAGGATTTTAAAATATGCAATTGTGTGAAAAAGAAGCCACAAGATAAATTATTCCAAAATATTTCATAGTTTACCATAAAATAGTTACTTGAACATTTAACTACTGCTCATTTTGTTGAATATCAAACAAAATAAATATTTGACTGTGTCTGGAGCAACATTTTTGACACAAAATTATCCAGAATCAAACAAAACTTCAAATCAGGAAATGCAAAACAGGAGAAAGCTTAGGAGGTATCTGCTGTAACCTCCTGCTCACAGCAAGCCAGCTCTGAGGTCAGACCAGGCTGTTCAGGGCTTCCTCCACTCAGGACTTGAAAACCTCCAGGTTAGGAGACTGCACCACCTCTCTGGACAACCTGTGCCTCTGCCTGACTAATCCTCATGGGGCAAAAAGTGTCTCCTGGAGGCTGGAACTCCTACATAAATGTCAGCAAAAATACACTTTTTGTCAAGAACCTTTCCCTTCCTCAACTTATAGCTGTAAACCTGTGTGGGAGCTGATGCTCTGGGGTGAGATCTGCTACAGCCCTGTGGAACAGGTACAGAAGTGCTCTGTCTCTAAAGCATCAATCACACTGGAGCACAAAAGTTAATCCTTCCTCAGTAAAATATTTTATTAATAAGCAAATAATAAAGACGGCAGCAAATATTTCATAACATGATCAAGTTTTAAAAAATCTCAGAGTAAACAGAAGCACTGCAAGCTAATTAGTTATGACAATGTCATATGCCCACAAGAAAATCAGGTCAAATCTTGAAAGTAATCAGAATCTTCTTCAGCCTTGTTTGAAATGCAAAACCATACACAAAATGAGGAAATCAACCTCATAATTAATTAGTAAGGGCTCAGGAGTGAGGACACCTCTCTGATATGTAAATGCAGGTTGAGCCAGTCACTGAGGCAATAAAAAACAAGAGAAGAAACATGAAAATTTTAAATCTGTATTGGGATAAAGTAATAATTTTGGCTTACAAATTTCCTGTTTAATCCACTGATTACAAAGAAGCACAGGGCAACCTCTGCACTATGCCTCCCATCCTATGTTTTACATCCAGAGATGTGTTCTTGACCCACCACTTGTGTCAAGCAGTACAAATTATCCTATGTCTCTTTTACTGTGACCTAAGCACAAATAAGTGGGTTTGATACATTCATGCAGACATTTCTGCTAAGCTCCAAATGGTAACTAGTAAAGTTACAACTTTACTAAACAGCAGCTTGTTCATGTACTGCATCCTCTATAAAAAACACATGAGAATTGGCAGAATGACAGCTTAAAACATCTGCATCTGCACTGTGAAGTTAGACCAGCTAGCACAAATTCAGAACTGCATAATCAAGCAGGGTGGGTGCAATGCACTGTTTCAAGTTATTCCTTATACCTGCATTAACAGTAATGCCCCGAAGTTCCAGCTAAGATCTAAGTCCAACTATATTACAGAGTACAGATATTCATAATAACACTTTACAGTGGCTCAAAACATGCCACTGCAGTACCTGAGGTTGATCCTATTTCCACGTATATCATGTTTTTCTATGTGGAGATGTTGCATCTCCAGAGGCAAGGGCAGCAGTAAAGCATAAATACTACCTCTAAGCCACTGCCTCTTTCCCTCTACAGGGGAAAAGCAGATCTTGGAATCATTGAATGGCTTGGGTTTGAAGGACCCTAAAGACCATCTAGTTCCAACTCAGATATCTGGGTTCCTTCAGCTACAGCTGTTACATTCACTCATAGCTGAGTCCTAAAGAAGCAGATTTTGCTTCAACCAATGTATAAAACAGATGTGGCAGCAGAGAGGTGAACTGGTTTCCCAAGATCATTTGGAAGGCTGTGGAGAAAGCCCAGACAGATGCACTACACCACACTGTCTCCCAAACCAGCTACTAAATCCAGTTCTCTTATTTCTCACAGACAAGTCATAAAATTGGGCACATACTTATGCAGCAATGCCAGCAGCCAGCACCAAACATCAGTGAGCAAGGCCACGAGCTCTCAAGTACATGAAGACCAAGAAGGTTTCTGGTAAGTCTAACAGAACCAGGGGGAGGGGATAAAGGGGGGATTCTGCTCTATTTGCTCACATTTAGATCACCATACAGGTACAGAAGTGCCAGGGGGCGGAAAAGGAGGAGCAGTTCTTTCCCCTACATTGTGAAACAGTAACAGATATGAACTGAAGTGACCCTTAACTGCTGCTGAGGTCTCAGCTCACCTTGGGGTGAATCCACACTTTGCTCAATACAACCTTCTCTTATCTGCAGTCACTGCTTTACAAATTAACATCACTGTCACAGTGACTGGCAGGGGAGAGCTTATTTTCTTCAGTGACAAACAGCTGATGTTTGCCTGTTTCAAATCCCTAGGTTAGCAAATATTGTTCAAGTGCTGAATTCCTAAGCAAGTTGAAAAATGCATTATTTAAAACATGATTGTGTTCCTGCGTTGCACAATATTAATGTTGCTAAAGCTACTTAATGCTTACACATCTAATGCTTTTGTATAATAATCTGACAAATTTTAACTGAACTTTTTGATAAATGTTTCTAGTGATTCCTGAATTTGGCAAATTTGGACCAAATGTTTCATTGGTCTCAATGTGCATATATCATTGGTTGCCCATTCAGTCTCCTCTTCTGCATGACCAAAAATTTCCACTTTTTTAATGACGATCTGAAGATGAGATTTAGTCTCTCCTGTTAGACAAGGTGCACCTCAGTCAGATTTCATTTGTGTTTTCAGTTTGGCAAGACCAGTGAGACATTCATCTCTCCATTTTCTCCTGGCATCCAGGGCTTTTGGAACAACGGGAATTTTTTCGGACAGTGCCTGGAAGAGAAAATTTAAGATTACTAAATTTCACCTTCTGAGTGAGAAGCTTTTCACCAGCATTTTTTTCCTCTTTCCCTCTGTCAGACCAAGTCACCATCCACACAAACTGTAATTTAGGCTATCACAAGAAAAGGGTGACTGGAAAGGAACTAACATGGGTGACTGGAAAGGAACTAACCTGTATGGAAGTAAAAACTTGGATAAGGTTATCCTGAATGTGGCCATGAAAATGGCTACAGAAACAACAAAGCATCTGCCTCTTCCCTCATTTTGCTCCACACAGTCACTGTCTAGTCTCTTTGATGATAATCTTTTATTACATAGAAAGGAGACAACCTCGCCATTTATGTTGCTGATAATGTGTTCTGAACCAGATTCCTGTGTGTGGTTCCCCATAAATGCAGTGAGAGATATCATGTTTATAAAAACATTTTGCCTTAATTCCAATTATAATAAAAATGACAGGGGAAGACACATAGCAAACTCAGGTAAAGAAAGTATTTCTGAATACAGAAAGTTGTCTTAGAAGTGCTAAAGAAAAAAAAGTTGTCTTAAGAGTGCAGATCAAAACCACAAGGTCATCTTTGCCAAAATAGGACCTGAGGTCTTAGGCTTAAAAGGCAAGTGCTGAGAAATTGAGAAAAACCTGGACCTGATACTGATGACTGGCAAGCTGCAGTTACTCCACAAAAAAATCAGAGGGAGGGATGGAGGTGTAAGATAAAATACATTGAATCATTTACTCTAATAGAGGATCCCTGCAAGCCCATCTTTGACACTGAAGATAATAGAGACATAGAAGCAGATGCTGAAGTGGAATCCAGCCTTCTATAAAGAAAGACAAACTGTTTCATACCAATTAAAAGCTTCTGATTGTGAATAACTCCAAAATTATTATTGATTGTTATTATAAGCAGTCCATGTTATTTAAGCATAAAAGAATATCTTTCCTCAAAATGTATTAACAGAAATAGAAGAAAAAATGTTATCTTCCAGACAGGCTGCCTCTGTATTTGGAATTAATCTCTGACAGCTGATCAGAAATGATTCAATCTCTACACATGTTATTTAGTGAATTATTAAAAAAGGCACCTCTGAAAAAGCAGAGTTAGGAAATTATGATACTTCAGTTGATTCCTATGGTCATTCAAAATGACTACGTCGTGAGTATAAACAAACTGTGGGCTTAGAAATGTTAATACATAAACTAGATTCCAAACCAGAAGAGCACTTAAACACATTTTATCTTTAAACATGCAAGTAACCTTGCCAGACTGCTCACACGCTTATCTTAAATATCTATTTGCACATATTACAAACTGGAACTCTGGTTTGTAAAGTATAAAAAGAACACCCAGAAGAAAAAGAGCTACCAGGTTTATGCAGGAAGATGGAGTAGGAAGAAGACACAGGATGAATATTTATGTAGGAAAAGAGGGTGAGCATAATACAGTAAGAGGAGGGAAAAGGTAAGGAATAGCATGGAGGATTACATACCAATAACCCACAGCTGTTAGCAGCTGACTCCTCTCTCTAGTAATAATGATACTGGTAATAATGTGATTTCTAGGTCACTTTCCCATGATGTATTGTCAAAGTGCTTTCAAAAGAGACTCACAGGCATGCTGTACTGATCTTTTCCCTTAAAGTACACATTCACACAATAAATACAGACTATAGATACCTCCAGTAGTAAAGTGAAATAGTAAAAATGTTAAAATAAAAACTAACATTCTTTGTTCTGAATATTGTTGGTTTTATCAACTCCATATTTACCTGATTGACTTTCTGCACAGTTTCACCTGAAAATTCTGGAACTGGCCCAAAGGTGTTCAGAACAAGTCTCATTCCTTCAGCATATCTTTCACAATAATTTGAAACACCTGAAAATAAGAGTGAAACATTATATTTCAACAGAAATTCCTAGTTAAAGTCAGTAAGGCTGCCTGTGCTTAAGCATTGTCTTAAATCAGAAACCCAAAAAATGGTGTACTCTTACGATTGAGATACTCAATTGTCATACAGGAAAAATGGATTCTACCCATCCCATTTCCATTAAGGTTCACTGAAAAATTATTTAGAACACGGTAGCATTGCAAAACCAATGAATGTCACACACCAGCAGGCAACACTGTGTGAGGGTGTGGTGCACGACGACAAATATACCCATGCTTTGTTACTTGTGACCAGAAAGCTTCCCTGACCAGGGTCCATGAGGAGAGTGCTCTCACCTCACCTCCAGGTCAGTGTGTGCCATATCTTGAAGCATTCCTGTCATTATTTTTATTTATTAACCTGGAGTGTATCAAGAACAGTATGGCTCAGGGGGAAAGCATCAAAGGCATGGAGACACAGGTGGTCCCCAGGGAAGGAAAAAGGCTAAAGGAGGAACAGAGGGATCTTGAAGATCAGTATCTTGCAACCCCTAACTGGGATTTGGCTTTTATAACCCTCTCTGATGGCTGAGCACTTCTAGGGAGAGACAGGGTTTACCTGACAAAGTGGAGAAAAGGCATCTTTGCCAAAACCCTGACCCATCTGGTGAGAAAAACAATATCAGGAGCAACTGAGGTGTGTGGGGATGGCTCACACAATGGGAGAGATACACGCTGCAGAAAAGACGAGGAGATGTACAATCTCTGTAATGGGCAGCTCAGATCTGTGGAGCTATTTCATGGGAAGAGTGACTGGCTGAGTGAGAGCCTGTGGACAGGCCAGTAAAGCACAGCATCCTCCAAGGGCAGAACAGTACACCCTGATATTCAGGAAGACAAGTACATATATCAAGAGATTTGCTTGGATGAGCTCCAGTGCAAAAAGGTGTCATACAGCAGGTGGAAGTAGAGACAAGCTGTAAAGAAGAAATTAAAAAACACCAGCTAGGCACATAGGAATGGTGTCAGGAAAGCCAAAGATCAGTTGAAACTTGCAAGGATGTCAAGGGCAACAAGAAGGACTTCAACTCTTAGTAACAGCCCTCATTGCTACTAGCATGCCCTTGCAAGTCTGCTTTCTACCGTACTTCAAAATATTAAGTCAGTCAATGCACCAATGTCATCACAAGATCTTCAGATGACTGAAGGCAATTATCGCACCCATATTCAAAAAAGGTAAAAAAAAACCTGGGGTACTACAGGCCAATCAATCTCGCCTCCATCCCAAAATCAAGGAGCAAGTCCTCTTGAAAGAAATTCCTGGACACAGGAATGAGAGTGTGATTGTGACAATCAGCACGTAGTCTCCAATGGGTACACCATGGTGTAAATCATGTCTAACTGACCTCGGTGCCTTCTGTGATTAAATAATTGTTTGGGAAAAATAGTAAAGTAGTGGATATTTAGAAATGCATTTGACATGGTCTTTCATGATTTTCTTGTATGAAAGTTAGGACATTAGAGTCTGTGTGTTTGGACAGCTAGATGGACAAAAAATGGGCTGGAAATGTAGGCTCAGAGGTAGCAGTTAATGGATTGCAGTTCACCTGCAGGCCAGCAAAAATGGAGTATTGCAGGAACCTGTCCTGAGACCTGTACTGCTTAAAAAAACATGCTCATAAAGTTTGTGAGTAGTATCAAATTGGGTATGAGTGGGAGCTAGAGGGGTATGAACCAGCTGATACATTTAAGGGCAGGACTGCCCTTAGAAAGGCTGGAGGAATGAGCCAATATAAAACTTTAACAGGGACATATGCAAGATCCTGCACCTCAGAAGGAAGAGCTTCTCACAACAACACAGGCTCGTGAACTCTAAGAACTCCTGGCAGTGTCAGACAGCAAGCTGCACATGAACCAACAGTGTGCCCTGGAAGCAAAGAGGGCCAACAGCCTAGGCTGTGTTAACAGATTGAAGTTAATTAACAGTAGACCAAAGAAAGTGATTAACACCCTCTACTCAGCACTCATTAGACTGCATCCAGAATACTGCATTCAGTTTAGGACTCTTCAGTACAAAAAATCCCTGACAAAACAGAGCAACTTCAGCAGAAGACACCAAAACGGTGGGGCCTGGAGCACTTGTCCTGTGAGGAGAGGCTGGGGGATCTGGGTTTGTTCAGCCTTGTCATGGGTTGCAGTGTAAAATGTAATCAGGGGTGTGTTAGTCTATTACCATCTGGGCTGGGGGGAGTGATGTAAACTTCTGTTGATAAGCCAGCTGATAAGAAACCATCAAGAGCAGTTTCCTTATCTCTTCCACGACCCATCCTCCCTCTAGGGATAGGTCTTCTGCTAATGGGCCATTGAGTCCACTGATAAAATTACATCATCCCACTGGGAAATGCTCCATCCAGGGGGGGAACCAAGCTCCTCTACCTGGACAAAAACCTGAGACTTAGAACACCGAGTCAGCCTTTTTTTCACTGGACTCCCAGAGGAAGACCAGGCCCATCTCTCTCCACTGGAACTTCAGCAGAGGGCTGCACCTTTCTCCAGGATCACTGCTTCAACAGAGCCACATCTGCCACTCCAGGAGCACTGCAGCCACCATTGCAACTGGACTGCTACCAACACCCTGACCAACAGAGTGTCAGGTTGGATTCTGACTCTGTCAGTGATTTTCTTTTTCCTTATTGCATGTATTTTGTTTCCTTTTTGTTTTATTTTCCCTTTTCCTAATAAATTGTAATTCTGACTTGGAGTGTCTCACTGGTTTTACTTTTAAAACCAGAACAAGCCTGCAGGAGAGATGGCTTTGGGGGAACCTACTAGCAGCTCCCCAGTACTGCAGCAGAGCCTGTGAGGATGTCAGTGAGCACACAGACCCAGGTTCTTCATGTTTGTTGGACAGCAAAAGGACAAGATGACAGGCACAATTTGATATGAAGGGTTCAGACTGGACACTCAAGCACTGGCACAGGTTGCCTACAGGGGTCATGCAGTCTCCACCTCTGGGGTTCTTCAAGACTATATGAAAAGCTGAGAGCTTGGTCTGAGCTGAGGACCTTCAAACAGGAACTGTAAAGCTCCTAAACACATGGTCAGAGAACCTGAGAACCAGCTAACTAGTAATAACAGGTAAAGTGGCAGTCAAGTAGACATTGGCTGAATTACAGGAAGACCCAGCTTCCATCAGCTCCAGTAGGAAGGTCTAAACAGTCATTGTTGAGGCACTAGAGAGTATGAAATCATATATGCACCAAAAAGAGAAGTCAGTCACTCAGCCAGACACACATATTTTGTAGACTTTTTAGTACTATTAACTACCACATAATCAAGAAAGCATAAGGCAGCCTTTCCCAATCAGGACATCAGGAACTGCACAGCAACAGTAAATGAGCACTGCTTGTCTGGCAGTAAGCAAATGGACACTGATAAAATCACAGAATCACAGAATCAACTGGGTTGGAAAAGACTTTGAGATCATTGAGTCCAACCTGCCACACCTATGTGGATTATCCTGATGATCACCCCAGATCTGAGTAGTTCTGGACATCCACTGAAGGCTTCTGAGAACCACAGAGACTGAAGATTTTGCATACTTAATCCTATTTTTATTAGCTAGTTATCAAAGCAAAGAGGAGAAACGTGCAAAAAACAAAGGCAAACAGTTACAGTTACCAACTTCCTGAAGACTCAGGACGTTGTACAGACTGAGAAGTATGAACAAGAACTGCTCATGGTCTTATCAAATCACAAAATGCAGGAAATATAAGTGGGTAAGCCTGACTACCACATAAAAGAATGCAAATCAGGTCTAGAGTCATTAAGTGATCTCTTTCCTCAACAGTTCCCTGGAATGCAATACTGTATGATATCAATACCTTAGAAGTCACACCTGTCTAACCCTAAAATGGCTGAGCTGGAATGAAAGAATGGAAACCTCTGACTACTGCCAACTATGTATTATAAATTACACCACTTAGACTGCTCAACACACCTGAAATTGCTGAAGTACAGGGTTTCTGAGAGGCCTCTGAGGTCAGTAGAGGGATGGAGAACGCTCTTGTTTCTGGGTCAAAGAAGAACTTTCAAAGGACAAAGCCTCAAGGAAGTATTACATTTCCTTCAGCACTCTGAAGTCATGTGACAATCAGCTAACAACTGAAAGGACAGATCAGGAGAATATGTCCTTTGCATAAAAGTAATGTGGGGAGATTTGAGAGTATTCCACTCTTTTAAAAATGGACTAGAAACATTCTCCAGTGTCTGAAGGAAGGAGAAGGAGGCTCTAAGAAAAACAGCAGCCTTATTAAATAGCTTGAATTTACAGTTGGTGCCAAGAGGGTGACAATCAGCATTCAGTTTCTTTGTGTTACATACCTATGTATTCTATGTGCATATGCATTCCTAGAATACAACTTGGCTTTCCTCAACACAAGAAGGAATGCCAGTTAGTCATATAGATATATCAGTTTTCTAATCATACAGAAAATTAGTATTTTGTTAAATTTTCTTGATTGACACACGTCCAGAAACCTCCAAATTGCCTTGTGGGCTTCAGAACATCCCTAGCAGGAAGTGAGATTCAGGAAGAGAAGCATTCCTGTGGGATGTGGAACAGTTTGTGATATCATCCTATCTCTTCACTGGGGGAAGAAGCAGAGACCACCATCCACTTCCATAACCGCCCTGGAAAGGACCATAACCAATGGAAAGGACCATTGGTTATCAGGGTTTTCTGACCATACCCTGCCATTAGCATAAGTGTTTGCCTACTACATTTTAACAGCTGGGCTCACAGACTTTGGCACCTGAAGCCAACCCAGACTGACCTACTGGGGCTATGCTATCAAGGTGAGCAATCCTGGAAACCCAAGACAATGCTGTACGATACTCATTCACCAGCCACAAAACAAAGATAGTTACATGCTACTTGCTCGTGTGAGCTTTGTCTTCTAACAGTGAGGAGTCTGAACAAAAATGTTCCCACATCATGCAACATCACAGAATATTTCCAGAAGCAGAAATAAAAATGACCGAGGCAGAAGAGTGCATATTTATTCTGCCAGCAGCTGTTGCCAGCTGGACAATGACAAAATAAAAAAAGGCATCTCAGTCGAATATAGCAATTCAAGCAAATCCCCATGAGCAACAGAAGGAATTGTAAACTGAGTAGAGTCAGTTACCAGTTATTCTGGTGTTTACCCAGCTGACACAGGTCTATGACACTTAGGCCGAATAGTTCAGATTTGGTACTTTTCCAAATGTCAACGTGAACCTTTCAAACATCTGGCAAGCTTGTGCAACAATACCACAGATCTTAGAAGTTTTGATTGTGCAAGTAATGAGAAGATAAAATAGAAGACTGTGCACCAGAAATCTTTTTCACAAGCCTCAAGCACATTAGTATCTTGGGAAAGCTGAATGCTTGGATATGGCTGAACCATATAGCTGCTGAGTATGAACTCCTGAGCTGGACATGGCCTTTCAAGCTCACTCAGCCAGCTAGACCTGGAAATCAAGCTCCTACTGGCAGTTCACCTACTGCTTGAATGAATCAGAACAATTTCTGTGTGGGTGTAGCTCTTCAATGCAGCAGAGACGTGCTGAATGCACGCTGGGTAACAGAACTCACCCACTGCGTGTAACGTATGAATGAAAAGAAGCCTTATGCAATGTCAGCAAAAGAGGAAAAAGGGAACAAAAAGTTAGGGGTCTAGAGAAGAGCAGCAGCATTACTACAGCTGATCTCAACATTGTGGCTGACATGGCAACATAAAGGCACATACGCTGCCTGCCAAGTAGGGTGTGAGCACTGCAAAATCTTTCAAGTCTCAAGTGAAGCCAATAGACCAAAAGTGAGAATACACACACAATCTCATTCAAGGATTAAAAAAATCAATAGTTCAAAATTAATAGCTCAAGATAGTTCTCCCAGTGTGAAATGCAATTTTAATTCGATTCCAGTAACCAGGATCAACGGATTGAATGTCTTCTTGAAACTGGCATATAAGCAATGGGGAATATTGCTGAAAAAACTTTGCTTTTCAACTCCAAACTCATAGCAAATATTTGACTCCAGGCCTTCAGACTTAGGAGTCCTTTGGTTCAAGGGTCAGGGCTATTGCAAAGTTGGGTGAGAAGAGCCCTTTGCTGGAGCACAGAGACAAGAAGGAAAACAAATATGACAGAATCTCTTTAATCCTTGTTGATACTACCCAGGGAGCAGCTTAAGCTGGAAGAATTAGCATTGGCAAACAGTGTGAAACAGACAGGAGCACCTGGGAGATGGAAAAACAGCAAGACGGTAAACATGGTTGATAAAAACAACAATCTCTATTTGAGTGCCACTGCTGTGCCCATACTGTGCCTTGCTATCTCCAAGTGGAGAACAAGAATGACACAAGATGCATCTGGGACAGAGGAAGAGGATGATAGCTTCCTCTTGTCTGTGTGGTTTGCTGGCTCCCTGTCTAAACCTTCACCTTATGTGCACACACTCACCTTGTCAATGTTGAAGGAAAGAGGCCGTGGGAGGAGGCAGATGTTGCAGCAGGCAACTGAGAACTATGAACACAAAACAGAAACACCTCCAGGGAAGGTAAGAGTTTCCTGAATCTTCCTTCCACCACTTAGTCACAGCTACCGCAGGGGATGAAAGAAGAGGAATGAGTTACCAAAAGTTCTAAGGGGGCAGTATATGGAGGATTATAGAGATGAAAAGGGGAATACTCTATCTTCCTTGAAAGTCCCAAACTCTCTCAGCATTTCTGACTTCTACAGTCTAGTTACAAGAACGTGTTACCACAAGCTAGACAAAGGCATAGATTCAAGGCTCTTCAGCTGCCAATATGTATCTAGGACACACAAGGCACAATAATGGAATAAGCTGCTGCTTATTCAGTTTCGATGAGAGTCCAGGCAATTTCCAAAATGGCTAATGAACTGTCCCACAAGAATTTGTTCTAATAACCACACTTAAGGTTTGCAGATACTTACCTGAGAACTTGCACTGGTGTGGTGCAAACATGGTTACTGCTGCAATGCCTCCAATTGCATCACCAAGATGAACATAGTATTGATGAAGGAAAAAGAACTCAGGGCAGATACTTAGCTTAGAAACATGCATAAAATGCTTCACTGCCCTGAGAGAAGACACAAGTGAAGTTCATAAATGATAATGATTGTAGTAGTAGGAAAAGAGAAGTGAAAATAGCAGTATAAAATGTAGTATATTCATGCATTGTAGTTTGTACACATCTTAAAGTATCAGCTTCTTGTATGCTGTCTCATCCCTTTCTCTTCACAAGAAAGACAACAGGCATGAGGGCTGAAGGATACTAACAAGAGAACTTGGTAAACCAGCCTGGCAAGGCACTGAGACATCTGTGAGAGAGAACGAGAGTCAGGAGCAAGTGTCACTGGCATGGACAGGGAACATGCCAAAGAGAGGGTGCTCCACCATCTGAGTATTAACTTGGTGACTTTTAGCCTGATAAGCAGCATATTAAAATACTGTAATGACTCAAAGAGAGGAAGCATGATGGTCAAGCCACTGATGCAATAGCGTCAACAATTTGAAAAGACTGGGGTGGAGTTGACTTTAGCACATAAAATCTAAGAAGAGGCTGCAGTGAAAGATGAGTATGGATGACAACAGAAAAAAAGGCATGTTTTAACAGAAAAAAGGAAACATGATGGAGGAATCTGACATGGTTAGATTATGTTCAGAGAAACAAACGTTCCAAACATCTTTAAAGATAGAGGGATTACATTTCTAGACATTACAGCTCCAAGGGCAACTTTCTAAATGTGATCCTATCTTCATCAAGGGTGTGTCCGAATACAGATGCATGCTCTGAGTTAGGCTTTGAATCCACAGGACGTTTTGTACACTGCATTAATTGCCATATGAATTCACTTATGGCTCTAGTCACACAAATACTTGGAACTACACTGAAACAGTGGTAGCACCAAAAAAATTTTATTCTCATTGTGTCAGTGTTACCATCTCAACAGCAATGCACAAGTATTTCTGCAGGCCTGCTGTGAGCTGGATCAAGGAATTAAACTGAGTCATTAGGAACTGCTTGTTTTGTTAGATCAGTTTCAAACTTGGGATGAATTCCTCAGTCTGAGCTACGTGGTGATCATACACATTCATTAATGCATCAAGATAGTTCTTTGGGAACCATATGTAATGACTTGAGGAATAAAACAGACAGAATTCCTGTGCAAAGCCATGTATTCCTTTCAGAAAGCAGAGGGAACTACTTTACACCTAAGAGGCCATAGAAGGAAACTGGTGCACAGCATTATTTACATCTTGATTTACTGCATATAAACTCCTTCATACAAAGAAAAGCCCAGCAGCTCCACAGAGGCAAAAAGCAGTTCTAGAAGGGCTATAAACTGCTTTCTTCCTATTGGGAAGGGAATTGAATGCATGTAAACACATATGAAATCTATGGTGGGCTTATGAAAATTAAAAGGGTCTGTATGATTACATACCACTGTGATACTTCATCTCAGTAGCACCCTCTGACAAATATCCTGAATTGGGTTGAGATATTTTATTATCTGGGCAGAAAAAAAGGTAGTCTTCCTTATCTTAGACGTTACTACCTTAGAGGTTCTCATACCTGCTTGCAGTACAAAAGCTCCTGAACTGGCTTAAAGCTTGGTTTGCTCCCTGTACAGCACCATTGAAGTAGTGGCCATAGCAATGGACATAATCTCTGCTCTTGAACCAGTAAGCATATCTGTCTAGAGTAATTTTTAAAAACCACACTTGGCTATGTCTTGCCCAACAAAACAAGTAAAATTTCCTCCCTATGAACTACGACTTAGGATTCTCCACTCTTTCCTTTTCATATTTTGTGCTTTTCACACAGCACAATCATTCTGCTCCTATCACCCAAAACAAATTCACCTGGCATGTGCTTCTATGGTGAGCAAACATTCCCACTCTGTGTAAGAGAAACACAACTTTGATAATTTCTAGCTTACTGGATATTTTTACTTACTTTATGGGGACCATACATCAGCCCCAATTTCTACATAACTCCTATGGACACCTGTATGAATACCTCAGTGAGTGACAGAATATAATCCTGGAATGGTGTTAATATAAATGTGGGAGAGAAAACAGCAACAAAGATCCTTCAACCTCCCCCCATCCAGCTCTTCTGCTAATATTGGCAATTTAGATCAAGTTCCAATTACAGCTCACTAAATAACCTTCTAATAAAAAACTGATCTAAGCCAATTGTGAAATATATATGAAGAACTTTTGCTGCAAACCTGTAAAACACAGGATATGATAGTCTAGCCTCTGCTTCTACAGATGATTACTTGCAAGAGCTTAAAAATAAAGAGATTTCTCAAGAAACAAGAGATTAGGAGATACAATCTCACAGAGGCTGGAGCATCTTCACTATATTCACAGACTGCCCAGTACATGTACAGGTTGGATGTTGTGTCTGCTAACATAATCCTACAATAGTAAATAGGCAAACTGACTGTAGTGAAGTCTACTGATTTTCCTTGTAAAAGACTTAACAGCATTTGTTGTGATGCTGACATGTGAAATCCTAAGAAGATAAGCTCAAAATCAGAAACAGAAATCAACATTAATTTTATTTGCTGAAATCAACAATCAACTGTATATTATTATGTAATTTGGGAATGCTTTTTTCCTCCCTAAAGCAGTTTTCTTCCTGTCTGTTACAATTCAGTCCTCAAACTGTTGTTGCTGTCTCTGCTCCTTTTCATGACTTGATACTGTCATTTTATTCCATGTTTAAGGCTATTGGCTCACTGCCATATGGTCAGCATTCCTAATATTCATGCATTGATTAAATGGTAACCTAAAGTGGCCTAGATAATAGGCCATATTTATGAATATGGAGGAAAGGATGTAAGAACTAACGGAGGCAAAAAGTGACATTAGCCCATAGGAAGTTTATAGGAGGATCTTGATGTGTGCATCCCGCAGGGAAAGAAGAAACACTTATCTCAAAAAAATAATTGGAATAAATTTATTCATATCCAAACAATGTCACATCACCCTAACAAAACAAAAAACAAAAAAGAAAGGACTCTGCCACAAATAACAGCATTTTCTCTCATATGCTTCCTTCATCCTGCCTCACTGATTAACAGGGAGTTTAAGACTGGGCAAATAATACCTCACAGCTGTAAAAAAGGGCAGCTGCTGGTGAAGCTGATAGGCTAATGAAAGGTATAGAGGCTGTTTCTTGTATCTACCTCCACTTCCTTCCATTAATGAAAAAAAGACAGCATTAGTGCAATGTATCAAAGATAGCTGTCATAGAATCATAAAGTCGTTTAGCCTGGAAAAGACTTCTAAGATCAAGTCCAACTGTTAACCCAGCACAGCCAAGGTCAGTAAACCATGTCCCTGAATGCCACATCTGCGTGTCTTTTCAATACCTCCAGGGATGGCGACACAACCACTTCCCTGGGCAGCCTCTTCTAATGCTTAACAATCCTTTCCATGAAGAATTTTCCCCTAATATCCAATCTAAACCTTCCCTGGTGCAACTT
>VZTB01001717.1:724074-755411 GCA_013397245.1 Thryothorus ludovicianus
CTGGATCATGTTCAGCTGCCATTGACCAGCACCCCCAGGTCCTTTTCCACTGGGCAGCTTCCCAGCCACTGCCCCCAGCCTGTGGCACTGCCTGGGGTTGTTGTGACCCCAGTGCAGGACCCAGCACTTGGCCCTGATGAACATCATAAAATTGGTCTTGACCCATCCAGCCAGCCTGTCCAGATCCCTCTGCAAAGCCCTCCTGCCCTCCAGCAAATCAACACTCCCACCCAACCTGATGTCATCTGCAAATTTACTAAGGGCACACTTGATCTCTTCACCCAGATCATCAATGAAGATATTAAACAGCACTGGGCCCAACACTGAACCCTGGGGACACCACTAGTGACCAGCTCCCAGCTGAATGTAATTCCATTCCCCACCACTCTCTGGGCCCATCCATCCAGACAGTCTTTTACCCAGTGAACAGCCAGTTTCTCTAGGAAAATGCTGTGGAAAATGGTGTCAAAGGCTTTACTAAAATCCAGATAGACAGTATCTTTTTCCTCATTGTCTAAGCAGATCATCTTGCTTTAGAGAGAGATCAGGTTAGTCAAGCAAATCCTTGGCAATGAAGAGGAGGTCCATATTATTCTACATTATGTGAAGCAATACTGGGCAACCAAAGAGAAGTTGGCACTGGCATGGATCTATGAACATAAGCCATCACATGTCCTGACATCAGCAATTTTGATTTAAACTGCCTCTGATGAGAGCAAGAGCCTGAGTCACTCTGTGAGCACATAAACAGGAGCAGCTCTAGACTCAGAGACAATGTAAGCGCAGGAGTGAAGCAATACTTCTCATAATCCAATTTACTGAACCAGCTGACAAGGTGCTGTTGTGGAAGTGGTTCAGTGCACATGTATACTTACTGCAGCTTTGCCTAAAAGATCCAGCAGCAGAGCAGGAGCCTGCCATGTCAGGGACCACACAAAAGCAAAGACACAGCCCACAATATAAAGAGCTAGTATTTAGTTGATCTTAACTTTTTGAAGTTTTTGTGTTTTGTTAAAGTCTTTGCTCAAACCTTTGTGACACTGATCCATAATTTTTATTTCATTTTACACAATTCACTTTTTATTTACCTAGGATTCACATATACTATTCCAAAAGCATCTTAAAAATCTGTATTAATTATGCAAGATGGATGTTATTTGACTGCTTTGTCACGTCAGCTTTTTATGCACAGGATTTTGCTGACAAAAGCAATTTTATTTCACTCAGGAAAGAAAGCTTAAAGCACAGCAGGTCCAGGGATATTTACATCATAGCTTTGCTACAAATTCAGCAGCAGGGGGTACTCATATATGGAAAAGATTTTCTATTGACACTGGATTATTAGCTAACTTCTTCAGTAGTTTTTTTACCAGATACTTAGACATTTCTGAACTATGGCTACAGCAATGTTATCGAAGTATAATGGGATGAATCTTGGAAAAAATATATTACACAGCTACTGTTTTAATAGCTTGTCATCTTTCATCTGATCATTTGTAACAGGATAAGCAATATCCACTTCCTTCTATTGACCTCACATTTTCAATAAGTTTTCCTTACCATTACATTAAAAAAAAGGAACAAGCCATAGTTGCAGCAATCCTAACCTGGTTTGTGACATAACATTTCCAGAGTCTTGTGAAAAACAAGCCTTCCCCTCATATTCATAACATCTTACACTACCTACCTTCTGCATTAAGATGCATGGTTTCCAGAGGTCCAATAAATGCATATCGCATTCCCAATCCATCAGACATCACAAGGTCTAGATCAGTAGGAGATATTACTCCTTCCTAAGCAGCAAAAGTACAACAAGAAGGAAGACTGGTGAATGTTTGCTTCTAACACAAAATTTCCCAATTTTTGTATATAATTTAAAAATTAGGGAAGTAATAAAAACTAAAGCTAGAAATAGCAGTTAAGATTGCAAAGAGAAAAACACAATTGTTTGTCAGAAATGTCCATCTATTATGCAAGCCTTCCTATGGTTCAGCATAAGCAGTCATTCCTATCTCTAGGACTGTAGTTCATAGTCCCAGAAATGGAGAATTGAAGAAAGCAAGCATGAGACTCCTAATAGCACATGGCCAAAAGAGTTTATATCAAATCCAAGTACTATACCACCCCTTTTAAATACAGGAATTTTGGCTAAATGATACATCTCCCTTCATATTCTCTTAGTTATGGATTTTTGGGCAGAGTCTCAGCTAGCAGAATGGTGGTGCACCAGTGGGTACTGCTCCTGAGGCCATCTGCAAAAAAGGCTGGGTCCAAACATGCAGGCAATGCAGTTGCCACTCCCTCCCACAAAACTCAGTGAACATTCAACCTACCCAGCCTCAACCTGCCCAGGGTTCTCGAGTTCATTGTCAGCCTCACATCTCAAGAGCTGGCAGGATACAGAGCAAGCAAAATGAAGCATTTCTTGTGCTAAAAGTTGAGCATTGCTATTCCACCCACATGTAACATTTACAAGAAAGTCAACGCCTCCATCAGGTCGGGGCAAGCACAGAAAGGCTTGTAAAAAATGATTTACAGTTTTTTACCTGAACAGATTTACTTGAGAAGAATACTATTTTCCACCAACTAGAAAGATATGAATTAATGAAGACTTGTTCTAACTACTTTCATCAGATAAAGCTTGGTTTCAAGAACTTGTCCTCTTTATTCCCAGAGACATGAAAACATTTCCTTCTGAGCAGGAAGGTGGAAGAGATGCTGAACTGCTTCTAATTTATCTTTTCACCCTACTCTGAGGTTCTCGGCTTACTCAGTGCCTCTTAACAAGCCCTTTTAAGCTTCAGAGCACTCATACTCATTTACTCATCTGCTTGGACAAAACCACATCATTTTCTGTTAGACTTCTCTCTTGCAGGGCCCTGTCTGAATGCCCCTTTGTATCACGCAGTTTCGGGCTGAAGTTACGGGCACACAGGACAGCTCTTCTGATCTGTAGGAGACGTGGACATCTAGGCTAGACATCTAGACTCTCCTTATAATCACCAGGGAGAAAAAGGAAATCAGCATCCTAAAGCAGGCATCTAGAGTAGGTGAGTTGTGTCCTAAAAGGGCCTAATTCTCCTCACCGATTGAAAGATGAGTAAGAAAGAGCTCTTCTGAAAGAAGCTCAGATATCATTGTCTACATTTTCGATATCCCATCTTAAATGAGCTGAATCTCACCCACAGTGTCTTCCTGTGTCCATCATTTACATCATCTACTGCTAATTTAAAAGAAACTTAAAAGCCACAAATCAACATAACTTCTACAGCTGGCCACAGACATCGAGTTTCCTCATCTCAGGCTTAAACTGAGACTTTTATAAGATAACCTCAAGACTCAGTCTGTTAGTAGGCATAGTTCCTGTCAAAACCAAGCCTGTCTGAATCTCTGCTGCAGAACTCTACCTTGAAAAGGAAACACTGACATAATTATTAAGATCTATCTACCATATATGGAACACACAGTTCTCCTAACAATAAGTCATAAAATGACAGAGATAAGAAAGTATTATTTTCTTCAAATTAAAGGCAAAGCATAGACATGGTAAAGTAACTCATCTAGAGCCAGGTAGAAAGGTCTGCATAAAGACAGGACTAAACAAAAACCTCAGATAGAATTCAGATTACAGACCAGCATCAGGGTAACTACACAGGCACCATACATTCTGTGAAAGCTTTTTCCCCTGACATGGCAACACAACTTCTCTGAACAACATCAGCAAAGTCAACAAAAGTGTTCTTCTGTTGGGAGTGCTTCATCCAAACAATGAGTTGTGCTGGTAAAGCTGTGCTTGATGAGTAGTTCCCCCCTGCCCCCCTGGTTGACATGGATTTGTGGACAAAAGACTAATCACAAATTCCAGACTAGCATTTGAACCACAGCAGCAGTTAAAAACTGTAAACATAATGTTAAAAGAGTTAACAGGCTCTTGAAGCACTTCAGGGTCATTGCAAATTAATTTCCAAATTAATAACTTACTTTGTTTGGATACCACAGTCCTCAGCTATTATATTGATATTTGAAGACCAGGTGCCCTCAGAATCATGAGATGAGTGCTTTGCTCCTGGCCTCTTGACTATAGCTGCAATTTGATGTTTACAGCTGCTTAAAGGCAAAAATTGTTGCCACCAGAAGGAAACCATGACAGATCCCTCAAGCTGAGGGATACAGTGTCCTATACAAATGAGCTCAGCTTCTTCCTGTCAAGAAGACCCTCCTAAAGAAAAGCTTTTTACTTCTTCTCTTCATAAATTAAGAACATATAAATGATAAACAAGTTAGAGCTTCCTACCCTAGGGAATAACTCTACTCCCATTTATGATAAGGAGATCATAAGTTGGTGGAATGATTCACCAGGCTGCAAGGTCAGTAAGGTGTCTTCCACAATGCTAAAAACTAAACAAGAAAGAGTTTCACTAAGTATAGGTGTGAATTAATCTTCCCAAGGGGATTTTTCATCCTGGATTACCCTTCTGGTAAACCTCTGCCTCCAGCACTTGCCAGAGGGAAAAGGAAGTATGTTAGGAGTTCACTGGAAGCTCTGACAGCTACAGAACTAAGATTTAAAATAAATTCCACCAAAATCTTCAGTGATCCAAATGGCCAGTCATATTTCAAAATCTAGACTATCTCACAATCCTCCACACTTCTTATGACAACATTTATGTACCACAATCTCATTTTCCTAGAGATTTTAACCTCCAGTGATACCACAGGATTATCCTCATGAGCCTTTGGTACTTTATCAGTGCCTCTCCCTATGCAGGGACCCTTTTCACCTTTCTAGAAACCTGCAGTGGTTCTGCAGTCTCCAGCATTAGGCTCTGACCCAACCTGCTTGGTTTTAATCAGCAGTCTTTCTTTCCATCTGAGTCACACCCACATCACAACTTCTGTCACAGACTTGGTTTGTAATTACACCAAATGTAATGGCCAAAAATCATCATCAACTTACCTTTTCTGATTCCACCAATTCACCATATTCTCCTACTCAGTCCAGTCTGTTATAGTTATTTTGGACTTCACTGCCTCCTGGACCACACACTTTCTGTTTCCAAATCTGCCACTTCATCCTCTGCATTTCCCAAATCCAGTATTCTTTTTTTTGGTTTTTTTTCTGGTTGCCACTAATATATGCATTCTGTCTCAGCAGTACTTGTTACACCCTCCTCTTCACTATCACTTCCATCAAGTCCCTTCCATCCATACCCTGATAAGATCTTTTCCCAGTCCTGTCATTTTGAGCATATGACTTTTCTCCTACATCTTTCTACATCTTTCCATTTCACAACGTTTAAGAAACTTGTTGTCCTATACACTTCACACCTCCTTGCTTTGCAGGCCTTTATCTTCCTTCTTCCATGGCACCCTCACTCACCTCACCCTGTAAGAAACACTCAGTATCAACACTATTTTTCTTCCTGTCCCTTTAAACTTCCTTTTTATGATATTCCCCCTTTTATGGGGCACTGTAACTAAATGTTTTATCCTATACCTTATCTTCATTCTTTTGGAAAAGTCCTCTGAATAACACTGTAATATAATTAATAGTAAGGAATTTGGACTTTAAAATCTTGCCAGCATTTAAAGTCTGCTAAGCAAGTCACTTGAGAAAGGAGAGGTACATAAATTAATGATTGAAGCCAATGCACCTGATTGCTGCAAAAACAAACTAAAATGGACACATAACCAAACCATGAGTTTATTTTCCAAAAGATTAACAAAAATTGAAGAGCCGCCTCTTCTTCTCATGTTTTACAATGACTATAACATAAAAGGAAATCTACTTTTAAAGAAAATAACCACATTAAGACAGTATTAAAATCTTATACAGAGAAAAGTAGAGTACTTACACAATCCATCCTGCAACAGTTTTAACATGTTCCTAAAAGCAGCTGAAATTCCCAAATTATATCAAGATTAAAAAAACTGTAATGCTCCACTTGCTATCTCTGCTGCTGTATTTTATGATCTCCTTGCAAATTCCAGGTGATGCTTAGGAAAATATTTCAAACAGGTTAGATTTCACTCAGTGATCCACAATTAAATAACAATCATAGCTACTCTGAGTAAGGCTTGAGACTTCTGAAGTATTGGTGAAACTGGTTGGTTGTTATTTTCTGGATTATGTTAACCAAAATTTTACCTTCAGAACAAGATAAAGTCAAGCTATTTAATTAAAACCCTTTGCAACATAATCCTAAACTACTCTAAAATGTACTGATAAAGTACAAAAGTAATGATGTCTACAGTGCACAGTGTGCTTCCCAGGCAAATAAAGGCAGTAAGCTTCTGCTCCCAGAGTTATGAACAAAATCAGACACACCACTGACCACTGTCAATGGAGATGTGAGAAAGTAAATAAATGGTAACACAGAATAACAGAGAAAGCAGTTTGAGGTATTATTCCTGTTACTGGCTAAAGGTTATTCTAATGGTTCCAAACTGGTCATATAAAAATTTAGGGTCGATAAGAGAGGAATAAGGATCTTCAGCATCTCACAGTACTTCTTCTACTCTCATCACTATCAGCTTTGCAACATTTCTACCAGAGCCCTAACAACTGAATACATAAATAAAAAACCTACATGGAAGCCAGCCTCACACAGGCTATGAGGTCCTACAGAAAGTTCTCAGATACATGACCTTTAAGAGACAGATGGGAGTGCTCCCAGTAACTGCTTTATCATGGAATCAATGTGGAGCATGAGGAGACAGAGACTGATACAAAAATTTCCTGCCAAAAATGCTTGTGACTTGCAAGTCAAAGCAATCTTTGAAAAGACATCTTGTCACAAAAAGACTAATTCAAACCCAAAATGAAACATCTCTTTGTAGCACTCTTCCCTCAAAGGGAAGCTCTTGCTCGAGTTATATCTTTTAGACCCATAAATGAATCCATGGTATTTGCTTCTAAGTTCTTGTAAAGTCAAACTTCTGCATTCCGTAATCTACATTCCTAACTATCCACATAAGTAAAGTTCTTAGCGTTCAAATGTACATCTCCAAATGAGTTTTGTTTCTCCTACTTTCCTACAAATCTGATCTCAACTTGCAAGCCCATAAATTTTTTACCACTTTACCACCACACTTCCCACTCCCACATTCAGTCCAATCCTGCGTTCACAGCACTCATTTTGTGCTCAGCTGCAAAATCCCAGCTTCCCTGTGTGTGCAGCTGTGACCCCCAGCACCTTTGGCAAAGACAAACTGTATGCCAATGCTCAGGTCTCTCATTGCTACTTTAATCTCTTTGCCCTGAATGATGCTTCTCTCTGTGCTCAGGCATCCATGCCACTTGCAATTTGAGCACCATGTGGAGTCCTGAGCCTGCACCCAATGTGCTGGCAGAGCCTTACCTCAGATTTCCGGCTGTGTTAAAAGTGTGTCCTACACTTGGGACGCACATGGCAGAAGTCAGTGAGCTCCACACAACATTCAGCAAGTAGATATCTTTACCACATTTCTTTCTACACAGCCACATCTTTACTTCCATGCTCTGTATCAGAGCCTTTCTCCCATCACATGATTCTTTGCCCACGTCTCATCCATCCCAACACAGCACTTCTAAAGAAAAGAGAAAGACTGGTAGGTTGTCACTGTCCCAGAGAGATTTGGGAAATAAAACATATTCTGCAAGCTACTCAGTCTATTTATCACAAAGTTTTCAAGATAAATGTTGTAAGTACAGCTGTACTGCATGTCTGTCCTGCCACCAATGACTTTAACAGGATATTAGTAGTTCTACCAGAGAAACATCCACTAGTTTCTTTAATGAAATAAGCTCAACCGACTGAAAAAAAACAACAAAACAAAAAAACCCCAACCAACAAAAACACCCACACAACAATCCCTCAATACTTCTCAAAATGAAACAGTTGTTCAAGATGTTACCAATGTGAGTGAAACTTGATTTTTAGACATCTCTCGAAGACTGAGAGTTGGGGATATTGATATTTTCAACAGTAAGAACTGGAAAGTGGCTTCACAATCAGCAGCAAAAATTATGTTTCCCCATTTAGAAAGTGGAACACACTAAAAGAACATGACTTGCAATAAAAATCACTAAGTTGGCAGCACAACAGTAGAAACACAGAAACTGCCCCAGGCCTGCAGTTCTCACCTATCTGCAGTGATTCTCCTCTCATCAAAGGCACTGTGCAGCCTGAAGTTACACAGCTGAAACCTTACACCTTTGACAGCTGCTATTGTTCAGGCTTCTGGAATGGAAGTACGGCCACCAAAGTTGTTACTGCTTAAATGTGTATTTGGCTGAAATGCAATAAAACTATACAAGAACAGAACAACTTGGAAACTTTGACTTACAACAAAAATTTTTCTTTATGTATCAGTTCTTCAAGCACTGTTTTATCACTATGCACATAACCAGCACTGCCACAAAAGCATCCATACAACTGGTTCATACTAAAGGTTTGCCTCAACTCAATACTTCCTTTCCAATAGCAGCCCACGAAGTGTTCTTAAATTCCTTCCACAGCAAGACCAAAAAGAGAATGATACTTTCAGGGATATGTACTGTACTGCCTCAGCTCCCAGCAGTCCAGTTTTTGAGATTTAAAAGTTGGAGTTTGCTTCTGCACAGTCCTACCTCAATGTGTCTAAATGATCCCCGGATCCATTCAAATTTTTAGCATCCTAGGTTACCATGGCAGTGGCTTCCACCATTGAGTTTATGCTCTCAGAGATGTGAAAGAATCCTGTTAGATTTTTGAGGCATTACTTGAATGCCTGTGCTGACCAAGGGTGACTGGTCCACAGCTTCCCAACAACTCTTTGAATTCTTATAAAAGAGGTAAGGTGTGCTAACTTCCATTTTTGCAGTATTATGCTAGATAGTGTATAAAAAGGTGCTTAAATTAATAATTAATCAACTTCACGTTTCAGTTTTGTGATCCTCAGGTAAGTTCAATTTCTCCTCCACAGTCTGTCATTATTCATTTACCCTTTCCTCCTTCAAAAATCTTGTTCTTAGCAGGACTTATTTTTTATCAGATCTCTTCCTTTCAAGGAAAGGTTACACTGTGGGAATTTCTTTTAACAGTGAATGTTGCAGTTGAGCTAGCTTTTTCCTCATTAACTTAACTTCCTTGCTCACAATTTTTAGTAGTTGCTTTAACATTTTTATTCTCAAAGACATTTTTTTCACCAGTGCTCTTATGGTTTCAAAAATAATTTAGAGGATAATTTGCATAGGGCCAGACTCATCAGTGGTGCCCAGAAACAGGACAAGAGACAACAGGCACAAACTATAAACTCAGAAAGTTACATATGAATAGGAAGAAAAAAATTCTTTACTTTGAGAGTGACAAAGCACTGGAGCAGGCTGCCCAATGAGAATGAATAGTCACTCTTCTCTGAATTTATTCAAAACCCACCTAGACATGACCCTGTGCAACCTGTTGTAGTAGGGGCATGGGACAGGATGATCTCCAGAGGTCTCTTCCAACCCAAACTGTTGTGTGATTGCATGTTACTGTCTTTTTTATCCTATGTTTTCCAATATGACTACAGCTTCCTGAAGGTGTTTTTCTTGTGATAAACTTGAGACTTTGTATTAGAAGCTTAACAACAGAAGCTATTTCTAAAATTTAAATAAACATCTCCAGTAGTAGATCAGTTCCTTCCTTACAACACTGTTTCACTTATTGTTATTCACCACCTCCTTTATATTGTTCTAGTGAAAGCCAGCTACAGGTAAGCAAAATCAGTTCAGTAACTATGTTTAAACACTTCTTTGGAAAAAGAATTGCTTTGTTTACAGTAATATTACCTTAGTTTTAAAATAAATATTTGTGTGCATGGTTGTTTTAAACAGCTTGAAAAACCAAAATACTCCACAACAAAAAAGTAAGTCCTATTAAAGCCCAGTTGAAACTCTTCTCAAGAGAATTGCAACAGACTCGTATCTCAGCTCCTGCTGATGAAAGATCAGACTTTTCTGCACAGAACAGCTAACTGTGGGAAAAGCTGAAGGCACACAAACAAATGATTCTCAGCTAGAAGTCTGAATGGGCAGGAGGAGGAGAAATCTGTCTTTACCTACAAATATCAAGTAACAGTTAAACCTATGAGTGCACTTCCTGAAAGGCCAAAGAGAAAGACTTTTAAAATATTTTCATGACCATTGTACAACAGGCCAACAACACCAGAAAAAACAAACATAAAATGAGGAGAAGTGTATGAAAAGAAAAATCGGTATTTTGATTCCTCTACTTTTAAAATTATTCTTTTGGTTGCCCTGAAAATAACAGCATTTTGAAAAAAGATAGCAGGATAAAAAATAATTTTTACCATTGCATAACACCTTGGTTTTGTCAGTCTTTGCTTTTTATAACTGATATAATTTTTTACTGAGTTTGGTTAACATTTAAATATATATTTTATGTTCATAAGAGACAGGTGAACAAACACACAGATTTAAAGGATGTTTAAATACACAATTTCACTTATCACATCTACAGAACTGACCACGTACTGAAAAAAAAGATATACATACATCCACAAGTCTCCAAGCTTCACTTATCACTGCATACTGGAGTCGATTCAGAACAAAGCCCTCAATTTCTCTGTTTAGTTTGACAGGAGACTGACCAATCTTCTTCATCAGGGCGTATGTTCTCTCTGTTGTAGAAGGATCTGTTTCTGGATGAGGAACAATTTCAACCAATGGCACAAAGTAAGGTGGATTTACCTCAAGAAGAAACACAAAAGAAGAACATCAGCCACCAACTGAACAAGTTAATATAAAGCATCTTTATAGCTGGCACTAGCTTGGATAATTTCCAGTGAACACAGCAAGCCTGACATTCAGACTTTGAAAGACTTCACCAATCCAATAAAACCTGGTGCATTAATTCAAATTAAAAGAAATAATTAAACTTACACTAAATCAAACTCTGTTTAACCCCAGCAAAATTAACAGAGCTACACCAGAGATGACAGCACTCAAACAGTACTAGAAGACTTTATTCTGACTTCAGGAACTGGTTGCTCAATATTCAGGCTGCTTGTTGTTCTTAGACATATGGTCACTACCTGTCTTTCTAAATCAAGCAAGATAGTTCCTTTTAGATAGTCAGGAACTTTATAACAAAAGTATTGCTAAACACCACCTGTAAGATGCAACACTTAACAGATAAGCAGCTACTGGCCCAAGCCTGTAAATATATGCTAAATACAGTAACAGATATCACATAAAACATACTTTGAAAATGTTGCAGAACAGGTTGTCTTCAAACAATGTACTTAGAAAAAATTAAATTATCTCTCCCTGACTCTTCCCAAATGTAATTTTTCAACAAGTCAAGACCTTTGTGTTATGTATTTTTGAAGTAAAAACCAAAAAATCCTAAAGAACATCCTGGAAACAGCTAAAGGTTCTTCAGGTCATACAGACAGTAATGCAGCATGCATGCTCTTTCCAAAGCAGCAGTTTTTCAGCTGTACTCTTAAAGGTACTAAGTTCAGCTCTCCATCTAGTTCCAGGCAATAGGAGGAGCTAACATATAATAAATTACTACCAGGAATAACACTGACATTTAAAGGATGGTAATTAAGTACTGTTTCTTTCATCATACTCCCTTATAGTCAGCTACTCTTAACTGTGCTCCTGTAAAAGCCAAGCACAGGATTTAGTCACAGGAACGTCCAAGTTGCCTTTCCTCCCTGCATGTTCTTTCTTTACACTATTTACATGGTTCCCCTTCCTGCAGGGTCTGGCATCTCTCTAACTACTGATGTAACACACTTCATTCCTTTCAGAGGGCCTTGTGTCCCAACATCAGTGCCTTTGGCAGAGCCACCACCAATGGTGAGAACAGTGTGGTGGATGGACACCAACCAGTGGTGCCAGGCAATTGAGCAAGAACCAAAACACTGCAAGCACCAAGACATTCTCTGAGGCTTTTCTAATCTTTAAGTATATCACAGGTTCCAGACAGAAAGAGGGCAAGTTAATTGTTGAGAGAGACCAAGGCTATTAAAAATTTCTTCAAAGATTAGTGTTGACAGTGATCTTATTGAAGTATTCCATTTCATGAACTTGGCACAGGGAGCATATGGGTGTGTTCATGAGCTCACTGAGGAGACACAGGAAGACATTTTTTCAGGAGTGAGGTAATAGATATTGGTAAAAACTGAAAGTGGTAGAACACAGATGAAATAGGGAATGGGGCAAAGTTTCTAAAAATGAGAAGTGTTTCAGGGAACAGAAGGTCACTTTAATCTAACAATGCGGCAGCTAAGAAAGGAGATGACAAAGAAAACACCAAAAATAATTAAGTTATACAAAAGCTGTCAACAAACATAAATATTAATTTTAATTGACATAAGATTAGAACAAAAATTAGAAGACACGAAGAATTTCTAACAGAAGTAGTGAAGTTAATAATCTGAGTTTAATGCAGTTTTAAAGTTATTTGGTTGCAGAGTTTCCTGGACAATAGGAGACTGCAGTCAATGGCACAGTCCCCTCTAGCTCCATATTTCTAGTTGTGTGACCTAGCAGGCATACACAGTACATGAGAAGAGAACCACCCTGCAGCACACCTCTACTGATCTACTGCCTGAAACTGCTTTCAGAGAACAGCTGTACCTGTTTTGTATTGTAACATAAGTATTGTGTGCATTTCTCTCATACAGCTGTGCTGTGGGATTTTATTTTTTTTTTTTCTAATTACTGAACCATGTTAAGCAAAGGGATGAGCTGCTTCTGCCCTTTGGGCACTTCATTTCATTTAACCTCAAAACTGTCACCTGTGCCAGAGGTTCTACAACTTTAGCTTTTAATTTTTCTGGTATATAAAATTCCACACTTGTTTTCAGTGTCTTGCAGAGCTGTTTGCTTCCTGCAGCCATCAAATCTGACTATTGTGTTCAGGATCTTAGTAAAAAATAAAACAAAATGAAAAAACTACTCAAAGCCAACAACAACTACAAAGCAAGTGTGTTTCCTGATGCAGATGCAGAAAGGGCCCTGGAAGAGTACAATGGTTTACACCTTCTTTGGTACACTCAGTACAGCTCAGTGAAGCTGAGACTACTAAAAAAACCAGTCTCATTTGGACTGCAAAGCCATTTTGGAACAATTAGACATTTTAAGGTACTCCAGAGCATTCACTTTGACAAAATACATATCCTTACAACAGAAACATAGAAAATGTTTATGCAGAGACTAACTACCTTTCCAGATCTGATAAAACCTGATTTCAGGTACGAAGACTGCAGTTCAGACTAAACAAAGTCAACTGGTACAGACCAAGTTGGGAAAACAGTATGAAAGAGTACAGTAAAATCAAGGACTGACAAACAGTCAGACAGCCATGCAATGGTTAAAAAAAGAAAGGGTATAGTTACTTAATATAGAAATGTTAAAGAGACATTATCTCTTCTCTTACACTACAGAAAATTACAACCTTGGAAATAAGAGATATTGTATTTTAGATTGAAGAAAGGCTAGATCTAGGCACAGATACATATTTTGAAATTTGACATTTTTTATAATTAAAAGGGATAAAAAACTTATTATACAGAAACAAACCAAACCAAGCTTTTTGTTCCCCTTGTCACCCAGGCACCCCAAGGCACAATGGTGGTGGTGGAGAGGTGTCAGAAAGGCACTGACCAGGTGTTTTGACACTACAGCATTAGGCTATAGGTAAGTGTAGAGACACTACAGTTAAAGTAGTGCTGTATTTTTGTGCTCTTGAGCAGGCCAGGAAACTGACATTTACTTTACACTCTGAGGGATGCCATGGAGAGACATCATGTAGTTACCACACTGCAGAGACCAGGGCAGCACCTTTCTTCATGACAACAGTCCTCTTAACTGACCAGCTGACCACCAGACTAACATTGGGTCAACAAATTCCTTTGCTTCTTGAATAGTGGAAAACAGAAGCAGTAAGAATTCCAGTGATGATCAAGATAAAAAGCTCTCCTATGCTGAGGAGAGTGATAAACTGCTGTCTGGCAGCTCCAAACAGACCTCTACAGAAGCTCACAAGTGTCTTTGACCATGTTGAGGTTCTGCTGCAACCTCCAGACATTCCATTTTTGCATCACTGCCCTGTCCCAGTTCATCATGAAGTAGACAAATTCAGCTCCAAGTCCAATTTGTTGTATTTCATCATTCCTTAATTACTCTTTCAGGAATTAAGGATACTGCTTCTGCATCACAAGTCTGAAGAAACTGGAGTCTAAATTTCCATCTTTTATCAATATAGCCTGACAAGCACATGCAGCCCAGTGTTTGGATTCTTACTGTTACCCAAGAGAAGCTAAAAAAGGATACTGGAAAAGACTAACAATGACACAAGAAGAAAGTAGCAATGTTATGAGTTTGTACCCAAAACACAGAATTCCTACATTTTGAAAGCCAGTAGTTTGAGAATCACACAACAATATGAGCACAATAGCTCACACAGAACATATCTTGAGCCAATAGTATGCAACATGCTACTTCCTCTCAATTTTGTAGATTAGAACTGCTGCTCACAGAATAACCAAACAACAGCTCTTTTGAAAACTTTGGCCCTGCACACTAACAATGGCACACAAGAGCCCCAAATACCCTTCTGAGTCTTTCAGTCGGCAGGAATGAGTTTGGGATACAGTTTACACAAAAAGGAAACATGCCATCATACTTACAGGATGTGACACGATGCACTGCTTAACACGTTTAAGGCCAGTGAACAATTTGCTGGGTAAGAGACAAGAGGTCGAGCTGCTCAAGATAACATTGTCACCCACAATAAGATCCAACTGACTGAAAATCTTCTTTTTCAGTTCCAGGTTCTCTGGAGTACATTCCTAGAATAAAACCAAAAAACAGTAATAGGAGTCACGTAGTTCAATAGAATCTATCCATACAGCTCAGACTTCACTGATCCCATCTTAGATTGACACCTAGGAATTCAGCACAAACCATCTATTTTAATCAGCCTAGATAGACCAGTGAGTCAGGAACACAAAATTATCTTCCCACAGTTAAAAAAGTGGAAAGCCCAAGAGTTTATGTACAGCAGAAGATGGACCACTACATCTTACAGGAGATTTAATGGAAAAGCAAATATTCTGCTTTTCTAAAATACAGACTAACACACACAGGGAGATAACACAATACAGAGGAATAAGACCTGTTCTCCACTTTTTTTTTTCCTTAAGAGAATCTCACAGGATAGAAGTCAGTATTCCCTCTCAGACAAGACAGAAATTAACAAGTGTATCTCAAAAGAAGACAAACTTACAATCTCCAGAACTATGGCAGCAGATTCCAAGATACAGCTCTGCAACCTGTGCTTAAACAATTCCTAGAATTGAATTTAATGAAGATACTTAAACATTTTAAGAGTGAGAGTCACTGAGAAAGACCTCTGAAGACCATCTGAAGTAGAATGAATGCTATCAAAACTTCTCCCAAAGAACATCCAGCTCTACATTACTGTGTGAAATTTCACATGAGTGAGCCAAGAACCACAATCTACAGTCACTAGGTTTCCAAAGTTATCTCCAACAGATGCGTGAAGGAGAGCAAAGATCCACTAGTCTGGGAGGAGAAGGACATGAGATAATAAATACAGTGGATCCCAAAAGAAACAGAAAAGTCTTCAGCCTATAAGAAGAAAATGGAGGAAGAGGACCAGCCTGTTTTCAAGGGTTTTTGGAAGAGTTAAAAAAAATCCAAACAGGATTCCAAAGTTGCAAAACCTTAGCCTTCCCCTTAGAACACACAGAAAACACCTGCTCTTTTCCAACTCTAACCTCCTCTCACCTGTCAGTATTTCATTCTATCCTTTCTGTTATGTTGAACTACACATGGCAAAGTTAGGAGAAATGGCTACACATTTGACATAATGCAAAATTTACATTCAACATCTGTTGCTTCAGATAAACTCTGTGACAAGAATGCCCAGGGCCAGAGTTTTTAAACCAAAAAATGGGTTAAAAGTAATTTGAAGTCTTAAAAAATAACTTGCATGGAACAGTACTAAAGGTTCCATAATGCAGAAGAGATAAACAGGGTCATTTAAGAACTCCAGATAGAGCCCAAAGTATTAGATGGCCTTATCAAAACAAAAATGATACTCTGCTCATAGTTCCAGAATTCCTGCTTGTTGGTTTAGTTTAAATAGTTTCTTTTAGTGGAGCCAAAGATGACGAGAACTCTGCAGATACTGTTCAAGCTAATAAAAGAGCTTCTCTGAATAGGTTTGTGAACTTGAAACTCTAAGCCTGCTCTCACATCAGATGATAATCAAAAAGGCAAACTCAAATCTGCTGGAAACTCAAACCTGCCATGGTTACGTAAGGTTCCTGAATGGGCCATTTGCTTGGAGTTTCTTGTATAGTGTCACAATTGTATTCAGGTTGTTGGACCACTGCAATAAAGTTTCTGTTCTCAAGCATGCAATTATTTTCTCAGAGACACCAATTCCCTGAAGAGCAGGGGGAAAATTAAGCTCTAAACAATCCATTAAACAGAAACCTCACTTGCAGTCAGTTATGGAGCTTGGAGAGGTCTGAAGCTATTCTGTTTGCCATGAGAAAGAGAAGATCAAACAGAGAGCAGATAAGATACGGGTTTAAAGCTACCACAGTTTCTCTCAAAGAATCAGTGCAAAAAGGTTAGCATGCACCACTATGCATTTTAAGTGACACTGTATATTTCTGTGCCCTTTTCTTAGGGAAGTTCATTTGCAGTGAACAGTAAACCTTTATTCCAAGGCCTGGTCACCTAAACAAGGTTGCTACAAATCTGGCTTCCAATTTAAACTTTATTAAACGCTTCTTAAGAGCCTGATCAGAACATGACAGCTGTTAATTTTAAAACCCATGCCCTGGAAGTGTTGTATTGAATTAAAGGCTTAGATGTAATAGGAATTACTCTATTCAAATGCATGTTCAGAGAACAGACAGCAGCTGCTTGAACCAGTTTATGAACTCTTACAGAACTACGCAAAGATAAACACATGCTAGATTCCCTCCCTAGCTAACTGATACACCACATGGTGGTTGAAGTCTAGTTGCCCCTAATTAAGAAGCTGCACTCACCTGACACAATCCCTGAAATGCCAGTGCATGGAAAGCCAGTGAGTTTTATCTGTTTAAACCCAGTGTCTCTGTGTTCTTGTATAGGCCTTTCTCCCATGCCACCCACTGTCTGGGCTCATTTAAATGCATGTCTTCATTTTCCTATATTTAAATGCTGGCATGTCCCCAGGTTCTTCCCATCCATTCTCAAATATGCCAAGGCAGCAACTCCTCTGTAGCTTCTAGTAAAACACTTCCCAAAATACTACCTTTTCCTTATACTATCAATGAGAATTGCTGCTGACCAATTTATTAGTACTGGGAGACAGAAGAAACGAAACATGGCCTGAAGCAAAGCCCTGCAACACAGTGGTATGGTCCTAAAACAAGTAAACATCCTACACAAGCAGTAGAAAATGAAAGCCAGATATTTAAACTAGCATACAGAAAGTCAAAGATTAGCAACGACTCAGCAACAAGCAAGCCACTTTCTGTAAGATCATCTGCAGATGCTGCCACAGGGAGCAGCATCAAGCCTTCCCAATAATGAGTATGGAGTCTGATGGTAGTCACCACCATTAGGAATTGCTGAATAAAGAAGTCTGAAAGCTACAGCTGCATAACAATGAATTCCTACCTCCTGACTAGATGCTGTGTGCTGCGAATTCAAAACAAAAACAACAAAGCGTTTCTTCCCTTGCAATCTTAAATATGAAGGTTTACGATAATATATACATTCCTGCAAGTGAAGATAGAGCTTGATTGGTCTTGAGCTCTCCTAGACCCATTTTCATTGCAGGAGTGTACTCCATACCATGGGATTCTTCCAAGTAAATTTTGGTCCAACAGGCCAAAGTTGTCCCTCCTGAAGTCTAGGGCTGTAATGCCAGCTCTTGTCTTGCTTCTCCTCTCAGGATCCTCAGCTTCACCATCTCATGGTCACTATAGCCAAGACTTGCCCCTGACCTTCACATCTCCAATTAGTTCTTCATTGTTTGCGAAATCCAGCACAAAATGTCCTCTCTTCTAGTCCTGAACTACCTGTGTTAAAGCTACTATGAATTCATTCCACAATCCTTTTGAATTCTTTGTGCTGTCCTGTGCTGTCCCTCCAGCAGATATTGATGTGGTTGAAGCCCCACCATGAAGACATGGCCCTGTGAATGTGAGGCTTCTGAAGATTTTTTCTTCCTGATCAAGTGATCTGTAGCAGATGTCTACCACAAAGTGGTACCAGTGGTCCTGCTAATCTTGACCCATAAACTGGCTCCTCACTGAAGCCGAGGGAGAGCAAGAAGCACCCTATTCCCTTCCCACCGCTACTTCCTTCCTACAGCTCTTCACCTTTGTCTTGTACCACCTAACCTCCAAGAGCTGCATTTCACCGCCATGCTGCAGCTGCTGCAGCAAAAGCCCTCTGTGCCCTTGCCCAACCACAACTGAGGTAGAAAACTGTTTTCTAGAGTTCTGCAACTTTTCCTTTCCCAGTAAATTCTGTAAGGTTTTAAGCAGTAGGTGAATATTTTAGAAGCCATGACCACTTTGACTGCAACAAGAATGCTCCTCATCTTCTGCAATTAAGTGAGGATCTCCAAACATGCCACAAACCCCTGCTTTGTTTACACATACATAAAACTTACAGCATTTTAAGAAGCCTCAGCTTGTCAGTGCTGTGACTTAGGTGACATTTTTAAGGCATTCCTGAACAGTTCCCAGAGTCAAGTGACAGCAATCCACTCCTCTCACAGAATGAATCCACAGCAGCAGTTTTCAAAGCACCAAACTATCCCACAAACTGGACCCAGACTGTGAGCACTCCTGCAACAGGAACCACATTATGTCCAGCTTTTTGTGGGAATATAAAGAACTTCATGGTATTAAGAGATAAAGAGTTCTGCATGTCAGAAAAGGAGCTTTTCTGAAAGCTTGATGTCTAATACAATTCTACAAATACTTCCATTATCTTCTATAGTTATAATCCACTAGAAAAAGAACTTCAGAGAAAAGACAGGCATAATTGTTTTACTTTCAATCTAACAAGTCACTTGAGAATGTTTTATTTCTAAAACAAAGCCTGATTAATATAAACTTATAAAAAGCTTTGGCCTGTGGATTTTTATACACATAACCTGAATACTGTTTAAGATAGTGAGGTCTTAAAAATTAAAAATACCTGAAAAGGAGACCTACAAATTTAATATTAAATAGAGAGTTCAAATCACTATCTATACATAGTAACTGTACAGTCAAACACAATTATTCCATAGGATTTTACCACATCTAAATAACATAATAAAGGATTCTTTTAAAAGCCTCTTTGGAAAAAGTACATATGCTAAAATAGGCTCTCTGCAAATTAAACCCTGCCATTTGACAACCAGTTCTGTTTCCCCCAACATCAATGACAAAGTTGAGGTTACTGAAGTTACCAAAGCAAAATTCCATCTATTTGCTCCACCTTGCATAAAGACTGCTGTGTTTCAGTCACCATTTTATTAAATCCACATCAAATTACATTTTAAGCAAAACCGTGCTTAAAATGCTCACTACCATCATTAGTATTTCAGTCCTAATTATTATAATTTCTGTTTAGGCTTTTGTGTTGACATGCTCATTTGTTCTGTTCTTGCAGGGGTTAGGTATTCCATTCTGGAACAGTGAGGATGCCCCTTCTATTAAGGAAACTCGAGCTTTTTTCTATTGTATTCCATGTCAGACATTAAAGTGCACTCTAGTCAGAAAACAAGAGTCACACATATGAACCTGGGGAACTATACCACCTGAAATTAAAAAACCTGACCTTTTGACTGCAGAGGCTGGGAGTTCAGCTGGTGAAAGAAGCAAAGATATAAAACTTATTTTTAATATCAGAAGAAATAATTAAATCAGAGAATCAATTTTGCCTCTGATATTCTTAATCAATAGAACATAGTTCAAATATCTATTTTTTTCATACATTGAATAGGTTTTCTAATTTCACAAAAATTAAAATAATTACGTTTCAAATGCAAATACTTGAGTTCAACTGTTTTAGACTTTTCCATCATGCTCCCCTCAAAAATAGTTTTAGAGGCATATTTTGAGGCACTTTAGAGATGGACAGTATGTGCATCAAACATTATACCAAGACATTAATTAAGACAAGGTGACAAACAAAAAATTGTTATTTCAGAGATGGTACAGGGAAAACATATTTACTTCAATCTCTTTTTGTAAAGTGTTGCTACCCTCCTTGAGGATAAAGGCAGGGCCAGCAGCTGGGTAGGAGGCACACACACTTTTGCATGGTTTTGGGATGACACACACACAGCTGCTGTCAAAGGAGGCCCCAGGTTGTTGCACACCTTTCAGTGCATTGTCAGGATTTTGATCAATTAAAATGAGGTAGAAAGAGGGAAAAAAAAAAACCCAAAACAAACCACGACAAAACCCCTGAGAAACATTTGGCTGTGAGGCAGAAACCCAACCCAGGGGGATACACACAGGGGAACACCAGCTCATCAGGCTGCCTGCCCCTTTCCCAGAGCAGATCTCATTCCACTAAGTGGTACACAGTTTCCTCCAAGATGGTTTCAAGCTCATGCACAAAACCCAAACCATTAACAAAAACATTGTTTGCAACAAAAGCCTGCTTTGGTGTAAATCAACTCTAGCTAGTCCAAAACAAACCACACAATCTTGGCAACCAAGACTTATTTTGAACCTGAACTCTTACAAACTCTTACTGCTATCCTGTAGGCCAAGGGTAAGAAGGCATAATAAGGACAGCAGCTCCTTTAACTGAAAAGCAGACTGGCCCATTTGTCAGGAATGGGAGAGCCACATTATCACCATGTGACACAATTATAAAAAATATGAATAAAGTACAGGCATGAGGGTTTCACATCCCAGAGCTTCAGTTATAGACTTTCTACGGGTTATGTATGCACTGGAGCAAAATGCTAAACACGGGAAGAGAAGGAATCACATCACAAGAGAATTTTAAGAACATGTTAACACGTTTTTGACAGACAATTGTCTAGGTATGACTGATCCTGCCTGCCTTTGTCTCATCACTAGATGAAGAAGCTTATTGTAAAAGTGGCCATAAAAGATCAGGTAAAGCACCTGGATTTCAGGCTAATCTAATTTTTAAAATTAATTTAGGGTTATAAATCACTTTAGATCTAGAGCGATAACTTCTTATTTGTCATGAACATATGAGCTCATACGAGTGTGAAATCTGATGCTTCATAAATCACTACCTCTTGAGTGACATGAAAGACTGTTGACTGCAAGATACTGTGCAAGTAAACAACACTGAGGTGAAATCCACCATTTGGATGGAAACATTTTGTACTTTGTTTCATAAACATACTCTGCTAAAGAATCTGACCAATAAAAATATCAAGTTACTGCCATTTTATACTGTTCAGAATAAATGACCGAATTACAAGTGTCCTTTCAACCTTTAGTAGAAAAAACCAGGATTTGCAGTAGTACTAGTTTTCAGAACTACATTTTCTAAAATCAGACTATAAATTTAGGAGGGTTTGAGGGGTCCTGTGAGGGGCTTTTTGACTGGGTTTTTTTGTTTAAAACAAATACAGCAAATGAAGACAAGTTTGCTTCTGCTCCTGTTAGTATCACGGCATGAAAAGGTCCATCATTTTCCACGATGTTCACACATCCTACAAAACTTTCAAAAGACAGACAAGTCAATGAGGCTGCTACAGATGAAGATCCTTTTTGTTCCCTCAGGAAACAGCAATAAGATATCAAACTAGTTGACTGACATCCTCCTCCCTACATCTTCTCTCACAGTACTATATTTTCTCTGTTTTCCTCTATCCTGATCTCATCCACCCTGAAAAATATGGAAATTGATCTAGGAAAGGCAATGGAAATACAATACCACCCCAGAAAAGGGACCAGGGAGCAATGGAATAGAACCTGAAGAGCAAAATTAGTTGTCAGGTAGGATGACAGTTTTGGCAATGATTACCTTCTGAAACAGTGACCAAAACCATATTCAAGACTGTTATGGTAGAGACACCAGCTGTTACATGCACAAAATAGATGGAAAACAAATGTTAGAAAATTTGGAAGGACTTAAGTCCATTCAGCAGCAGCACCACTGCAGTGACACTGCTGTGTCACAAAGCTGTTTACCTAAACATAATCTTTCAATTCAACTCAGATACGGACTTCATAAAATGTTTTACAGCAAGTCTTGAAGATCTGATCTTTTCAATCTTTAAAATTAGAAAGATTTTTCTCAAAACTTCTACAAAGACAGCAAGTCAGGTCCTATGCCTAAAACCGTTCCCTCAAAAGCCAAAACACAACTTCTGGTGCCTCAGGCCACTGTTTAAGCTCTGTAGGATAAAATCAGGCCCAAGGTTATGTTTGTCCAGCTGAGAGCAAACAGACCCATGTTTGTCCCAGGGCTCAGCTCAGAAGAAGCCATGTTATGGCAATCAATGCCTGCCAGCAGTTTTGTTTTTACAGAGGTCTGTGACTAACAGAGCCTCCAAAACAGTATGGTCTTCCAGCCTATGAGCTCAGGGCAGCTGAAGATATCTTCACCCACTGTCGGCAGACATTCCCTCATCCCCAGAAGTAAAATGGTTCTTGAAAGCCGTCGGGAAAGTCAAACAAAAACTTTGAGTAGAAACTGGTAACAGACAGTCAAAAACTCATTTTTATGACCAGAAACACAGGACACCTGTTGTCAAAGCTCCAAAGTCAATGCTGGTTTTGCACCCTGAAGGCACCACCAGGTTTTTGAAAGCTGTTAACACTTTTTTAAAACTATGTCTAATTTGAAAGGATGAAAGAGCCAGCAAGATCTGAAAGACACCAGGCTAAAAATCTATTAATGTTGTTATCACCAGCTCAGCAGTCTGTGCAGGTGTAATGGGGGGCAGGAGGAGAGGGGGAAGAGCATTCTCTTTTTAAAGGGGTGGGCAGGAAATGAAGATACTGTTCTAAGGCTCTTAGACACAGTTCTTTTAAAAGTAAAAAGCATAAATACTTGAAGAACACAAGGTATAAGTTAAAAGCTTAACTTCATCCCCCTGTCCAGTCTGCTCTGTTCAATGCCACAGCACAACAGATGGTTCAGAGATCACCTCTCAGTTACCTTTTGTGTCCATCTTCAACCAGCCTAGCCAGCTCTCACAACTCACCAAAATACACAGCAGCTCTAGTGTCAAGAGTAAGATCTCAGCAATAGTTAGCCATCTTATCTTCCTCTGACAGCTAGTAAACTTTACTGTTCAGTTAGTAAGTTGTTCAATTTAGAACCTTTGGGTTTGTTTTACTAGTGTTGTGGTAAGAGATCATACAAGTGCTGCACTGACTTCTGTTCAATTTATATTATTTATGAACTAGACACATATCCACTAAAATCTGGTCTTAATATGCAAAGAAGTACTAAGATGTTCAATACCCAATAGTCACATAAAGACAGAAGACAAAAGTGATCATATATTTATGCAAGAAAGCTAAGAGTACAAAAGTAAGAAACATTTAACTCACACATGATAGTCCCATGCCAGGAACATTATAGTACAAACATATCCAATAATTTATCTCCATGGAGTTTTCAGCTAATGGAAAAGTTATCTCAGAATTAAAGCTTTTAGTGATACAAAAACTTGCAGTGTACATTCAATGACAAGCTATAGGTTATGCACTTATTCCAAGTAGCATAGGAAAGTTCTGAGAAGTGAACTTGTGTGAATACTCAGGTAGAGAGCAAAACATGGACTGATTTCCTTCTGAAGTTGATGTAAAGCACATTAATCAAGACAAGACAATCATGAAAATGCTCAGGAGAGAGAATATATAGCCTTTCAAAAGGTTCAAGACATTACTGTTATAAATGTTGTTCTCAGTCCTTCTAATTATCTCTTGCATCTTTTTCCCTTTTGTATCTTCACTAATATAACTTAAGTTCCATTTTTTACTACTTTATCCCATCTGTTTTAAGTTATGTCCTGTGAAAACTACATAGAAGGCAACTGTTTGAAGAATTTACTCATGGAGGGCAAACATCAAGAAGTTTTTTAAGCTTTAAGTGAACTTATTCTACAAAGGCGAGATTTGAAAAGAAGTTAAGATTTAACCAACTGAAATCCAGGGTAAAGAAATGCAGTTCTCATGAAAATTTTGAAATACGCTAACCAGTAGATTATATCATTAAGCATGAAAATTGAGTCCTCTATATTTGACTAAGATTAATGCAACCAACATTCTATTTTTTAGGTAACTAAAAGTCAGAACACTTGCGTATATAAGTTACAATTAGTACATTTTGTCCTTCCACACTAAGCAGCATTTCTTAAATTTAATATGGTTCAATCATAAAGCAGTCTGCTCACTGCTAAAATAAGGCTGTGAGCTTAGATTGCTTCATTCTATTCCACCATCTCCTTCAAGAGAAAATTAAAGTCTATCTCAAGTAAGTTGCCTGCCCCCTTCCACTGTGCATTTGTTAACACTTTGAATCAAACTAAACTAAACTTTAATGCTATAGTTTGGAGAGCTGATACAAATAGTCCCAAGTATGTTTCACACATATGACTGGGTATCCATGGGCATACTGCAGCTATTTAGTTTATTTTTATTGGTATACTAAACAACTACATGTTTAGAAACATCAAGAGGGCTAAGGGAACATAAAGTAGTGCCAGTACCAGGGGGTTACCCCAGGTACCCTGCTGCTGTTTGGAGACCACCAAGACAAAGCCACTGTCTTCAGCCACCTGAAAGAACACACAGGTTCTCTGAGGTGCAGGCTGGTAGGGCAGGAGGCAAGAGACTGAAGTTGCAAGAAGAGTCTTCCAATTAGATATTAGGGAAAAGTTGCACAATGACATTAATCAAACATTGTAACAAGTTACCCAAAGAAACCAGAAGTGTTTTTCCAAAACTCAACTGCACAAACTGCACAAGTTGATGCAAGTTGGTCCTGCAATGGGTTGGGCCAGATGACTTCCACAGGTTCCTTCTAACTGAAAATTACTTTGATTTTGTAACATTTGCTCAATGCCCATTTTGTAAATGATCTGATAGTGGTGGGGAAGGATGTAGCCCTTGATTTAATCTGATGTGGCATGCAAGACCTTGTTCAAAAATCTTAAGATTTTGCCAAAGACCATGTCTCGTGGGACCAACAGCATACCAAAACTCAACATCCCTGCCAGAGCAACAAGATCCAAGAACTCCATCACAGCTATGTTCAGCTTCAAAAGAAGATGGTAAAATAGAATGCTAAAGAGATACAAAATTGGCACTAAGAAAGATCAGATCTTTACAGGTAGCATATGGAGAAAGTAAGGCACTATATGCATAGATCAGGTAGTAAGAAATGCTTGAAAGAGCGAAAGAAAACAAGAAGAACTATGAGAATACTGGAAACAAGAAGGCAGAAGGTAGGAAGAACAGTCAGTTCTTACTCACTGGAATAGGTTGGCCAGTGCTGTTTCACAAACAGCTGTCCCTTTTGTTACATCCATTCATAAATTACCTGAAAGTTAGCTCATGAAATTTAAATTGGCCATAATTTTTACAACCACAAACATCTGCAGAAGGACTTTACAAGACTGAGTGATTAGACATTAAATTTGCAAATTAAACTCAGTAGAATATATGCATGAACAGAATACTATGAACTAACAAGTTCTGAGTTCATTAGTAAGGAAAGAGTAAGATACTGGGGGCAACAATAGACAGTTTCATGCTATGAAGGAAAGGAATGAGCACAAAACAGTGTACCACTATAAAAACCTAGAGTACATGCACACTTTGGCTTCTGTGTGAGGCTTCACCTTGCCTCCCATTCCCATTTCTAATGGTACAACACTGGAATAGTAGTGGGGAGCCATATAGGATAGAAGATGCCAATCCTAATGAAAAATGAAAACTCATTCATACTTTATCCCAGAAATGGTCCCAGATTAGCCTATTCTCTGCACTATGCCCAGTCCAGTGAGCATATTAATAAATTAAGCAGCCACAAACCATCAGGTCTAGTAGTTCAGTTTGTTCCCCATTCCAATTTTACTTAGCAGCACAGATTTCAAACCGATGTATAAACCCTGGTTTTAATATTCTAACATTCTGGCATAGTTGTATTTTGCTACAGCACTCCCTCACAGTCAAAACAGACACCTCCCTGCCTTCACTAGGTACCTGGAGAAGCAAAAACACTTTAGACACAGCTCTAGAATGTGTGGCATTCCCTAAAAGATAATCTATCACAAAAAAAATCTTCTGCCAGCCTTCACATTCATCTTTCTAACAGGAACAGTCATTATTATACATGGAAGTCAGCAATTCCCTCTCAGCTTAGCTGCCAGCCTCTCCCCCATAACTCAGAATAAACTTGCAAGGACTCTAGTGTAGGAAATTCCTCAAAGAGGCATGATGATCTCCCATGTCAGGATACCAGGCTAGACAGAACTTTACCAAGCATGACTATATCATTATGGGGTCAGGATGTCAAACTCTCCAGAGCCCACCTACTGTGCAGCACAGCTTTTAATCATCTTTGTGAACCGTTTGCCAGGAGCTGGCAAATCTTTTCTTACCTGAATGAAAGTAGCACCCTCTACTGCTGCCTTCAGGTCTGTACAAACGCTAATGAGAGCCATCTGCTGTTCTGCACTCAAAGCGCCTTTCAGGACTCCCGACTTCTCCATCTCTTTCATTTGTTTGCTGACAGAAACAACACAGACACATTTAAACACTTCATCATTGTTAAGCCACCATCAACTTTGAAAAAAACCTTCTTAACAATCCATGTACTATACTACTTGTCATTCACACATTTATATTCAAAAATATAAAGGTTAATTTCAGCCATTTCTCCTTCCTTCCCCATCTTATCAAAGGTCTTTTTCTCTTCAAGCACAGACAGCTCCAAGATCTATACCTAGATGCAAGATTGACATCACTTCAAATTTGTTACAACTGGAGCACAACAACCAGGAGGTTTTTTTTGCTCATATTTAATGGGAAGCAAAGTCCCTTTAATATACTTCATCTAGTTTTACAAACAGCTCTTTTGCTACAAAGCCTCACAGCAGGAACACCTCTTTACCAGTATAGAAATAAATAAACATATCCAATACAGGCAAGAGGCCTTTTTGAAAACCCTGCCACTACATTTTGGGGGTTTTTTAATGACTACAGAACACATGTTGAAAAATTCAAATAGTTACTACACTTGAAATGAATGCTCAAGTACACACCATGGCTGGGACTGGACATGCCACTTCTTCAGAAAAGGTCTCTACTGTTCGAAGCCCTCAAACATCCTGAACAAGCAAGCCATTTTTCAAAACAAGCCACTTAGTGGAACAATGGCCACAGAAATTAGGTGGGATTAAACTGTCTGATCACAATCAACCTAAAGCTCTTTGATGTAGTCCATATCACGGTTAAATCGGTTCAGTTTTCATCAGTTTCATCAAGACAGACTCCTCTGAGCTTTTGGTTATTATTCAGCAAAAACTGCTCATCGTCATGAAGACATGAGAAAATGTACCTAATGAATAGCAGCAGGAAAAAAAAAATCCTTTATTCTTCCTACCAACTTAATTAAAGACACAGCAAACAGATGGCTGAAAAGCACAGACTTCTACTTCTTAAGCAATTTATGGCAAAGAATAGGAAACAGGGATCTTCAGCTCCCTTTCCCAAGGTCACAGGGAATACACAGTGTGCTGGGCAAAACTTCATCTAACACTTAAGGTTTCTATCACTGAAGGCACCAGTGCTTCATCTGAAAAGAAACAGGTGCCCTAACTTCTGCCTCCCTCACCTTGTGAGGCAAGATGAATAATTCAAAAGGTCTTTACTATCCATTCATTAGAAGTTCATTTCCCAAGTGCTCTTGCCCAATTCCAGCATACTCTTGCTCACATGCTTAAAAAAAACCCAAATCAAACCAAAAACACACACAAAAAAACCCCAAAAAAGTTACATTTGAAGAGATCATATCAGAATTACTTCCTTTTTGAAGAAGAGGGTGAAGTTCTTGTTCACTCTTATTGTGATACTACATTTGTCTCATTCTCCCAGGTTCTCCAAAATTACAGTACACAACTGGTGACTGAGGGATTCAAAAAAGCTGGAGTCATAGACTAAGAGATCTCGCTTCTATTTTTCTTCCCCAAGCTCTTACAGAAGCTTGCAGCACCCATCTCCTGTTTTGTATCTTTCCTTCTCTGCCTGTGATAACCATCCTGCATTTCTGCTTTTCTGTCATAAACCACTAACAATACACTGTGCACTCAGAATACCAATTCTTAGTTAACTTCCAAAACTACCATCTTCATCTTTGGAATTTGAGGCTAGATTGATTTTTTTTTTTACTCCCAAACAAAGAACATTTTTTTTAACATAACCAATCTTCATGTTAGCCATGCATTTAAGTTAGTTAAAACATGGAGTAGGAAATACGTACATTACTTCAATTTTGGCCTTCCCTCCTGGGAAATTTTCATTTTTTGCACCCTTTGCCAATCTACTTACTGCCATTCTGGCTGTTTTATTCCACAAACGGATTTCAGTCTTTCAAATGCTAAACCATCTTTATATCTCCGTGGGGTATTAGATTGCTACAGAACTGTGGGAAACCACTGTTACCAGATACTTACCATACATTAAAGAGGCAAAGGTTTGTACATACAGCAGAGCACCACTGACCTCTACTGGATGACTTTTTAATGAAGACAGCCTAAATTTTTAGGGGATCATCCCTAGGATGACCCTAGACTGATCATTGCAGCCATGTCTACAGCTTCACTCTGTAGCTGTACTGTGTGTGCAGCTCAGAGAGTTTCACTCAAGACGTGTAAGGCCTTTGAAGAATGAAGAATTCACATCCACAATAAAATACTACTTCCTTTTTGAGCTTTTGCTTCATCTATCTCCACAGTTTTACTGTTGTACCTGCCTGCCCACATCAGTACTATTCTGGGAACTGGGCTAGTGTTTGCTTCAGGATGAGGCATCCAATCTATGGGAACACTCCCAATCACATTAAATGCCTGGAATGCTCCTGGTTACAAACTCTACTCTGAAAGTCTTTACAGAAGGACCCTGAAAGCAATGCTAACACTCAGCTCATCTTGTTCACATCCCACTTGCCTCACCTTTATCCACAGCCACTACTGGGCAGCTGTATTCAGCACACACTGTTGCAACCAGCAAATACTTCCTAGAATTAAGACCACTTAATCACAACCAAATTGCCCACACTAACAAGAAGGGAAGGAAGAGAACACCAGCCCTTCACCCATTCTTAACAAGTTCAGCCAGCTGCTGTTGCCCAAAGACTAGAAGTGTTCAGCAGTCAAAGCACTCCCATCTCGTGCTGTCTGATAAATGACAGGGTAGTTGGCAGGGTGAAAATAAACCAAAGAACCAAAACGTAACCAGTCCCATATATTTAGCCTGAGACAGAACAGACCAAGTAGGTTTTGTGTAGCCAAGCTGGAAAGTTTTCAGGAAAGGAGATTTCACCAACTCCTTGGACAACCTGTTACTCTGCATACCAGGAAAATGTGAGCACCCTAACTGTTCTCAAAACACAACTTAAGTAACTACACAAATCACCCTTACTGAAATCATACGTTCCAGGTGCCATGGGGACTGCTACCATGTAGGAATGAGGTGAAAAGACAACTTTTCCTTTTGAAGATGTTTTCAACTCAGCCAGACAGAACAGTCAGACAGAACCTTTGTAAAGGTGGAATCTATCCCTTCCAAATCGATATGTTCTCTAGCTAGTTCTGAAAGTGAAGCAGTTTTGTCTAGCTAGTTAATTGCACTTTTGGGCATGGTGGGTGAGCAGAGATAAAATCAAAAGGCAGAATCAAGCCTACAATTTAGCACAATCTTGGGGTACCAGCATCAGGTACTCAATATCAAACTGTGTTCTGAAAAGAATCATCCAGTTAGAAGTTCTCCCCTCAAAGGAGATACATAAAACTATCAAAGAAGATCTAAGCCAAGCTGCATTTCACCTTTGATATATATACAGTACCAATACAACAAAGCAATATATAAGACAGACTGGAAGACTAAGCCAGTAAGCCTGGTAATTAATCAATCTTTATCAGCAGAATAATTATGTTTAGAACAATAGCACAGTAACTACTTGGAAAAGTTTACATATTACAAGAATCATAAATTTATTTTTGGCAGAAAGGCATGCACTAAAGCATTTCTGCATCCTATGCTTTTAGGACTACTTTCAGGAATAGGATACTACTTGTTTTTCTAATTCACATTATTTCAAAAATTTAGCAATCTTGCATTCAAACCAGAACCACACCAATGCAGAAAAAAGCATGCTGGATATGAAAAATTACATTTCCCAAGACATGCTACTAGAGCATGCATTCAGTAGGTCCAGTGTGGTATAAGGGGTATTCATCATTAGTTTGTTTCTCTAGCAGAATAAAAGGTTGATTCCATTAGAGCAGACCCTGAGATATTCCAAATTTATATAAAAGACAAGGAGTTATGGGTCAACAGACTAAAAGGCAATGACATAAAAGTCATAATTAAGTATCACTTCTGCCATCAAAGGAGTACAATCTCCTTTTAGAAGTGAGTGATGCTTATTTTTCAAATCCCAGCTTTATTTGGAAAAGGGAAACTACAAACAGATACCCGTACACTTCAGTTTCTCCCTAATAAGTAGCACCTCCATACACTAGAAGTTTGTGGACTGAAGACTCGAGTGGAATAAACACGTTCCAATACTAAAACAAAATAAACCACAAAAATCGGTAAGCCTAAAAACTTCCCTGAAAGTATTTGCTATTTGGAGAGAAAAAGGAAAGCAAATAACATCAAATTCAGAGAACCAGTTACCAGCTGGCTCTATCAGACAGACATTCTCTTGCTGCTCTCCTGTGAGCACACAATACCAGCTCAAGCTCCAACTCTTACAGAAGTATCACATCAGTAATTAATTGTGATTTACTGCGGGTTGTGTGCTATGAAATGAATGCAAAGAACTTTGACCATATTTTGATAAATAAAATCATTAAAATAGTGGTTGAAGAAACTGTGTAGCTTGTATTCTTGTCACAAAAACTGTATTTTCCTGAAACTAGGCTTTTTAACTAGAGTGTTACAGTAGCCAAAACACACAAGTTAATTATCAGTTAAGAACATCTTATGTAAAAGGCAAAACTTTGAACTCAACTGAACTTGCCTTGAACTTATCTATGACTTGAATGAAAGGGCAGGTCTCTCCTCAGCAAGTTCACTGATGG